>VXBJ01000966.1:1100857-1250803 GCA_013400055.1 Nycticryphes semicollaris
AATGCATTCTGGAGTCTCCAGTAAAAGTACAGTTTTCTGTCTGCATCACTAGACTTCAATAAACACTGAATATTTACCTAGAAATACTTCATGTTTACTTGTACTTCTAAACACGCCGTGATACTGCTACCACAAGAAAGGCTATTGCCTGAGCTCAACTGCCTGATGAAAAAATCCCAGATTTTTGCAAAGCAGGTGATACTACTGAATGTAAGCAAGTACTTTGAAGAGTCTGTAGTCATGGTGCACTTTCCTTCTTTCCTTTGGTGAGAACACCAAAATAGGTCATTTCATCCTTACTTTAGGAGAGTTCCCAGCTTCTTCGTGACATAATGTTCTTGAAAAGTAATATTTATGGCTAGTGCTTTCAATCATCCCCTATTGGCTTCAGACTTTCTTCTATTTGGCAGACAATGACTTGACTGAATTATACAAGCCACTTCCCATCAGAACCACAACAACGCAAGGTATCAAGGTCAGGATGTCACCATCCCTTAAGAAAGTCCAGCTAATGCAGAAGATTGCTTCAGCAGTGTGGAATACTGCAAGCATATAAAGTCTGTTCTCTATTACCTGGATTGCAATCCTAGGCAGTATTGTCAAGTTCAAAGTTTTAGTTATTATGTATTTTGGTTATAGTTTGTTGTAGTTATCATTATATTTTTAGGTCTTGTCTTCAAGGCTTTTTCCGCCAGATCTACCATATCTAGAACAACATCTGAAACTCAAGAAAGAAGACAAAGGTTAACAGTTCTGCTGCTATGGCCCAAATGAGCAATCCAGAAAAAAAAAAAATATAATCTAAACCTTTTCAGGAGGGAAAGGGCTGGGGCTCTGGAAACAATTCCCCAAAGAATTCTGGGCCAATGCAAGCCTTTTGCCATACATGCAACATGAATTAATAGACTGCTGTCTTCAAGACAGTAAAAAAGAAAAAGAAAAAAAATGACAAACCCTTTCTAAAAGAAGATGCGAGACAATTATATTCCCAAGAAGGGTCTGAAGAGAGATAATAAACCATATGTGGCAGATGTTAGTCACATTACTTAATTGCAGGTGCTATGAAGCCAAAGATAGTCTGAGAACAGATAGTCTAAAGAACAGAACATATAATGCATTCAATGGTCCTGGCAAATCTGGAGGAGTTCTTTTTAAAGCCAATGGCAGCTCTTCCAGAATAAGGTAGAAGCCAAATGATCTTCTAATCAGTGGTCCAACTTCTGTCACTAAACTTAAGTACGCATTTTAGATGGTCTTTTGANACATTGTACTTGATTTTCAGATAATTGATTGACTCTCATTCCTCAATCTTCCGATTAGCTATTATATGACCGAGATTCATTCCAGAAATGACATGAGGGGGTGAATTCCTGTGGTTAATTCCTGGATAGCAGCTGCTCAGGGGGATTAGGATCCTTTTGTCTTAACTTTGAGGACTGAAATGTTGGCAAGCATTACTTCTCCTGTATCACCAGGCAACATCAATTACGTTTTCCACAAGAAACAGTAAATTAGCTTTGCTATCCTGTAATTTTTTTTAANAGTTCCCAGCTTCTTCGTGACATAATGTTCTTGAAAAGTAATATTTATGGCTAGTGCTTTCAATCATCCCCTATTGGCTTCAGACTTTCTTCTATTTGGCAGACAATGACTTGACTGAATTATACAAGCCACTTCCCATCAGAACCACAACAACGCAAGGTATCAAGGTCAGGATGTCACCATCCCTTAAGAAAGTCCAGCTAATGCAGAAGATTGCTTCAGCAGTGTGGAATACTGCAAGCATATAAAGTCTGTTCTCTATTACCTGGATTGCAATCCTAGGCAGTATTGTCAAGTTCAAAGTTTTAGTTATTATGTATTTTGGTTATAGTTTGTTGTAGTTATCATTATATTTTTAGGTCTTGTCTTCAAGGCTTTTTCCGCCAGATCTACCATATCTAGAACAACATCTGAAACTCAAGAAAGAAGACAAAGGTTAACAGTTCTGCTGCTATGGCCCAAATGAGCAATCCAGAAAAAAAAAAAATATAATCTAAACCTTTTCAGGAGGGAAAGGGCTGGGGCTCTGGAAACAATTCCCCAAAGAATTCTGGGCCAATGCAAGCCTTTTGCCATACATGCAACATGAATTAATAGACTGCTGTCTTCAAGACAGTAAAAAAGAAAAAGAAAAAAAATGACAAACCCTTTCTAAAAGAAGATGCGAGACAATTATATTCCCAAGAAGGGTCTGAAGAGAGATAATAAACCATATGTGGCAGATGTTAGTCACATTACTTAATTGCAGGTGCTATGAAGCCAAGGATAGTCTGAGAACAGATAGTCTAAAGAACAGAACATATAATGCATTCAATGGTCCTGGCAAATCTGGAGGAGTTCTTTTTAAAGCCAATGGCAGCTCTTCCAGAATAAGGTAGAAGCCAAATGATCTTCTAATCAGTGGTCCAACTTCTGTCACTAAACTTAAGTACGCATTTTAGATGGTCTTTTGACAATATATGTATGGTAAGACTAAATTTTCCGGGAAAGAATTTGTCTTCTAAGACTTCCTTTAAGTAGCATTTTGCGTAACTGTGCAGGCCTTATATTGTGTAATATTTTGAATACATATCTGTTTAAAGAATGGAGAATGCCTTTCTCTCAATTGTTTGAGGTTTATGCAACTATGATCCACACCTGAAAAGCTGAGTTCAGAACTGTGTTATCAATGTATTGCATCCTAGAAGATAGCCAACCTAGGAGACAGCATACTCAAAGAGATAAAGCATCTTCCTGCACTGAAAAACTTATTTTATCAAAAGTAATTTTGGTAATTCCCCTCAATGTTGTGTTGCAAGGGAATGACATTGGAAAGTCCTTCTAAAAATCAACTCAGAGATACGAACTATAGCAAAACTGCGCCAATATTTTCAAATGTGCTATTTACAAATATTTACAAATTTTACAGAGTACAAATACTTACCACATTCATATTTCTTAATATAATTGTCTTAGAGTCTTTGTTTATAACTGCATTAAACAAATAGCAGAAGGAACCTGAGCTTTGTTTTTGCCTTGGATCAGATTCAGTCCCTCTCAACTGAGAACACATTTCCTACTACCCAGCGTTGGGATGAATGATCAAAAAACAACCCATGTGGTTAACAACAGATTAACAAAGAGTGCACTGCATTCAAAGACTAATAAAGTTGACTATGCTGTTTTCCATTCTTTTTCACAATTTGATGACATTGTGCTCCTTAGGCTCCTGTGTTTACTTAAGCACGTCATCAGTCATGGGTTTGTGCTTCTTCAATTACTATGCATAATATATGCTCTTTTTTCAGGACAAAGTTACAGTTTCAATATTAAGACAAACAATATGTTATGAACAAATTCTACTTTTTCACTTATAAAAAGGCATGTCTGAAAACATACAGCTTGTCCCACCTCCAAGTAGTTTGCATGAGAGAGAACAAAGAGCAGAGCAGCATGTAAAGTGTGAAAAATCCAAGGCACCTGCTGAACTCCACAGCAGTTGCTTCAGCAGCCAGAGTGCGATAGCATTCAAGATATTTAGTAGATACCTAGAGATGATTTTCATGATGTGTTTTGATGGTAGAATTTTAATTTTCTGTCTTGAAATACTTGAATAGGTCACCTTACGTGTTAGTTTTTTAAGTGTTTCTCGTAAGGGAAGTGGTAGAAGGCCTGCTGCAGTAGCTCCTCTTTATATAAATGATCTCTCTAGTTGAGAGATTCTACATGATTAAGAGATTGCGGGCGTGAATCCATAAAATAACTCGAGTACTATTATTCTTATCTGAGAAAAAGAAGCAAGTGCTTAAAAACTCACTGTACTAATGACATATTGCACGTTACATAGTAATAATTTTTGTGCTTCTGAAGCAGTGACATGAAATATGATGCATTTATACTAACTGTGTTGGTTCCACTAGCGCTATTTATGACATATGATCATGCAATCTTTTTGTGTGTGTGTAAGATGGGGTAACAGGTCATATATTTATTTGTCTCTGGTTTGTGGCTTGCAGATACTTTCTGTTACCAACAACACAGAATGTGCGAAGCTACTGGAGGAAATCAAATGTGCGCAGTGCTCACCTCATGCTCAGAATCTATTCCACTCACCTGAGAAAGGGGAAACACCTGAAAGAGAACTAACTCTTCCCTACCTGTGCAAAGACTATTGTAAAGAATTCTATTACACTTGCAGAGGTCACATACCAGGTAAAACCTACAACAAAATGCGGGGCTAAAGGATGTCCGTTTTGAAATGTTGATATTGCCTGAGTGGTCATAGCTCTTCACTAGGTAAAATCCTCATTGATATCCAGGGGATTTTGCCCAAGCTAAAACGGAATATTTCAGGGTCTTCACAGCAGATCTTAGGTAGTGAGGTAAATACTATGAGTGCTTTCTTGCCAGCCTCCTGTTAAATTCCCCGTGAAACACGGGATTGTTTGTTGTCAAAGGCACCGGAAACTATTACCTTTGCTGAAATATCAGCATGTTCATTCCAAGCGTGTAAATAAGTAGTTGGCCTTCCAAAAGCTATCTAAATCATAGATAGCTTTAAAATGCAAGTAATAAGGGATGCTGGCTATTTGTAGTAGTCTCAAAAGCTAAGGACTAAAGTGTTTTTTCTGGGTTTGTTACCCTAGAAACTGATGATTTTTCCACAGGGTTTAAAGCCCATTGAACTCAAAGGGAGCTATTTGATAGACTTCTGTGCTCTTTGAATCACTTCCAACATGCTGTTAACAACCAAATTATTAACTAACCCAACACTTCCTCAGCATAGTCAGTAGAGTTAGTTGGACATAACCAAAACCAGAATTTGACCTGTGTTGTCTAAGGCAGTCACCAAATGTGTGCTATCACTTTTAACTATATCAACAAAATAACCACGGAAGATGATTCTTTTAGAAATACTGTCTTAATACACTATTATATTAAATAACATCTTTGGTATTCTCAATAGTAAATTATTTATATGTTTAAGACTGTCATTTTTAAACTATGCTTTTTTCCCTGTCCAAACACTACTTATAAATAATGCCACACAGGAGAAAATAATTAAACTGGTTAAGATTATTTTTTTTACTAGCAACACAGACTGGAAAAAAGAGTTGATAACAATATGAAAAATGAATTTGTGAATAGTTATATTTGACATATGAACACAGCTTTGTAATATAATATAAACATATTTGACTAAAAGGGATAGTTTAAGTGGATGAGATTTGGAGGAGGGTTTTTTAATTGCGTCTGCACAGTGTGTACTTGTTTTCTCTGAAATCCCAAGTGTGTGGGGATTTTTTTGCAGCGTTCTTTTATTGACTTGAGAAAACATTTTCAATTTACTTACTTTTTCCCTTTACTGTGGTTTAACATGTATCTCAATCCATTCAACTATGAAAATATTATTATTGTCTTTATAAACTAAGAGATGTTTCTAAGGCTTTCTTAAACCAGCTGTTTCTTGCTCTTTATCACATTCCCCAAAGCAAAGCAGAATAGATCACAGTTGCCAAGACTGCCTGCTGAACAGCGATAACAGATTAGATATTCTAAATGTTTGGCCCATATTAGAAGTCAGCACAAAGACTTTTTTTTGATGTGAGTTTGTAGCTAGCGCAAATGATTAGCATATTCTGCAGAGCAAGTCCCTCACAGTTGTTTTGTGAAATTCTATGTTTCTGAGGAAACAATTTGTTTAATTGGAAAAAGTGAAAAGAGGGAAAAGGGAGAAAGAAGGAGGAGGGAGAGAGAATGAGAAAGGGCTGAGCAGCACAGGAGCTATAGCCACAGGAACCTCACTCCTCAGATCAACATATGTGGTGACGAATGACAAATTTATTTTTCTACAAAGTTTGTGTATATGTAAAACTGCTGAAGTGCATCAAGATGTCAAGTGCTTTTTCTGACCACCCAGGTTGCCTTGAAAGATAACCAGATGAAAGCATAACTTTAGCACTGGACAGAGCACTGTGCTGTGCAGGAAAAGAGCTTACATACTTTAGCGTCAGTTAAAATAAGATTTTTCCTACATCAATCAGATGCTAATAATCATTCTAAATACTTCTTCTGAAAGTGGGCTCTGCTAACAAAAAGTTGTTGCGTACTTATATCCAACAACAGGGTTAATTTGGTGACTTGTCTGGTATTTCAGTGGTTTTTGTAATCTATACTAGTAGTGCCTGAAGGTATTATTTAAAGTAAGATTCAGGTCCCTCTTTTTGAGGGATGGCCTACAGGATTTTAATATAATTTAATAGCTTTATACGTTCTAAAACATAAATAGTTACAATAACAACATTCGAGGTTTTCACTTTTACATGTGAGACCTGTATATCCATGATAATATTTATTGCAAAAGAAAGGAAAAAATAGAAAGTATGAGAGCTGTGTTTTCAGTTTAGCTTGGAGGATTAAATAAAGAGTTGGAAATTAACAGGCCTCCAAACCCAAGGTCTCTGGGAATGTTCACTGCATAATTGTTAAAAAGTCAAATAATTACTCTTCCTCCATTAGGGAGTGCTAATTATTTCTGAACACCCATACAAAGGAGTTTAAGGAAATTGCTGACTACAAAAATATTTTTATCCCTTAAGTCCTGTACAAGTGTGAAATACTAATAGCAATTGAAGATAGCAAGCATCTTTTATGGAACTGAAATTTTATCAGTACATATTAACCAAGATGACTGAGAAATTATACAATAGGTTTTTTGATGAGTTAGCTTCAGAAATTCATTTATTGTTCTGTCTCTTTTTACAAAGACAAATACTCAAGCTGATCATTGGTTAAGTCTTTTGAAGACTGTCCAAAGAAAAAGTGGACCCAATTCTTTATTTAAACAAAATAATGACAACAGCTCTTAGGATTGTATGGGTATGTCACTGCAGGATGGTTTAACATTTCACAAAGTCTATGAGATTAGAACTTTCCTGCTTCATCCCCCGTTACCATTCTTGTTATTTCTCCTCCTACTATGAACCTCAGTTTAAGTGATTGCTGATGGGAACACTGGAGTTAAGTACATTAATGAAGTATCTTCAAACAACATGAACTTTAAGTTTTCCAAGGTCATAGAATCAAAGAATCAGTTAAGTTGCAAAAGACCTTTAAGATCATCAAGTCCAACAATAAACCTAACACTGCCAAGTCCACCACTAAACCAGGTCCCTTAACACCACATCTGCACATCTTTTAAATACCACCAGGGGCGGTCACTCAACCACTTCCCTTAGCAGCCTGTTCCAATGCTTGACAGACCTTCCAGTGAAGAAAGTTTTCCTAATATCCATCCAAAACCTCCCCTGGCATGACTTGAGGCCATTTCCTCTTGTCCTGTAGCTTGTTGCTTGGGAAAAGAGACCAACCCCCACCTCGCAACATCTTTTCAGGTAGTTGTAGAGAGCAACAAGGTCTCCCCTCAGCCTCTTTTTCTCTAGGCCAAACAACCTCGGATCCCTCAGCCACTCCTCCTAAGACTTGTTCTCCAGACCCCTCAACAGCTTTGCTGCCCTTTTCTGGACACCCTCCAGCACCTCAACATCTTTTATTTGTGGTAAGGGGCCCAAAACTGAACACAATACTCAAGGTGGGGCCTCACTAATGACAAATACAGGGAAAAATCACTTCCCTAGTCCTGCTGGCCACACTATTCCTGATACAGGCCAGAATGCTGTTGGCCTTCTTGGCCACCTGGGCACATTGCTGGCTCATGGATGGCTGTCCACCAGCACCATCAGGTCCTTTTCTGCTGGTCAGCTTTGCAGCCACTCTTCCCCAAGCCTGTAGGGCTGCATGGGGTTGTTGTGACCAAAATGCAGGAGCCGGCCCTTGGCCTTATTCAACCTCATACAATTGGCCTTGGCCCAACTATCCAGCCTGTCCAGATTCCTCTGGAAAGCCTTCCTATCCTCAACAACGCTCCCACCTAGTTGTGGTGTTGTCTGCAAACTTACTGAGGGTGCACTCAAGTCAACTGGTGCCAGTCAACTAGAGCCAGTCAGCTGCCACCTTCTCGGTTAGCCAGGACTGCTGACAGATGATGGAAAGTGAGTACTTCTGTCAGCTCCCTCAGTACTCTCGGGTAGATCCCATCCAGCTACATAGACTTGTCTCATTGGTGTAGCGGGTTGCTAACTATCTCCCCGTGGATTATGGTGGCTTTGTTCTGCTCCCCATCCCTGTCTTCTGGCTCAGGGGGCTGGGTACACAGAGAACAACTGGTCTTATTTTTTAAAGACTGAGGCAAATAGGCATTAAGTACCTCAGCCTTTTTCTCATCTTTGTCACTATGTTTCCCCTCACATCCAATAAAGGGTGGAGATTGTCCTTAGCCCTCCTTTTGTTGCTAATGTATTATAGAAACATTTTAAAAGTATTTTTATGGCAGTCGCCAGATTAAGTTCTAGTTGGGCTTTGGGCCCTTCTATTTTTCTCCCTGCATAACGTCACTACCCCTTTGTAGTCCTTCTGAGTTGCCTGCCCTTCTTCCAAAGGTCATAAACTTTTTTTTTTTCTTCTGAGTTCCAGACAAAGCCCTCTGTTCAGCCAGGCTGGTCTTTTTCCCCACTGGCTTGTCTTTCAGCACATGGGGATGGCTTGCTCCTGCACCTTTAAGATTTTCTTCTTGAAGAATATCCAGCTTTCCTGGACTCCTTTGCCCTTCTGGACTGCCTCCCAAGGGACTCTGTCAACCAGGCTCCTAAACACGCCAAAGTCTTCCCTCCATAAGTCTGAAGTGACATTTCTGTTAACTCCCCTCCTTAATTCTCCAAGAAGAGAGAAGTTAGGAGAACTAACATTTTGTGATCACTATGCCCAAGACAGCCTCCAACCATCACATCACTCACAAGTCCTTCTATGTTCGCAAACAACAGGTACAGCGGAACGTCTTCCTTAGTTGGCTCACTCATCAACTATTTCAGGAAGTTACCTTCCACACATTCCAGGAACCTCCTAGACTGTTTTCCCTCCACTGTGTTGTATTTCCAGCAGACATCTGGTAAGTTGAAGTCCCCCACAAGAATGAGGGCTAGTGATTGTGAGACTTCTCCCAGCTGCTTATAGAATATTTCATCTGCCTCTTCATCCTGGTTGGCTGATCTATAACAGACTCCCACCACATATATATATCTGCCTGTTTGGCTTTCCACCTGATTTTTACCCATAAACACTCAACCTTGTCACCATCATCAAGCTCTAGACAGTGAAAACATTCCCTAACATACAGGGCTACCCTACCACTTCTCCTTTGTTGCCTATCCCTTCTGAAGAGTTTATAGCCATCCATTATAGCACTCAGGTGTGCAAGTCATCCCATCATGTTTCTGTGATTGCAACTACATCATAGGTTTCCAGCTGCACAATGGCTGCTCCTGTTTGTTGCCCATGCTGTATGCATTAGTGTGGGTGCACTTCAGTCGGGCTATTGATCCCAACATCTTTGTCGGTGGAGAAGCTCAAATTCCTATATGACTCTTCTCAGGTGCTTCCATGGTTTCTAACACATCAATAACTCTTGCATCTTTGCTGCTGCATGGATCTCCATCCCCGACCTCCACCGAGATAGCAGACTGTAGGACCTCGCTAGCACACCATCCCTCAAATATTGCCATGCCACCCCCAGGCTTATCTCTAGCAAGCCTGGGTGTACCCCTTTTCCTCTTCAAATCTAGTTTAAAGCTCTTTCAATAAGCCCTGATAACTCCTGCGCAAAGAATCCTTTCCCCATTTGAGACAGGGGTACCCTGTCTGCTTATTGGTGTTGTGTAGACAGACCCGTGATTAAAAAAACCAAATACTGCCAGTGACACCAGGCTCAGAGTCAAATATTGATCTGCTATCTTTTCCTGTTTCTTCCCTCATCATTTCCTGCAACTAGAAGGATAGAAGATAACACAACTTGTGCTCCTGGCCTCTTAACTGGTCCTCCCAAGGCCCTGAAATCTGTCTTGATTGCTTTCGGACTTCTTGTTACAACTTTATCACTGCCTACCTGAAAAATCAATAATGGGTAGTGATCTGAGGGCCATACCAGGTTAGGAAGCTTGCTTTTCACATCTTTAACCTGGACTCCAGGGAGGAGCAGACTTCCCTAAAAATCGAGCCTTCTGTTCCCCTCATGAGAGTTTCCTATGACAATGACCTGTCTTTTTTTTCTTTATTAAAGCAGTTTTGATTCAAGGGGTAGGCCGACTTAACCTTGGCAACACCTCCCAGCTTGATGAACCATCCTCGTTATTGTTTGGTTCCACTTGCAAAGCCTCATATCTAATATGCAAAGGCACTTGGGAAGGTCTGGTACTCACAGAGGAGATGTGCCTGCTGCACCTCAGGCAGGAACTTATCATCGTTGCCTCCCTGCCTTCAAGTCACCGAATTCAGCCAGGTGGAGAGAGGATAGAGAATCCTGTGTATCATGTGTCCTTGTCTGCCTGTCGGGCCTGTCCCAGGGATGGTAGAGAAGACTGTCTAATCCTCATTGTTAATATAGCTAGTAAAGAAAGGCACAGCTGATTCTCCCTTTAGGCATGAGCAGAAAGTTGATATATGCCAGTTGTAGTGACATATGTAAGGAATAAACTTGTGTCACAGCCATGGTGCATTCTACCATCCAAGGACATCAGACAGATTTTGAACTATGTCTTTCCCTTACTTTTATTTGAAGAAATCAGTTCCAGCTGATTGCGGGTAAATTCAGACCCAGGCCCAAATCTGAACCCAGGCATTACCAGAAGGGATGCTTGTTATTAATTTTTTCACTTCAAATGGGGGCACCTTAGCCCAAAATGCTGGAAATCTAAGAAATTCTGCAACCAGCACAACATTTCCAGAAGTTCTAACATAGTCAACTAATAGTCACAATATAGTCAAACCTGCAGAAAAATAGTCATGGCTCATAATGTTGCTACTGCTAAGACAAGCATCAAGGGGATTAAGCCTGGCACTGCCTGTGTGCAGGTACATTCATTGTGCAAGTATGAGAAGGGGGCCACTATTCACTTGAAAACCAGTAGGAAGAGAGGTGAGCTACCACTGAACTTATTCCGTTTTGAAAGAAGCAATCTGGAATTACCTGTTTGATTTATTTTTCACTGAGAGCTGAGAAGAGAGAGGAGAATGTGGGGTTTGTGAACAAATTCACATCCAGCTATGAAAAGTGCAAATAACCAAAAAAAACCAAAAACCAAAAAACCCAGGAAAATGCTTTTTTTACACAATATTGAACTGTACGCTCAAAGTCAATACTATCAGGTGAGCCTGATTTCCACTGATTTCCAGATGTTCTCTAAGCCAGCGTAGGTCTACACAGATGGGTGGATGATACTCAATCCTATGTGCAGTGCAAACAGGAAAGGGGGGAAATAGGAACTTGACTTGCTGTAAATACCAGGACAATGGCTACCACAACATTTGAGTTGTGTGTCAAAGAGAATAGAGGGTGGGTAAGCTGGGAATCCAGCAAAGTGGAATTTGGTGAAGGACGGATAGGAAGGAAGATACATTGAGAGGAATAACTGACCGCAAATATGAGTGGAGAGAGGAGGTGAAGAACAGACGAGAGCAGGGGTTTTCCTTTGAAAAGGCTTGAAATCATGCAACTTATTCCACAGTTTTCCATAAAGGCAAACACAGAAAGCCTTCACTATAACTGCCCTAAATGAAAAGTCTGTAGTTTGATTCTTGTTTGCACGACAGAAAGTTTGAAAAGCATAGAAATGCAAGCCTGTGCAAAATCTGACAATCTATGACGCTCGAAAACATTATGTTTAATCTTCCGGTGCGATTTGCATTTTCTTTGTTAACCTGGGCACTGCTCTGTCTACACATACACAACTGGTAGGAAATTTGCAGTGACACGGATGAGTCTTGTAAAATAATAAGTACAAAAATTCACCCAGGACCAAAGGTAGCAGTCCTTATTAGGGATGGTTCTCATAGAGGACAGCGACAGAGCTGTATTTGAATAAACTCAGACTGAGCAAAATGATATTTTTTTTCTTTTCCCTCCAAACAATTCTAGTGCTTAGGGGCACTTGTCAGGGACCATTCTTCTGGATGCTGTACAAACACTGAACAAAATGGCAAATTCTAAAGACCTTAAATTCTAAGCAGAATAAAGAAAAGGTTAAATGGCTACAAGCAGATAGGGGAGTGGAAGCAAATGTTTTTCTAACTGTCTTTAGTGAAGGTGTTAGTATGTTGAATCTAGCCTATATAACACAAGCAGATTTTTTTTTTTTTTTTGGAAATGACTATGTTTTTTATAAAACAAAATTCCACCCCTAATACACAGGTGAAACTGTATTTACAGAGGTTACATTCCTTCCAGTAACACAACATTTTAGCAATTTATTGACTGATTTTCATAGCTTAATTCAAACCGCCTTTTTAATGAGCACTTCTAACAAAAATGGAACATAAGCCTTACCCTTTGTTGGAACCTACGGATGGTTTTGTTAAATAGCAAAAGGCAATGGCCGTGCAACATGTACTTAAGCGCATGATAAAATAGTTCATAAGGAAAAGGGATTAGTCGTCCATATAAGAAAAGGCATTGCGTGACGCACTAGCCAAGCGAGTTTACATCTGATTGTTATTTGAGATGAACATGTACCGAGTAAACAATATGATCATAATATGCTCTCAGTTTTCCTGACTAAAGATAACATGCAAGCCAAGAGTAGTTTCTCTGTAGCAAATAGTCGATGGTATACTTGGAAAATTCTAGAAATTTTTGGAAATTGTACACCTCCAATTTGCTATTGCATTTTCTCGAATGACCCACAGTGCCTAGAGAAATAAATTATTAACGACAAAACTGTGTATTCTTAAGTCAAATAATTCAACAGCGAGATTTTAGATTACCTTTGATTTTGGCATTATATCTACAAGACTTGGAATACTACTCCATGATTATATCAGAGTTCCTCTTCAGTTGTTCCACTTGAAACTGTATCTCCCATTTTCTCCAAATAACCACTATAAATTAAAACCAGCTCCTCAGAGATGATATTTACTGAAGCTCCAAATCATGGTAATTAAACTTTTACACCACAACATACTACCATGTGTTTCCAGAGATTATTTTATAGAAACCAAAGGCAGGCTTTGTCGTGTTATTTTTCCAATATTTTTAAAGGAAGATGCATATGAAAAGAAGTATAGTTGGGCGGGAAAGGCTTTCCACTCCACAAAAATTCTGGGATCTAAAAAATTTTCCTATTCCACATAAGGAAGAAATTGAACTCTTTCGAAATTTTCCATGAAGCAAGCCACAGAGAGACCACCCCAGGATAGCTAATAAAGTCGTTCTTAGGACATTTACTTGGGAAATGGGAGACTTAGGGTCAAACTCTTGCCTGACAGATGAGAGGCAGTGACCTGAATATTCCTCTTCCTAATGAAACACTCTAATTACAAGACATTGGAGTATAATGATATGAGGTTTGCTGTCTGTTTCTCTCTTTTTCATTTAGACCAGAGGTTTGAGGTTGGACCAGAAACTTCATGTTAATGAAAATTTTGTCAAAACTGATAATGTTTCTGAAAAAGTTTTGCTTTTAAGAAATTGGCATTTTTCAATGAAACACAGCTGTCCCTGATCAGCTCTTATTGTACGTTGTAAGCCAGAGGTTTTATGTCCAAGATCTATGGATTACTGCATTATTCACAAGTGGTAAAGCCATGCATAAATTAGGCCTCTAATTCCAATTAAGCGCTAATTCTGTGTATCATATGAGTTATCTCCTGGACCATAGTATATCCTAACACAGTATGCCAATCATGCAAAGTGGAATGAAGGTAACTTAAGACATATTATCTTAACATCTGTTTTAGCAAAATAGTACATGTATAACTAGCCAAATTCTATCTTCTTAGATTTAATATTAATGATCAAAAACTGGATAGAAATGACTAGAAGTAGGTTTGTGGACAGAAACAGTTATTTTTGCTGTCATTAAATGTAGTGTAATATCAGTAGTGGCAGGGTTTTGCCTCAAAGGCTCTTATTTTACCAACTTCTTGTTTCTCTGGGTCTTCAAACTCCTTCCCATTTTAACCCCAAAACCCAAAGACCACCTTTCATTCAAGCCAGCTTAAAGCTAGCTGCAGTGCAGTATGAGCCACATCTCCCTTCTCAGGGGACTGGGGCTGAGGAAGCAGACCTTGTGATGGGACGCTGTGTTTACCAGCTCTAATGTGGGGAGTCAACCAGAGGCCAACTGCATGTCAACACGGTGCCGTTTTCAGCTGTACTTCTCACTTTCTGAGGCAACTAATTATTCACCTCTCCAACTGATGTCCTTTCCGGCCAGCATTCCACAAAGTCTTGACTGCATGTCTTCTTTTACCCAAGTCTTTACTGAAATTTTTACTACAAAGAGTCACTTGAAAAAAAAGTTGCATGAAAGCTGCTCAACCCCTTTCACAGCAGATGATGTTATACTTGATTAATGGGGTTAAAAACAGGGAAAAGTGTATAACAGCCTCCACTCTGAATTTGTCTCCGAATTTTTTAATGGATGAACTGTAGTGTCATTTTAAATGAATTGGTATTTTTATTTGAGCACACTGAAAATGAATTGTAACACAAATACAGATGAATAAACTGTAAAAGGTAATACTCAGTTTGTATTTATTCAGAGCAGGCCTTTTTTGCAGATGATAGTGCTTTGTTTGAAATGACATCTTTTTCTGCTCAATACATAATCTATTTAAAGGTTAGTTTGACAGCACAGAACTGCAGACATGATGACACACTAAATATTTTTTATGCTTTTTTGCATTTTTAAGGTTTTCTCCAAACTACAGCTGATGAGTTTTGCTTTTACTCTGCAAGAAAAGATGGTGGTGTATGCTTTCCAGATTTTCCAAGAAAACAAGTGCGAGGGCCAGCGTCTAACTCCCTGGACCACATGGAAGAGTATGACAAAGAGGAAGAGATCAGCAGGTTCATAAAGATAAATGCTGTTTAATCTGAAAAAAAAACCCTAGCAAAGCCTGTGGTTTTCACAGTGAAACAGCTCAGTGTGTGCTTATGCTCAGCAGCTGTGTTTTCCAGATGTTACTTTCTTCTGCTGCTGCTAGTGTGCGTCAAAAGAGAAAGTTCCTTTAGCTTCAATATTTCAGTGCCATTTGATATTTGCGTTGCTGAAAAGGTGTTAGAATCCTGGTTTGATCCACCCTGTGGATCTTGGTCATGGTCCACCCCGTGGATCGAACATAGGTCTAGGAAGTAATTTCTACCTGAATCTAATATTCCTAAAGAACTGCAGTAAGTTTGTTAGTAAAGTATTTACTTCATGATTTTCAATTTATTTCATTGATGTATTTTTCATTGTGAAAATAACTAAATTAGATTGTCCCATCATAAGTCATTATTTTTAAATGAGTTATAGAAGGCTGATTTTGTCAAACTGCTGGAATTTACTGTGTTTTACAGTAAATTTATAGAATATTTATCTATGGATTTGTATTTATGAATTATTTTCTCTTTTTTAATACCAATTCTTTTCTCTCCTATTCCTCTACATTTCAGATCTCAGACTAATTTTCTTTTTCTTGTACATACTAAATTTTGCCCAAGTGATGTTCAAATTAATTTCATTATCTGCCTTCATATATTCAAGGAAAGAATTTATTCTGGATTGTGTAACTGTGTTTTTGATATCACTTTAGAAAAATCATTTTATCTTATAGGGACTTTGTTGTGTCGTGGTTATTAGCGAAAAGAAATTTCTCACGATTTTTTAAAATTTTTTTAGAAAACACAAGCACAACTGCTTCTGTATTCAGGAGGTTGTAAGTGGACTAAGGCAGCCTGTTGGAGCAGTACATTGTGGGGATGGATCCCATCGCCTCTTTATTCTTGAGAAAGAAGGATACGTGAAGATTTTCAGTCCTGAAGGAGACATACTCAAGGAACCTTTTTTGGATATACACAAGCTTGTTCAAAGTGGAATAAAGGTTGGATTTTTTTTTTACTTATCTCTATCTGTTTATATTTTAGCCTGTATATGGGGGGAAAAGAGAAGAAACTTTTTTTCCAAAATTATTGTAATTTAAATAATAAAAAAGAAGAGAAATGGCAAAAAAGTGACAATTTCCTTGTTTCAGGAGGGTAAAATGTAGCATCTTATAACTGTCATCACTTTTTTTCTCTTTCCCTTCATTGTTCCCTCACTTTAAATTCAGAAGAAACTATCCAACATCAGCATCCTGCAGCATTATCTTTGTATTTGCATCCCTTGGGCTGATTTCCATCCCACTGAATTCAGCCAAATTTTGCTGTGATTCCAGTGGGAGCAAGTCTGCCTTGGGGCATTCCCTGATCTGTAGGTGCTCAGTGATCTCCCAGGAGCTGGATACAGGAGTAGTGTCTGGGAGACAGGGGTGCTCGGAGACCCCCAGGAGAGGGACAGTGGTGCTCACTCCTTCTTGGCTCAACATCAAATGTGGCATGAGCTGCCCTTTTTAGGAGGCTACTTTAAAATGGCATGTGTTTGCGGTGTGCACATAAAAGGTTGACTGACCCTCCAAATTCAGACATGTGGGTGGGTTGGTGCAACAGCTTTCATCGTGTTTAATGGGAAAACTTTCATGGTCAGGGGAGGGAATGGTGAATGGCAATGACGGGAATACACTGGAGGGTGGAGGTAAGAATTTACATGTCGGTATGGGGTAAGTACTACTGGAAAACTCCTAAGTCTGTTGGACTTACTTTGGAAATCATAGAATGGTTAGAGTTGGAAGGTACCTTAAAGATCATCGAGTTCCAAACGCCCTGCCATGGGCAGGGACACCTCCCACTAGACCAGATTGATTTCTTGTCATGTTTTAGAGCAGTAGTGCAAGTAAAATCCAGATATATAAAGCAAATTTAAATTGTAATCAGGTTTTGCCTTGAACAGTCAGGACTGTATAGCATAAAACCTTCATGGATGAAAGATATATTGACGTACTACTGACAGAGTAATCTTAAGTAATAATTGTGACAAACTATATTGATTTAAAATGCATAGCACATGCTAACTAATAATTTTGTGTTTCAGCTATAAGGGCAATAAGCCAATTTAGATAGTCTTTTCTGAGGGGGTGTCTCAGAGATTTTTGGTTTGTGTTGAGAGAGAGAGAAATGAAATATATGACACCTTTTACAGGAAAAGAACCAATTTATATGATTCTGTGATTTCCCGAACACTTCCCTTTCTGCCTCTGGAGGTAACAATTATGTTCAAGATACCAAAACAGAAGAGACTTATCAGGGGTATTTTTGAACATCAATATAAGGCTGTTTCATATTTCTTGAAGATTCTGATAGTTTGTAGTTGTGAAAAATTGACACTGAAACTTTCCACAGAACTGCTATAAGTACCAAACAAACTTTTACAGCTGGAACTTAGAGGCAAGGCTAAATGGAAGACTGATTTTCCATGCTTCTGAATAGGCAATAGCTTGGTTGATAAGACTCTCAACAGCTGCCCTCAGATTCAGATTTAACTTTAGTTCTGTTTCAAGTCAGTGACCTGATCTCTTCAGTCTTTACTACCCTAACCATCATATAATACTTTAAATTCTGTTTCAACTATAACATTTTCTGTAAATAATTTGAAGTTCTCTAAGATAGAAAGCCTAATTCAATTCCCTGAGATAACAGTTCAGTGACTGAGGATAATTGTATTGCAGTGTTCAATATAGGCTGGCAAGAACGGAGGCTTTATGTACTTCTCAGGTAAGGAGAAAGGGAATGTGCCTACAAGCAATGCTCCCACTCTTAAACAGAAAGGGGAAAGTACAAGAATTTGATGACTGAGTACATTATCTAAAATAATAAATAAACAGAATAAAACAAAACCTACATACTCCAAATGGTTGTTTGAAAACAGGGGTTCTTAAACATTTTTATGTTTATCCTCTACAGTTTGAATCTTATAATCATTTTCCGTGGTCTTTTACCTACAAGACTGCAAGAGCACTGTCACAATGGTAGCAATTATTCCATCAAAACACTACTTGAAGGGTATTTGATTTTACTTACCTGTTATACACTTTAAAACTAGAAATCGGTAACAGAGAATACTATGTGGGCAGACAATTTTCCAGCAGGCAGTGCAGATAGTGTACAGCCAGCAAGTAAGGAAACACATCTAGAACACTGCATCCAGGCACAGTGATTCTGGGAATCATGGAATGTGTCCTCAGTGCTTACACAAGAAACAATTGTAGTGTAAGGTAGATGAATCTGTATATATTAATTTTGCTGGATGTGTCTGATTCTTCTCATATAGTGGTGTAAGTAAAAAAGTAAAATGAAATCAATGAATTTTTTAATTGTCCCTGATAAAACTTAGGCCTATATGTTCCAGGGAAGTGTTTTGCCATGGTAACATGTTCCCTGTCTTGAATTCTCTTTTCATTTATGCTAATTCATAGATGTTAACCCAAATATCTAGTCAATTCCTGAATAGCATCATCCATGTAATGTTATTCTTGAATTAAGGTAGAGACTCTTGGTGGAAGTAAACAAAAGCTGTTCAACTCTTTTCCAACCTTGAAGCAATGGTAGCAAGAAAAGACAAATTATTCTTTTTCCCTGAAAATAAGTGTGAAAATTTTCTCCCTTATATCCAAGTGTCTGAAAACAGTTTTGCTGTACCTGAAATACAAACAAATACTTAACTCTAGTGACAATAGTAAAAATATTTTTTCAAACTTTTATAGATACAAAAGTTGTGTCTGGTAAATAACAATAATAATGATTATGCAGCTGCGATTGACTGAAAGGTAATTTAAATTGACATCTCTGAAAAGACAGCTATACCAGTAAAATATTTTTGATGTTGATAGATGGAGTAAAATAGTGGTGGTTGATCTTCTTTTTCTAATGTAAACAGGAAATTTAGGAGCGATAAAATCACTATATTGTCACAAAGCAGCAAATCTGTTGTGTGATGATTTTCCACAGAGTATACTTTTAAGTATCTTGAGGCTGATATAACCAAGAAACAGAAGTGACATGTTTCCTTCATGAAAATAATCCTGGACTTTAGTTCTGATCTCACGAATAGCATTTTGCTCATCACAGCAGTGGCAGTCAGATAAGGAGGAAAAACAGAGGAAGAGAGGGGACTGCACTGTATAGCAATCAGCTGTGATACCCTGCTGAAAGGATGCTGTTTTGTTCCTTTAATGGAACTAGTGATCCCTGTATTGATGAAATTCAGCCCATAACTTTACTGTGAGTGAGCCTGTAGGGCTGCTTCACTGGTCCTGCTAACCTAAAGACATATATAGCATTATCTGGAGTTGCTTCATCAGTCACTACATGAAGGTCTGTGGATATAAATGGAAATTGAGTAAGAAGAGTGGTACAACCTGGTACCTATGTTTTATTGGTCCTTTGGCTTTTAATGTTCACTGAAGGAATTAGCACAAGCATGTAGAAGTATTTCATGACAGAGAGAGATGCCCTGAATGGACGATGGTAGCTTGTGCTTCCTAGAGGCCCTATTCAAAAGAAAATTAGATTCATTATTCCTGAAGATTTACCAAAAAGAAAAAAAAAAAAAAAAAAAAGCTCTGTAAAGCTTAAGAAACATTTTTCTCTGCACATCTCCCAATTTCTAATCCTCTTTGACAGCACAGTTAGCAGGAATGCTTTTTTGATCTTTTAGTTTTCAACTCAGTTGTTGGAAGCTATGAATGCATCTTAATGAAGAATTTGCTAATTCAACTTCTATGGCCCTCTCCAATGTATTTTATCTCACGCTGGCTGCATAAGTATTGCAGTATGTGTGGATGGATTGGGCGCTTGGCCAGGTCCCTCTTGGCACCATTACCCTTTTCTTCCCTTTCTCAAGAATGTGCCAAAATGAAGGAAGCTGTGCACCTCAGTCTTGCCCCAAAGTTGAGTAAGGACATGAGTGAGATAGGCACCTGTAACTCAAATCTAGGACGCGTACCCGGGCCCCACTACTTAATATATAGCCCAGTGCAGTGGAGCAAATACTGGTTCCATCACCTGTGTCCATTAGTACTGCAAAGTATGCCGAGTATGTGGCATGTATGTAGAAGAAAAGAATAAGCATTTACCAGGAAAAAAAACCCTGACAATCTGCTCCCCTGTTCTGGTGATTGACTGTTACATTACGTTGTGGTGAAGAAAGTTGTTAGTTACCGAGCAACATTTTACAGTTCTTCCTTCAAAGTTATGTAGCAAAAACAATTTTTTAATGAAAACATTAGTACTCTTTTTTTCTTTCAGACTGATTTTCACTACTGTTAATTTCTTTTTGTTTTCAACTATTGCCAAGTAGAAGAGAGGCAGAAAGTTTGAATGAGAAGCAATTGAAGTAATAATGGTAATACTTTGATTTCAGTGGCATTTAAGGAAAACTTAATCAATTATCAAGAAAAATGGTGTTGATATATCTAAATCTATTGTCAAAAAGTTGGGAAAAATAACTAAATGCTTTAAAAGTATCAGGCAGTATTATCCCATAATGCACTCAGGAGGGAAAAAAAAGGAACAAAACACACTAAATTAAACGATTTCTTGAGATGTAGCAGTGCTGAATATGTTATTATTACAAGATTAGACACCTTGTACTCAAGATTGTACCTAACTTACAAGTTAAGTACCTTAACTTATTGTACAATATTACTCAAGATTGTACCTAACTTATATGCTGAATATTCTAGCAGTTCTCTAAATTCCATACTCCTGTGGCTGTATTTTACGTTATCTAACTGTATTATTTCCTAAGATTTGGAAACCTTTGGATTAGTAGCAGCCTCCATAAAATGTAACACAACCTATTACATCAATTTTCACTCACTCTCATCTCCTGAGCCCAATAGTATGTATTAGTCTAAAATACATTGGTCTAAAATGTATTGTTCAGAAGGGAAAGAATCAAGGCATGATTTGGAAACAAGAAATAAGGAAGAGCCTACCACTTATCCTGGGATTTAAATGCTATAATCACCTTTCAAAATACTTTCTGAAAAGTTAAATAGCTCTAGGGCTGCAATTGTTAGTCCTTAAATCATTTTTGTGGTCCTTCCCTACAATCATTCAAATTTACCAACATCCTTTTAAAATGAAGGACCCCAGAACTGTACAAAGTAACCAAATTTACATCTTACTGCTGCCAATGGTAAAATCAAGTCCCTGCAGCTATATGGTAGTTTTCTACATATAAATCCACCAACTGAATTAGCTCTTTAGGTATGGAATTGCAGTTGGTCTTCATGTTCAGTTGTTTGTCACCTCTGATCCTTAAGTTGTTTTCAGTTCATTGCTACTTTTTTGAGTTTGAGCAAGCTGTGCTGAATCTGTTGACTACAGGGTCATAAATTGCACAGCCAGCAAGAATGGCTGCATCCTGTTGAACTTTGCCTCACACTGGGCCTAGAGTAGAAACCCCTACAAAATGCATATCCTTAAAAGTGCTGTTATGGAATTACCACTTGTACTTACATAGAGATCTTTTTCTTTTTTTTCCTCTTTTTTTTTTTTTTTTTTGAGCTACTAATAAAATAATCATAGTACATCTCTTGGGACTACTGTGATAAAGGGCAAAGCCTCTGAGGAAGGGAAGGGCAGGGCAGGGGAGGGAAAGGAAGGGAAAAGGGATAGAAAATCTCAATGAAATTGTATTGGAGATCACTGTTAAGAATATATGAGTTAGGCTTCTTGACCTCCTTCACCTTCTTCTGTATTCTAAGACTATGGTTTTCCTTGTCAGATACAGATTTTAACAAAAATTTCCCATGATCTTAAGCCATAATCACCTTTTTACCATCTTACTTTCAAATTAATCATTAAGACTAGTTTTGTATTTTTTTTTAATTCCCAATGTTTTTTAAGTGCTATGTTTCTATATAATTCCTTGTAAATATTTTAACAGTCAATTTTCTTTACCATCTTGCTCTTGTACTTCTAACTAATTAAATGGTAAGGCCATTTAAGATACGTGCACAGGCCCAGACAGAGTGGGAAGGGAAATAAAATTATTGGCATATAACAGTAATATGTTTTGGGGTATTCTTTGGTGTCCTCTGGAACTCCTCTTTCAGAGTATGAAAGGGGAGACTGTAGGATGTCTTTGGCGAGAAGCTGAAATGCTGTGTTTTCTACGTGGTTGCAAAGATGATAAGGCAGTCAGTATACACCTCAGCTTTCCACTGGAGACTGCAGACAGGGAAGTAGTGAAGACTATTCTTCAGCAGAGAACTTGCCTTCAGACACTGGACTAGGCTGCCCAGGGAGGGGGTTGAGTCTCCATCCCTGAATATGTTCAAGAGTTGTTTAGATGTGGTGTCGGGAGATTTGGTGTAGGGGAGAAATTTGTAGAGTAGGGCTGATTGTTGGACTCGATGATCCCAAGGGTCTCTTCCAACCTGAATGATTCTATGTGAAGTCGTGTGGGGATCAAAGGACATGGGGGTTTCTCAAGAGATCAGAAAAGCCGCAGTCAGGTTTGTAGCACAACGGTCATCATTTCTGAGGCCACATCTCACCTGTGATGTGCCCACTAGGAATCAAAATTAGTTTGTTTTAAATGTCTTGACATAATTGGGGCAGAAAACTAGGAAAGAGACAACATTTAAGGTGTGCTAATGTCCAAATGTGAAAGTACAGAACATTTTACAGTTAAACCAAGTAGATGGCCCTTGCTTATAATGACTTAAACATTAGAGGCAATCCACACAGCACAGCAGCCTGCATGAGAATTCAGTCTTATTCATGAAAAGGAAGGTATTTTTTCTTTATTAGTGATAAGTTCTTTATGATTTTTGAGAGGGTGATAAAACTTTCGTGAAGACTTAATATACTTCAACTGTATTCAGCAACTGTAAAATACAGTCAGTGTTATAACCAAGGACCATGTAATGACAGTGAAAGGTGCCTGGATTTCCCATTAACCAGATTTTGGTTCTAATCCTAAAAGGGGCACAACAGTCCTTTGAAAGAGACTGTATCTTACCACCATATAGCTCTGTTGCTTTGACAGAAAAGAAAAGATTCTTACAATTCCAAAAAGCACACGCCAAAAGCTGTAGAGACCTCTATTTTTGTGTGAGAGACTGCACTAGATAACCATACCCAAGCTAGCAATTGTGGAACAGTGCAGTGACTTTCAGGCTGTAAGCTGACCAGATGAAGTATTGCCAGTTTATTCTAAGGAAATTTGAATCAACAAAACATAATCGTTTCTGTTGATTTTGGGTAGCGTGCCTTAGATTTGAGGAGCTGAGACGGGAAAGAAGATAATACTTTATCATTTTACATGCACATGTGTAGATTTTAATGTTCTGTGTTTCCTTGAGAGGAATCCCATGGTGCCAATTAACCTCACTTATTCCAAAACAATTCTCTGTTTGGAAAGAATAATTTTCATTGTGGGTGTTCCATGAAATTGTATGCCTCTTACCCTGTTATTACTGAGATGTGTGCAGTGCAATTGAGAATGCCAGTTTCTTTTCCATGCTCTGTATAGATTATAGCTGTATCCCACACACAGTGCTAGATAATCCCTACTTTAATTTTGTTATGTGTACAAATCCTTTTTGAACATTTAGCCGTTTTAAATATGTAAAAATCCATCATCTTCTGAAACTGCATTTGTTAAAACCAAAAGCTGAATTTAGAAGTGATCAAGGCCAATGAATAACATGGTAATCATCTAATTAAAAGGAAATTATTGCGTTTGCTGAAATATAACAGGGAGATCATGATATCCAACAGAAAATGGCAAAGAAGGAATAAAGTTACGCAGAAAATTCCATGGTTTTTAGCCAACACAGTTTCAACCACATGTTTTTCTTTAATGGGAGGAGGTTTAACAGTCCACTAAGGCTCCAAGATTCATCATCCCTTCAAGCTCTTGGACACCCCAAAATCTGTAATGAGATCCTAGAATACTTCAGGGAACCCATGAAGTACTGGAGCTGTCAGAAACAGTACCGTGTTTTTGAGACTTCTGTGTACTTTCCTGTCCATCAGAGCTGTAGGATTTCCTCTGGTGTTATATCCTTTGTACTATGCCTTACAGAAAATGGATCATGTCTTTGTCTTGAAAGAGGTTAAAAATTGAATAACACATATACTTTCATGGTTAATACAGCCCAACTGCTATTCCTATATATACTTCCCCCAGATGCCACAGAACAATTTTCCTCTATATCCTCTTACACACATTTTCTCACAAGCTCTTAAGTCCTATTCCTTAGACAGGATCAGCAAGTTGGATTGTGGGAGGAACACTTCCTCCAGCGGAGCACTGGTATATTATCATGTTTTCCACCCATTTTATCCCCTTTGCAGTTAAACTGGACAAATGATCTGTCCCTAATTTAATGGTTTATATATAGTTTTAGTTTTAAAAAACAGTCAGAATTAATTTTTCCCATTACCAGAAAAAAAAAACCTCCAAAAGATGAAACCACTTAGTAGCTGACACTTATTTTTGTTCGCCTTCGGTGTCTGCCTGCATTCTCATATTGCTGGAATTTTTAAAGAAATTATTCCATAAATCTCAATAAAGTAGTATTCTCTCTTAGATTTAATTTGGAAAATGGAATATACAATCTGTGGGAGAGAGGTCTGCAAAATACTTTCAACCATTTGTTCTTAATTTACAGCAGATACTTTTTAAAACCTTGATCTATCTTCACTGGCATTGAATCGCAATCCCTACAGCTGAATTGCAACAGCTTTAATTTATGTAATAATCATCATTTTAATGCTAACTGAATGCCTTGAAAAGAAATAAAAGAGGGAGTAAATCACCAAAAACTTTTATATCTTTGACATTCCTAAAAGTTCTGTGAATCTCTATCAGCTAGATTCTCAATCACTCTAGCAGCCCAGAGACAACATACCAGAAGTGCTAGATGAATGGATCTGAGTCACACTGTAGTGTGAAGAAGAAGAGAATTTTTTTAATATATCAAAGTACATAAGAAAAGTACTTACTTAAACTTGAACCGCCTTTATCATTTTTGGAATTGTGATCAGTTTTCATGAGGAACCACGTAAGAAGGAAGTTAGCTTCTCTCAGGACATTATTTCAAACTCTTCCTTAAAGAAAACACGTCTTTCCATTACAATTTGAATGTTTAATTGTGACTAAAGAATGTAAAATAATACTCTACACCTCATAGGAGCCTAGTTGACGATGTGATTAAGCACTATTGACTCAACAAGTATCAGACAATGCTTAGGTATGTTAATGCACACACTAAACCTGGAACACTTTGCAGACCTAGACAAATAAATAGAATTTCAGATGAGAAGAAAGGCAATGCAAAATGTCAGCAGCTGCCATTACTGCTATTTCCCTCCTCCATAATTGCCTTGCAGGATATGACAGGACAACATTATCAGGACACTATGGCCACAATGACTTTTTGAGGGAAAGAGTAAGAAGTCAGTGGTCCTCATATAACAAGTATGTGTCTCTGTGTGTAAATAAGTCGGCAAGATCGAGTACAATTTAACAAGCCACCTATGAGGTTACTCAAATTTGCCCCTACAGTTACTTACAGATCACAGTCCTGCCAAATACAGTGAAACTCCAAATGTCATGTCACATATTTGAAACAATAGACAAATGCAAAAGTAGAGAATATTAGGGAACTGCCTAATAGAAAGTAGCCTCTCTCAGGTTTTGCCCCCTCTGCTAGTTTGCCCCTCAGTGGGACAAATCAAAACTATTTCATAGCCAGTATTCATGTTTCTCCAAAGGTCTGCAGGGCTGAGATGGCCACAGATAAAACTGGATCAAACCCTTTCTTTACAAATCCTTGGTAAAAAAATGTGTAATCAATTACTTAATTTAAAAGTAATTTCAGTTCTTGAAGCAGAAGCATTCAAAACTGTGTTTTTGCTGTAGTTTAATGAGTCAGTATTTTGCAACTTGCGGATCACATTTTGCACTTCTTGTAGAGATCCATCCTCCTTACAAATTATATGGAACTTTTAATAATTTTGGTTTTGAAATAGCATGTTAAATAAGTATGTGGCACAAATGAAAAAACAACAGGAACATAGTTCAATACAAGACATATAATCCTCTATTTTTTATAAAATGTATATACATTTTATCAACGTGTATGCATTTTATTATATTTTACTATTTGCATAAATATTTCAACTTCCAAGAGTAAGTATTCACAGGGAAAAACATGGCAATGACTAAGGGAAAATAATTAGCCACTTACTAACTAGTAACTCCTGAAATCACTCTGGTGAATGATCAATGATCTGAATGGTCATAAAAAGCCCCAAACAAAATGCACATGAAAGAAACTACTACTCTAATCTCAGTCTGAGCACTGCTAAACTTATCTTTCCATAAGGCCAGAGAATTCCTACCTTTGTTCAATACAACAAGAATGTACCCTCAACAACCAGTGTTACAAGGTGAAATGGAACGTAATGAACTAGAATCCTTAGTACTGAATTTGATTTCTTTGATTTTCTTAAGTGCTGTAATTCATTACAGCTGTTTTCATAGAAAATTAAGAGAGTGTCTTATTTGTATGTTTGATGCACTAGATACATAGTGCCGGAGAGGTTTTTGGAAAAAACGGCTTCCAAAAATGAAGCATTGGATTTCAAAACAGACTCTACAATGTGCTGATTTGGTTAGCAAATGTGTATCATCATTTGGCAGTAACCAGTGATAAAACAGAAAGTGCAAAAGGTAATTACCTGTGTTATAGTATCATTCGGTGTGAAGTATTGAGAAGTCCCGAAGCTGGACTGCATAGAACCCACACTTCTCTCATTATGTTCCCTTGTTTTCTGTGTTAATTGTTCTGCCCATTTGCAAAAAGGTAGAATAGTGTTTTCTGAATGCTGTCCTCAACTACACAATTCTTTGTTTGATCAAAAACTAGTGGAAGTAGGATTTGTGTTTGACTGATTAAAGGTCTGAGTCCATGATTCTCTGTGTTTCAGTTCTAGCTGTTTGAAACTTTATCGTCTTAATTTTGAGACTGAACATACACTGTGTTGTTCTAATTGCACTGGCTTTTTGAAAAGAACTTTGTACTGGATTCAGCCAAGTTAAAGGGTTTCCAAGATCATGGTCTTGGCTCAGGATAAATGGAGCCAATGAGCTAAACAAATTCCTGCTTTCTTGGTTCTTATAGTACGAGAAAAATGGAAAGGGCAGAATACTTTTACTGCTTTATACAAGGGAAACAATCCTGGAAGCAGCAAAAAATATAAGTTAACTGTGTTTATCTCAGCGAGACACACTATTTCAGAAGTTATTTTTAGCTTTCTTTTGAAAAGTGAACCACAAATTGTAACATTAATGAAGCAAATATTTCTCAGGTGTAAAATTTAAGAAAAAGTTGAATTTAAGAAGGATCACTTCGGGATTTAAAATAATAAATTTAGTCTAGGACAGATAAATATTAGTGTTCTTCTAACATGTACTAGTAGTAGCTGTCTTGCACTGTGCTGAACGAGGATACACATGTCTATATTTATTTCAACTTCTGTTACTGAGAATGCTTTTCTAATGAGCTACATTTTAAAAGTGGGATTGAAATAAATGAGTAATGGAAAAAAAAAGAAAAGGGACTTCTAATCAGGAAAACAGTGTACATTCTTTCAAAGTCATGTTTATAAGTTCAGAGGAGCAGTGGATCTAGTTCAAAGACAAAGCGTATTTCAATCTGCTTTTCAAAACTACCCTATAGTTCATTACTGAAGTTTGTTTTCAGTCGAATCTTAGCCTAACAACAACTGATTACTTGAGATACATTACTGTACCTCATAATGTGCTTCCACTCGTAAGGTGGCACAATTTTTATTTGCCACAGGTCACAGTCATTCATTTACAGTTTGGGTTTCAGGTGTGTGGGTTTTTTTAATAATGTAAGGAACCAACTACTGTTTCAGTGGGTTTAGGCTCTCAAACCATGGCAGAACCAGTAATTTGCATTTGCTCATTTTAAATAACCATAGGATATGTAACCTGCAAGAATTCATGCTGCAGAGACGTTAATTTCAGTACGTGCAGGGTTAGATGTGTAACTGACCTCCCAAAACATACAGTTTCATTCATGCACAGAGAAGGAATATTTGAATTTAGAAAACTCCGTCTGGTTTCACTGACAATTAAGCCCTTTAGACTTTAGGCACTCATAAAAGTGCATTGAATAAACCAGTATTTCCTGGTGACTTTTGGGGTGTATCACAGGCAGCTATTTTTAAGCCCTGTCAGTATACTACTGGCATAGTGAGTGGTCACCAAAGACAATCATTTGTCACAAGAATTCTGGAATATTGAAAGAGCAAATCCGGTCTTGATGCAGGTATTGAGTGAAATATATGAGTTGATTCAGGAAGTTAACGTGGTTGAGCCACTAAATAAAAGTGACCATAATATAATTATGTTCAACATCCTCCCATGGGATTGTACCATGAGGTAATAATATTACAGTACTTTTCAAAAAAGGAAGATTTTTATGTTGAGGAAGTTAGAAATAGCCTGAAGGGGAAAGTTAGGAAATGAAAATCTGTAGAAGCAGCACAAGGTTCTTTAAAAGTACCTTATTAGACTCACAGAAAATATGTATATACTGGAACAATTAGGAATCAAGAAGGTGAGAAATATAGCAAGGTACAAGAGAATGTTCAGGCCCCCAGAAAATAATAATCCTATAATAAAATGGAAATCCAATTCAAGTGACACTAATAGAGTGGAATATAAATTCAGAACACCAGAGTAAGGGTTATATCCTGCCATTGTTTCACTGGCAAAGTAAGTAGGAGTTTCCCATAAACATTTATGGAAGAACAACATTCTGAGGTTTGAGAGGAAATGTAAAGAACAAATAGGGAAAAATACAGAGACATTGTTAATACACTGTGATAAAAGAACCTCCTCAAGCTAGGTGATGCTCTTTGGCAGAGGCTGGTTAGCCAGACCAATAAAGTAGAAAAGCAAAAGATATAGCTTGATTTCTCCATGTAGGAGAGACTGGGAAAGACACACCCTATAGTTGGTGTTTAACATTTTCCATTTCTCCACCTTGAGGCTGAGAAGAGAAAAAAAAAAAAAAAAAGGAGAGGGGGAAGGAAAATAATGGAAAGCACCAGAATAAGTGCCCTAAAATTAAGTGCTCTAAAGGAAGTGAAAATGGGAGTGGTTGAGATAATGAAGTTGTACTATTTATTTTGACAAAATTTAACTGTTATCTGTGAGGCTGGCTATAAAAGGGCTCTGAGGGTCAACTTGCAAATGAAAAAGAAGTGAGAACCTAGAAAAATCCTAGGTGAGAAGAATTAAAAGAATTGTGAAATCAGGTTTAAAAAAAGCATCCTGCGTAAGTGTTAATTTGCTGCCACAAACAGAATTCTGTCAAAGTATTCGTAAGATAATGAAGAAAAAACAGTTTACATTTCTAGAAGCTTTTATAAAGTGTCTCTGAAGAAAGTAGTGTGAGAGATTGCTAGCCATAAAATAAAAAAAAATTATTGTGGTTTAGACTGCCCTCAGGGAAGAACTGCTCTATACCAGTGCCTCTGGACATACCTCCAGTACAGTGCTAAATTAGGAGGTGTAAAAACAAATAGAAGAAATAAATAACCAGTATTGGAAAATAATTTTTAAATGTGTAATCTATATTGCTTCTAGAAAACCAGCAGTTACCTGGAAGAATTCATGATAACTGAGTGGCAGAATTCACTGGTGATAGTAGATTAGAGTACAGTGGTAGTAAGTCTAGAGAAGTTTTCTAAATCTAGGTAATGGAATGGCACACTAAATTCATTACAGCATACCTCAGGAAGACTTTTTAAACACACAGAGAGCTCTCACCTTACTTCTGTTTTGTCCTGAAAAATATTTAAGAAGCCTCAGTGACAATTTTGGGTAACTATCCAACTGTAAAAAGCAGGTATTACGCAGTATCTAAAAGAGTGTTTGAAGTACTTTGGTGAATGAACACTGTCACCCAGCAGCATCCTCAGGAGTTCAGCAAGAGACAATTAGAATAAATAATATTGAAAAGGGTATATTTTTTTTGGTGGTATCTAAAAATATAATTAATTTGGGAAAAAAAAAGTAAGATCTCGCAGATGTTGGTGAAGTAACTGCTTTTTCATTTTCTTTTTTCTTTGATGAAAAGGTTTAACAAATTGCATTGTCACATATAAAAGGAATGACATTTGAGCAACATAATCACTTGTCTGTTACATGCTGCTGCTTTGATAGTTCTGAATCAACACCAATTAATGGACTCACCTGTAGCTTGCCTGCTACTAAAATTTATTATCCAGTTGTTTAAAAAAATTACAGCAGCCATGTAGCTTTCCTGATAGGGAATTGGGTTATATGTCAATAAAATTAGGGCAGGTAGGTCCTAGCTCTGCTGATGTTGTAGTCTGTACAACCATCATCTTTAATCTTTGCTTCACATTCCTTGTCCAGAAATAGTCTGGTATTAATTTTGTTTCTTTTCTGTGTGGAGCAGAACCAAGGCATCTCAAAAATTATCTTTTATGTGAAACTCTGAATCTGCTTACAAGTAGATGACTTGGGAGCTCATTTAGGCCATCAGACTGACATGTAAAGCCTGCTGTTTATTAGGGCGCGATGCAATAATAAGCATTTCCAAGGCTATCAACAATGACTAGGGCTTGTTACGCTATACTTCTGGGGACAGTTACAAAACTGTAAAATATTGGACACAATATACAATAAGACAGAAGAAATTCAGAGAAGCAATTCCAAAGGCACATATAAAGTCAATGGTGCTTGCTCATAAAGAGACTTGCTGTGCTCCTGTGTGTAATTAACTATTGCTTGGCAAAAGAGATTCCTTCTCTATACAGATGATCAGGGAAGTTATTTAGGATATGCAAGTTACAGATTGCAGCCCCTGCCATGAATCAAGTGCAGAATTCCTCCTCTGATTTTAAGGAAGTTGTTGTTTGGAAACCTTCTTTGGTCAACACTAGAAATTCTAGTCAAAACAGAAAAAGAAAATGAGAGAAAGTCCATAACAACATAATCAATAGCTTGATAAGGTAGACCTTTACATGGGATGCGTGAACTGTTTTTTTTACTGATTAGGATTTTCCAACAATAACAGCCACAGAAATGTTTGCCAAAAATCCTAGACTAGCATTACTGATGTACTTCTGAGTATTCATTGCCACACTTAACTGCCAAGCTTGCTGAACAAGCTCCCAAAGCCTCCTCTTCTCCAGGCTGAACAAACCCCATTCTCTTGGTGTCTCCACAGAGGACAAGTGCTCCAGTCCTCAGCCACCCTTGACTGAATTCACTCTGGTGTATGCACATCATTCTGGTACTGAGGGACCAATAAAACCAGGTGCAATATTCATCCGTGCACGATAAAGGGAGGATGTTCACTTGCTCTGCTGGCTGTGCTCTCATTAAACCAGCCCAGGATGCTGTTGGTCTTCTCTGCTGCTGGCTCACGTTCAGTTTGCCATCCACTGAGACCCCAAAGCCCCTTTCAGCAGAGCTGTCCCCAGCCAGTTGGTCCCCTGCCTGTATTGTTGCAAATGTAATAGGATTTGAAGAAGACAAAGTCTGCAGTAATCTCTATATGTAGTTGCAATTCATTTCCAGCTATCCAGCCAGAGGTAGTTCTTCCCCAGCTCAATGAAGATCATATTTTTTCATTAAAACCTTAGTGTAGAGACAGCCTCCCCCAAGATATCTTTCTTATCCTTCTGTCCCTCTTCCCACCATAAAACCCATCCAGTTTCTTTAATCACTGTAATGTACAGAGCTTCCTGTCAGGCTGGCTCCCCTCTCTCTTACAATTTTTTTTAATTTCTCAAAAAACGATATTCAAATTAGATTTGCAAGTAGACAGATGTGCACAAGACTTCAGAAGTAACAGATGCTGCCACACTGTTGACTTAATGGCTGTGAACTGTACACGTGCATAGAAGGGTGTGAAAGAAGCTTCACCACTAACAGCATTTGCACTGAAGAGCGTCTTTTAAGGGTTTGATTTTCAAAACTCTTAATCACTGCTGTAACCAGATACTTAGACTTGAATATTTATTATATACATAAGGCATTAAATACTTATCATGATTTATAGCTTGGGTTAGGGTGTTATTTTTAAATAAGCCATATAAAGTACCTTCAATCCTGTCCATTCAGACACTCATGAGGCAGACTCTAAAATCATGAAATTGACTCAAAAGCCACGTGCTTAAAAAGTCCATTTGGAAGCAGGGGGAGTGGAAATTCACTGCCTCCTTACTCTTTAACTTGATTTGTGTTCTCAAACTTCTTCCTGCAATCATGAAGTCTAAAGGATTCAAATTAAGAAGCTGAACACCTACTCGGTGCTTTAATCGACTAATTTCAGCTTTCAATACAACTCTGATACTTCTCAAGGCTTGCAATATCATCACAAGCATTGGCTACACAACATACTAGGATTTATGCACACGTCTATATATCTGAAAATTCCAGAACATAATGAAAAGTTAGTTGTAATTAACAAGAGACTGGATTGCTGAGGTTCTGTGGCATACCTTCAAATGTTGGAGTCCATATTCCTTCCATACATTCAGCTCTGATGAAGTTCATCAGTCCTTCATGCAGTGAGACTGTGGGAAGAGCCCGTATGAGCAGAGAGTAGGGGAACTGGTTGGTTTTCCGGAGAATATATGTTTTGGTTTAATCTTCATACGAGAAAGGGCAATTTTCTTATTACACTTACTACATTTTGTGTGTCCCTGGGAGATTTTCCTCTGTCGGTTCCAAGAACAATGGCAAGGAAACATTTGTGACTTTATGAATTTGTAGAGGAAATGAATTTACCACTTTTAAAATATGTTTAAGCAGCTACATTTGTATTCTTCAGATGTAAAAAAATGCATATAGCCTGCCACTTTTTTCAGTAGTTATTGTTCTTTTTTTCATAAGGGAATATGGTTTTCGTAGTTCAGTGAGGCTCTGCTAATTACTACGTACCTTGTATTTCTAAAGAAGAAATTAGGTTTATGTTAGCTATTTTTCTTTCAGTATTTAAGTACAGGTTGCAAATGGGTGAATTCCTTATTCCTCTTTTTGGAAGGGAGGGTAATAGAAAATTCTGGCATTTATCAGGGAATGGATCAGTGTATCACAACATTCTGACAACTCTAGTAATTTTTTCGACTTTGAATTTGAATAACTGTCACATTTAGCATTCTAATGCAGAAGTCACCACATGTAAATAATAACACCATTTAAAACAGATGCCCAAGTCTTCCAGCATCAACTAAAAAAGTCAGGAATGATAAATAATATTTGCTTAAATTTCATGTTTATATTAAGTAATGCAAGGTATTATCAGAAAAAGTTATCACGGGTCTTAGAATTAAATTGGTCCAACTCGTCTGTTCACTGCTTATCTTTGAAAGGTGACTAGAAGTGAGAGATATAATTCCAGGTGATAATTTCATTAAAAAAGGACTCAATTGGTACATATTTGTCTAGATCAAAAGTATGTTAAGGACAAAGATGCTGACAAGCATATGGAGCACAAGTCTTATGAAGAACAGCGGAGGGAGCTGGGAGAGGGGAGGTCTTCCTCAGAGGAGACCTCATCACACTCTACAACTTCCTGAAGGGAGGTTGTGAAGAGGAGGGAGTCAGCCTCTTCTCCCATATAACTAATGATAGGACTGAAGGGAATGGCCACAAGTTGCGCCAGGGGAGATTTAGATTGGATGTCAGGAAAAACATTTTCTCCCAAAGAGTGGTCAGGCACTGGAATGGCCTGTCCAGGGAGGTGGTCGAGTCACCTGGAGGTGTTCAAGAAACGTGTGGACGAGGTGCTACGAGACATGATTTAGTAGCTTAGTGGGTAGTATTGGTGATAGGAGGACAGTTAGACTAGATGGTCTTGTAGGTCCTTTCCAACCTTGTGTTTCTGTTATTCTAAGCCAGTCATGCCGTGGGGCACAACAGCACAGGTGGTTTGGGGAAGGCAATGGGGATCATGTCCCACCACCATTTCTCCTGCTCCTTTGCTCCTTTCTGGGAGTGGAGAGATGGCTCAGACATCAATGGCCTACAGTGGGCAAGCAACAGAAAAAGCAAGTCTGTGCATTCCACAACTGGAACAAGATTTGTTTCATGGGGAACACAACTTTCTCATCTTCTACATGTTATTAGCACATGCTATTGCATAGAATTGTGATGATATTGTGGTACTGACATATCTCCTGTCACTAACACAGAGCAATAATGAAATTAAATAACCTTTTAAAAAAATGTAAAAAAACTTCAGAATGAAAAGAAGAAGGAAGGTGAAAGGCAGTGCCTGGCCATTCTATATGTATAAATTATCACCTAATAGACAGTATTCTGCTTAATTTAAATATAAGACTAAGATTTTCAAATGTAAGTTAGTGCTGGTGGTCAACCTGAGACTAATTTTGAGGAAATATTGAGCACTCTTTCTGTAATTCCTGTACACTTTTTAGTTGTTTTAATTTAAACTTTAAAAACATGGAATCACCTTTAGAAATGTCCTTTAATGCTTAACATCTCCAAGTAAAAGCAACAAAAAATGAGTCCATGGCTATTCTGAAATATCTTTTAAAGTTTGAGTGATTCTAAGAAGCCTTTTCAGGTCAAACTATGATAAATTAGCACATATCACATGGAAGGGAATCTTGTTTCCTGAGTAAAACAATTATGACACTGCTTATTTCTTTTTTTTTTAAAAAAAAGTATGAATGAAAACCACGGTTTCTTTTCTCATGTGAGCACTCACACTCAGGCCTGAAACTTGGTCCTTACAGTCGATTACATTTTTTACAAATTGCTAATGCCGTGCTTCTATCATTCCTGGCCTGTTTAGGGGTTTTGTTGTTTTGTTTTGTTTTGTTTTGTTTCAATCAAGTTACAAAGATGGCTTAACTTCAGAGAGATTTTCTTAATGGAATCCGTTCCACCCAGAAGGTGTTCTCTCTAACAAATGGGAAACATCACTAAATTTAACCTAAAGTCTGAGCAATGGAAAGCTACATAGATGATGTCAGACATTACAAATATTATTTGTACTCGCTAGTTTACTTCAAGGGAAATTATGAGAATGACATCATAACGATGACTGACTAATTTTTATTAGTGTTTTCTCTCTGAAACTCTAGACTTAACAGTTATAAAGAAAAACAGCTTTTAAAATGCCATACCTGTTATTCTTTTATAACACTTCGGGATTTTCTTATTTGTAAAAGATATTTCTATTTTAAAATAACAGAGATGCTATCAGCTTTTATTCTAGTCATTTGATATGTCAAATATTTTTTGCCCAAAAGAAAAAAATATGTATTATTTAATGCTCGTAAAGGATAGGAAATGATCACATCTTCTTTTAAATTAATTGCTGCTTGGGTTGGCCTATGAACCTATAAACTCTGCTGGAACAGTTGTAGCCAAATTTCTTTACAACAGTTTCATACTATGGAAATGAATTATGCTGATGAAGGGGTGATGACCAGCTTAGGAATAGCGATATGTTTCTTCAGTCAGCAAAGGCAAATCACAGGGTGCCACAACATCAGAAACGTCCAAAATCCACAGAACCAGCGTAACTCTGTTTTACAGCAAAAGAACACAGTGATCCAGAGTTGCACAAGTACTTTTTGCAAATGCCTATTAGCTAATGTTGCTTAGGACCTCTTCCCAAGAAAAACTGTATCGGCTCCAGCTCTGAAGGGTCGCTCAGGCCTTGGATGTTATCGGCAGAGCTGGAGATGGGAGTAGCCAAGCAGACCAATAGAACACCATCTCTCACAGCAAGGCAAGAAACATTTTTCAAGGGCAGGCAAAGGGCGTACCTAAAGGACTACTGTGAGAGTCATCAAGGGACATGACAATTCAAGTGAGTTGAGACTCTGTAATTAAAACTTCGTGGGCGGCACAGCAACCCAAAGGCTGTCTCCTGTGGAGAATTCCCTTCCCTATTTTTAGGAACTTCTGAACACTACCAGACTGCATTCTTAGGTTCTTTACTGAGGACAGGATCAGGCCACAATACCAGGTAGAGACATATCTCCACAACCGTATTAGTATCTTTCTCCAAATGGAATTGTCCCATTCAGCACTGTGTTTACAGTTGACCTCAAAGACAGTGGAATTATCAAAGTGTTTATGGTTATGTTCATAGGTGTTTGTTGTACTATTTTGTTTATCTATGAAGATTTGTTTTAATGAAAAATGAATATTTATGGTGTCAAAGTGCTTACATTAACATACTTAAATACTGTGCCCTAATGGAGCATTATTTTAATATGCAAAAATCAGGGATGAATTTAGCATCAATAATCACTGCCAGACCTGTATATATGGCATAAAATGATGCATTTGCAGTCTCAACTCCCACGTAAATACATAAGTATATGGGTTAAGGGTGCAAAGGCAAGTTTGAAAACGTGACTCCTGTGGCAAAGCAGCCACAGTGATTTGAAGACCTCTCAGGCTTCTTTGTAGTTCTCTTGCCTCAGCTAAGGCTGAGTATCTGTGTAACTGCTCCCCACAAATAAAGTTCAGCAAATAACTAAGGGATGGTACCTTCATACAGCGCTACAAATTTTTACTTCCAGAGAATCCAACAACATCCTGGGTAAATTATATGTATTTGAGTTCAAAGATATTCTGAAACAAGAGGTCCAGATAGTATCAATGGCATCATTTATCTCAACACTGAAAGAATGTTAGTTCTGAGACTGATTTGCAGAGCTCTTCTGAAGAGAGTTACACTACCATGTAACTGGCCTATGCAACAAAGAATGCTCCCCTAATCAACCCCATTTGCAAATGATTTTCAAGATAAAAATGAACAAATGATCTGTAATAGATAATAAACAGCTAATCATTACATCACACATACCACATCAATTAATATAGATACATTTATTAAAACTCTTCTATGTGTAACGTATTAGAGCATTTTATCAAGGATTCAAAAGGATTAGACTTTAATTTGTTATTTTAGTATACTATACCTTTAAATTGTTGACATATAAGTCGTATAAATAGAAACACCATAAATCTCTTAAAAAATGTACCATAAAGTTTTTATGTATGACCTTTAAGTAACAGCAGTCTGTTGCATAACTCTGCAGGGGAAGTCACATGGTGGAAACCTCATATTTCCTTAAATTTATGGTTGTTTCTTGGTGGTCTAAAAGTCTTTTTCTTTTTTTTTAAGTTCCCTTTCAAAGCTGTAATCTTAGTAAATTGTTTAATGTTTGGTCTAATGCAGGTCAGTGTAAGTTCTTATTTAGATTTATAATAGGAAATATATAATGTCAGATACCAATGAATCCTGGCTAATAAAGTCAAGGATACCAGTGTTATGTTTCACTATAATGATGTGAAGATAATGCCTTTAGCTGCATAACCACCACATTAGCTACAGACCATAAAAAAATCTTTATGAAATCTCAGGGTCAGATTCATTAAGAAAAAAGTCTCCATTTGTTCCAGTAATCTTTTTCCCCTCAATCAGAAACATTTTTGATTGATAAATTCCCCCATCGCCATTTTATCAGCTCTCATTTACTAACACCAAAAGTCATGTAAACTCTGAAGTGGAGAGAATCGGCTGCCATATGGTGTCCTGTTTTGCACTAGAAAAAAGGAAATCAGTGGCGTTTGGGCACGTGCAAAATACTTGCTGAATTAGGGCCTTATGAAACAAAATTTTATATGAAGGTAATTATCATTGCCGTTACTTCAAGGAAATTTTACTCTTTCTTATGCCAAAGGAGTTTGGTTTATACTCAGAACAGTGTTAGCAGCATCAACAGAAAATGTCTGCTTCAATTTAAAACACGCAAGTGAATACAAGTTGCGTGAACAAGAAGAAATTATTAGTGGCTTTCCACCTCCACCAAAATCCTCAGGATCCAAAACAGGAATTTACAACGCTTGGCAGAATAAAAATTAAACCTCACTCAGAAATGTCAATATTTAAAATACGTAGTACAACTATAATTTAATGAGATCTTTAAAAAACACAGGCACGTACATGAAATGCACATTTTTCAAAACCCTTCTTCCCCAACATTGGGATTGAATGTTGTAGGCATAACGATATTAATTTATGCTATACTATAAAATAAATTCTTTTAGGTAGGTAATTCAGACATCACTTTTTTAAGCCTTAAGATATGCAAATCAAGCAACGTGTGCACTGGTTTTATCTGCCCGTGTTCTGCTTTTGGGACTACAAAAAAGAACGAAATTTGTGGAGAATTTGAACTACAGGGACAAGGAAATCTGTGTTCACCTGAATGCTGGATGCGTGCATATGTTTCTAAGCGTACGTAGCGAGTATGTGCGTAACACATAAGCACAAACAGCTTGGAAAATTCAAGTCTTGTACAGTCATAAATTCTCACCTGAAAGGCAGATGTGCACGATCCAGAGTAGATGCAAATGAAAGCAATGCTTTGTGTACAGTCCAGCAGTAGATGAACTAATATAACACAATTCTATAATGAAGCTGAAATAGTTCAATTTCAAAGAACAAGGAACTGCTTTACCATCAAGTCACGTATTCGTAGCCTACTAGATAGCGAGCACAGAATTCATCCCTGATGATCTGCTCAAACTTGCAGTTGCAATGGACTCTGTAAAGGGCTGCTGCTCATACCTCTAGCCCACCTGCTTCTTCAGATACCCCCTGTCAAGCTGAATGCAATCCATCGATGGAGGATATGCAATGGTGTGCCATTAACGTATTAATCGCATTCGATTCAATGGACTTTGATCATCCTGTCCAAAGATCTCAGGTGCTTTGCGTGTTCAATGCATTCCGAAAAATAATGGAAAATGAAAGGATCAAAATGACCACTTTCATTTTCCATCTTTTTTTTACATTGTGCCTTCTGAGTAAGCACTAAAGTAATTAATAGCATGTTAAATAAGGGTCTCCAGCAGTGTTTAGCAGTGGTAAGAATAATCCTGTTCAGGTCTGTCAAAAATCTGCTGGAAAACAAATGAAAACCAAGATACAATAACAGAGAGTTTACTGTCATCGTATGAGCATTGCTCAGTTAAGGAACAGGTAATTTGTATAATGAGCGTCTTTGAACCTGCAACAGGGTTAATCCAGGATCTTGACGGACATGAAAGACCAGCAAACCTTTTATCTTCCCAATATTTTTCTTTTAAAAGAGCATTTAGAGCCTGAACTCAGAGAAAGGACGATAGTACTAAAGGCTAGTCTGGAGAGGAAGTCAAATGTGCACCAAAAAGAGAGCCTGGAACTTTTTCCTGTCCATGCAAGGCATTCATTAGCCTCACAAATAACAGAAAAATCAGCACTGCCGGGGCTTTCACAAGTAGATGAGGGTGTCAAGGGAGAGGCAAAAATCCATCCCGCAGGCAGTGAGTCTCAGGAACCTCAGAATGCTGGCAATGGCTTCGTTAGAAACCAGAGAGCCTTCCGATGCCAAGAACAGACACTAAAATCTCAGACAGTTAATGCAAGAACAGGATAGAGAGGAGTGAGAATATTCTGAGATTTTGAAAACATACTCTTACCAAGTGTGGACTGAAAGGTTCTCAGGAAGGGCCAAATGAAATATTCCATTTCAGTGTTGACATTCTTTTAACTAAAACTAATTTCTAAACTGAAAACAACTCACTGAAATAACTCAAATTCCCAATTTTACAAATATTAGAACGGGATGTTTCAACAATTTCAAAACTATGCTACTTTTTTTCCCTAAAATACAACATGTGCCACAAGTAAACCTCCCTTTCTATCACAGAGCAGAGTGACTTAGACAAATCAGCATTTTCAAATACTGTCTTTATTCAGAAAGATCCTGGCCATTCATACTGAAGGCATTTTTCATAGTAATTCACTGGTTGTCGTAGGACAAGCGAATTCTGAAGTTCTAAGTCTGCATCAGCTATTGACGCACACAAACATATTCCTCTAATTATTCCATATGCATGCAATGCCTCACCCTATTTCATTTTTATAACTGTGCATGCTTAACGCATTCCTTCTTTGCAATGTCCAAAACTATCTTTGCATTCTCAACAAGAAACATATTTCTCATTCACACATCTTGGGCCAAACCCAGATGGTATTAGTTTCCTACAAGGGTATTTCCTGTATGTCTGAATTGTCAACACGGCTGTGGATTGCCATCATTCTCCTCTTATATACAGATTCTAGTCATGAAGAGCAAACCGTATATCCTCCACCACCCTGGTTTTTCCACTTGGCACATTTCATAAAAATATTCATGCCTCTTCAAATTATTAATATTTTTGCACTATTTTATTTGAGAGGTAAAGACGAGATCAAGCACAATAATGCACGATTCTTTTAGCTTCCTTTGGTGTTTTTTGCAAAATGTCTGTGGAAAAATCTGGATTTCTCTGGATTTATTTACTCCTTGTTTTCAGGTAGCTGGCAAATTACATAAATTTTTAAAGACTTACTGAAAGAACTCAAATTGTTTAATTACTCGAGTCAGTATTTGAAATCCAAGCTATTACTTAACTGCAGCAGTGCAGTTAAGTTGCCCACCAGCTTTTCTGCCCTCAGGCCGCGCCAGGAGGCTCCCTGAGGCACCAGGAGGCTGAAGGCATTGGCAAAGTACCAGTGAGAAAAACGCTTGGGCGGTGTCAAAGAATTCAACTGCTTTCCCAGCTCCCATTCACTGCTTTTTCAGGGATGTGAGGGTGCTGGTGCTTACAGATATTCCTGACCCAGGTACAAAACATGATGCTCATGCACAGTTTTTGTTGAAAAAAATACAATGATAGTATTTTCTGTTTTTTCTAGCTGCCTTCGTATCAGGACTCCAACAAGTGCAGGGCTCATATTTCAAACAGTTTGATTTTGGATAGCAAACACGTTTCCAATGCCCATGCTCACATGTGGAAGCTTAAAACTCAGTAGCAGATGCTGAACCTCTAAGTTGATTTTCTGTTTACATTGGTGCCAAACTGTTTACTGTTTGGAACATCTGAATGGACAAAGAACATAGGTATAAACAATTTTAATATTGGAGTAAATAGACATGACATAGTTGTCTAGCCTTCATCCAGTAGATCTGTTGCATGTCTACTGGTAGAATGTTGAATACTACTTAGAGCTTCTAAGACTACAGATTCTGATTTTGCCTATTATGTTTAGCATAATCATCTACTGAGAAAACCAGCAACATATGCAACCAGCATTTGCTTTGAAGATATGACACATCATTATCAAAACTATGCTGGATGCTGATGCTAAATATAGGCTGAAATACGCCTCTCCGCACATCCAGATTTCAGAGTCCAAACGTTCTTTGGATATTAGGGAACAGAATAGCATTTGCTTTATCTCTAGAATTTGCACACACATTCTTTGGCAACTGAAAAATGATGACATGTTCCCATCTTTTGTTGCCTGCAGGCAAACCTCACGCTCTACATGGTGGCTCTGCCTTCAGGAGAGAATCCCAGACAAGACGATAGGGGAATATAAGCATCTGTTACACTTAACCTTTCATATGCTTCTAGTCTCTGTCCTATGGTTTTATGTCACCTGAACTTCTGTTCTTCAAATTGTCTCCTACTCCCCTACCAAAACCCATTCAGATAGTATGATTTTCCAGTTTCTTAAAATGAGAAGAAATGGTGATTTGAAATATCTTGCGGAAAACTCTTTACAACTTTTGCTTCACAGCCTTAATGGCTAAAGCTAGAGATCTGCTAAAGAAATAACCTGCAGTGAAGAAAGTACCTTTATATTTTACAGTGAAGATTAACATCATTTTCATAAGCCACTGAACTCACAATGACAGAGGCAGGCTTATAAGGCCCACAGTTTAGGTTATGTTGCGAATATGAATGGGGAAAAAACACAACCGTGTGGACTGAAGGACGTGCCTCTCGTCCTTTATTACCCTCTGGCAATAGGTATCATCTTTAAGGTGTGCCTTTTTGGCCTTCTTTTGGTTGGGTGATTGTTCTTTTTTTTCCCAAGATGCAGAATGCTGGCACCTTACCTTTAGTGCTTGCTGAGCAAGTTTTGCTATCCATTAGCACAAACACACGGGGACCAATCTAAGTGAAAATCTGTAGGGTTTTTTTCCTTCAAGCTGGATGTGGTTTGCTGCTCTCTACCCCAGCCTCATGATATTTAAATACCTAGGTCATGTGAATGTAACATTCCCCTTACAACCAGAAAAAACAAGTATCTGCTTTAATAGACAACAGTTCACTACCGAAAGCCAAAGGAGAAAGGCAGAATTGTGGGTAAGACGAAGTAATGTCATCAGGGTATCTTTCCATTTGCATCTCTCCTTTTTGAAACTAGTTATTTTTTAATGCCTACAATTAGACAGATCAACATTTCTGGTTTTAATTTAATGCAGAGAGTATGATAATTACTGTTATTCTGTTCTGAATTATATCCCTAAATTTCCATATAAAGTGGTCACGGTAAAACAGCATGAATTTGTTTTCAATTATCGGAGTATAGAATTTGTTGTAGGTTGGTTCATTTTACATAAGCACTGTCAAATTTGCTATGTGTCACCATACATCCTCTTTTTTTTTCCCTCTCTCAGCAGAAAAAAAGTCTTACAGCTCATTTTAAAGTGCTGTGGACTTTTTTGTGGACATTTATAAGAAGTCTTAATTTAGCAGCCCAGGGAGATCTTTGCACTGTAGTAAGATTTTTATTTTTCCATAGCATATTTTTTATCTTTCGCAATGACTGAAGTGGCAGTGATTGGCTGAAATGCTGTGCCATATAAAAGCAACTTATATATTGAGTTATAATTCTTAAACACTTTTGGCAACTCTCTGCCATTAAATCTGTATTTTAACCAAGAAGTGAAATTTTATGAAAAATGCTACTGAAAATTAACGATGATTTTATATACATAGTCAAGGTGTAAGAAAGCCAGAGTAGCTGTCTGAGAGGACCACGGTCAAATTAAAGCACTGGTAGAGCAGTAAATCCCTAATAAGTTATCATAATGTCGTGTATTTGTGAATGTTAATGTAATGTAAGCTGTTCTCTTTGGGGTATCATCTGAGCCAATGTTAGTGGACTGCCCACTGAAAGCCAGCTGTAAAATTTGCCTTTATCACAGAAGTGGCATGGAAAGGTGGGTAAAGCTTAAAAGCAACAGAAAGAAGGAGAAAAAACAGAAAGGTCAACAAGTCTATTCTCCCTACTAACGAAAGGTTTTCATGGTCAGTAAATTTCTTAGCACTTACTGCATTCTCATTCACTTGAAGGAAGCTTTCTCGCTTTACTAGAAGGCTAATTCTGCTACACAATAGACCTCAAACCAATGCAGCTGAAAAGCTGTCAGGAGAAGACAGTCCATAGTGGAAGAAGGCTGAAGAAGAAAAGTATAGGAAATGCCAAATAAATAAATAAATAAAGACCAGAAAGTGGAGGTGTGCCAGGGAAATAAGAGGGAGCATGCTTATTTTTTACCTTCCCTTAGTGGCCTCCGCTGGTGAACCACTCACTGAATTGCTTGTGGAATGTAAAGCTTCCTTGAAAATAAATCCAGCTGGGGACAGAGGTGGAATCACCACCTGTGTTCCCAGAGGATGAATGCTGCTTACAGCTCAAGAGGCCTCTGTGGTGCAGGAAAGTGTGTAATTCACACCTCCTTGAGCCAGCTTTACTGAATGCAATAATCATCTGGTCTTTATTTGAATCTCCCTCTTCCGGGACTGATTTCCACTGTCTTCTGTTATTCCAATTCTCCTAAAGTAGTGCAGTACATAAAGTTTCTCAGTCCAGATGCAGACCTCACATGGGCTCATGGCCACCTCCTTGCAAGCACACTCACAGTCATACGTCACTCTGCCCAAAACCTCTCAATTATTGGCTGACTTTTGGCAGTCTCAAAGCTTTTAGCTGCTTCTAACCAATAATTGGGAGAGTTGTCAAAGCAGGATTCATGTCTTACTAGAAGAGTGTGAAGGAGGCAAGCTGTGGGTTTGTGTTGGGTTGGTATCTGCATTTATAAGTTTCATATACTTTCTTTAGGAGGACGGGAAGAAAGAATTGTATTATCAGGGGACGAGGAGTGTCATTTGGATTAAACTAAAGACTTGCCCAGCAGAACAGCAAAATCTGGAGTTGAGGAATTAAAAAAAAATAAGTACAGAGGACTAGGACTAGAAGTGAAAGGTCCTGCATTTAGTGACTGGTATCTTCAAAGGACTATGCAGGTAAGGAAAAGAAAAAATGATAGAGGCCATGTCAAAATATTGTCTTTGTTGCATCAGGAGAAGAAGAAAAGAATTAGAGTTTAAGTTCCAGTTCTCTCTTTAGCTCTCAAACCTTTTTTATTTATTGACGAATCCAGAGTTCTTTTGCTGGAAAATTGTGCTGCATAATAAATAAGTATATGTAATTCTTGTGAATAGGTACTCTGCCTTTTTCCCAAGTGCAGAGAAGTCCCGTTCAAAATCCATGCAGAGCTAGTCCTATGAATCACCTTCTTACTACATTTGATATGTCTGACTTTTGGACCCACTGGGCACTAAAGGAGCAGGACGTCACTGGTTTTTTGTGAGTTCAGTTGTCCTGTAAAAAAACAAGCATTTAAACATCACTGCAAACTTCAGAGCAGACAACATGTTGATGGGTGCACTTTGCCATCGATGATTTGCAGCCAAATCCTGCTCTGCACGTAACTGAACAAAAACCACCTCTAACTTCAGCAGGATTTGTGCTTAAATCCCAAGTAAGAGGGTGGCCTTTTAACTATTTTTCCGGTACAGATTTAATTGTAAAGCATTCCTGTATCTAAAGGTATTTTTAAGTAAAGTATTAAAATAGTGTGCTTGTTAAAATCAATAAAAAATATTGAAAATGTTTTTAAAAAATTATTCGATAACTGCAAAGCCTTTTATAAAAGAAAAAAAAATGAAGCTTTGCAGCAGAACAGCAAAAAGGAAATACTTTGGAGATAGGGTCTAGTATGCCTACTATACTGAGCCATGACATCAGTGTAATTATTTTTCCCTAAGGTAAATGTCTTATGTTACAAATTCTTCCCTTGCCAGGGGCCTCAGGCCCCACAGATGTTCAGATAGCAAAGCACTTGAGTTCTCAACACCCAAGAGGTCTATAGGAGCTCTATTCCTATCCCATACCTACAGCCCCAATCAATTTCTGGTTTTCTCATTCAGTATTTGTTGTCCCCTTTCACCTGTCAGAGGCCCTTCCCCCTTGTGTTTCTCAAAATTGTCAATGCAGCTTTGAAAGGCAAGGCGTGCCCTTGCAGCAGACCTTTTGCTGGCTTCTACTTCTGCTATAGTTAAGTTTCTGTCCTGTGCTGGGGCCAGATTTCCAAAACATGTCGATTAAACAAACACTTCCTGCTGAGAAAAATACCTGACATTGATCTGCAGCCCTACACTAAGATCCGGTAAAGGAAGGTTCAAATAAGCAGAGATTCTTTTGGGATCTCCTAATTAGAAATCCCTTTCTGAAGAGTTCATATGGTACTGCCTGATAAGAGCTTTTAGATGTTTCATGAACCCTTCCCCCATGTTTTTTACAAGTAAAATTCCTTAAGATCAAATACGTGGCAATGCATATTAGTTATGGTATTTATTACACAGGAAATAAACTAAATTAAGAGTGATCGTACTACCTCAACGTTATCCAGCATTTGCTCTATAATAGTAGATGAAAACACATGATATAAAGACATTACATTAGAGTTAATATTTTAAGTCACGAATGACCATTGAATATATCTATTTTAAGTACAGCCCCTTTTAATAAAGGTTGCTACCTATTTCCAATATGAGAGTGGGATTGTCCAGGTTAAAAACTGTTAAGTACAAATACCACTATTTTATATGAGTAAGTGAATTGTGAAATCAATTTTAAAGGAAAACTCAGAATATGCTACCTATATTGTTTACTATTAAAGCACAGAGAATAATGGAGCAAAATGTAAGCAACACCAGACACGACCATTTATTTAAATGGTCGTGTCTGGTGTTGCTTACAAAAATTAATTACCACTAAGGTTACATAATTATGGGTCATGCTTACAATATGATCTATTTTAAATGAAATAGTTAACAATATTAGTTAAGGCATTCCCATGTATTTCTCGATATTTACTATAGGAAATAATACACATGTATTGATGTAATGAAATGGCAGCATGTCTTAATAACTGCAGCATATGTTTGTATTATTATAGAAAAAGTGTAATGTCTTAATAATATAATAATACTTCTATATATAATACCAGAGATGTACCAGAGTACATTTGGAAACACAAAGGTTGAAAGTAGAGCCCACTTCTAAGGAGTGCTTATGTGAAAAGAACACCTTCCGATAAAAATCCAGTATTCACATGCAACAATTATTCCTTTTAGTGTTAGTCAAACCACAAAGTGGATCATGTTGTGCAGTTGTTTCAAAGTTTCACAAGTGTAAATATATTACAAGAAAAACTGCAATGCAAAAAGAAATATTAAAAACATACTTCAGTTGAGAACACTTACTGGTGTAATATACTTTTAGAACTGACATAAAGCACCTAGCCAACCATTTAAAAATGAAAAGTAAAGAAGCACTTTAATGCATATGATTAATTTTGGCTTTGTCCTGACTTAAGATAATATAATTCTGATTAAGTTATTTTCATGCTTGTGGTCCTAAACTAGACCAAACCATTTTTAAAGGAATGTTTTTTCTTTCACGGAACTCCTCAGCTGAAGGCTATAACCTGGCCCAAGGAAAATCAGTTTTGAAACAAGTGTAGTATTGGTGCAAAACGTGCAATTACTGCGAGAAGAAGATGGGAGCGTTCAAGCAAAAAGGCTGCACAGGCAGACATCGGAAGTGTGAGCTACCAGGTTTAGTTACCATAGACATTTCACATTGGCCCCTGTCCACAGTATGTTTAGGTAATTAACACTCATTTCAGCCAACCATCATTCTTTGTCTTCAACAGACATCCCAATGGAATACAAAGATTTGTCTCATTCTTCTTGCCTGCCCTTATACAACTGACAAATGTTAATGGTTATTCCATCAAATTGTGTAGTGCAGAATCTCATACAAGCTACTATGTCATCTACTGTTTGTTGATGCTGCTTTCATCTAAGGGGAAACTTAAGAAGAAAAGAATGAAAAGAAGTTATTAAGCTGCCAAGAGAAAGATATAACTATTTGACACATGGGAGCCACAAGACAAGACTATAAAACCTGGGATGCTGGTTTTACCGTAGACCTGAAAAGTCTGTTTATAAAAAATAAAAGTGAGGATTATTCCACAGGGAAAATGTGAAATTTTGAAATTTGGCACATAATTATTCAGTTTGACAGTACCAAAATGTCTGCTTGTAAGGGATTTTGCTGGATATCTCTCAATTTACTCCACAACATAAAAAAGAGAACACTACAGAGAACTACATACTTTCTGGCACCACAGAGGTAATTTCAAAAGCTATTGAAGTCGTAGCAGTGGTTTAATTGGAAACAACAGGTTTGCCAGTTAGTGATAAAGCTGAAAGTACACATGAACAATTATTTTCCAAAGCCAGAAGTAGGTGTGGAGAAACTCTGTTGGATTTCTAGTTGACCATAAGCCAACTAATGGCTTGATTCTGCAACAATTTCAGTATCTTAGAGGGATATTTCCAAAGTTTTTATTAAATGCAAAAGTAAAAATCTTTTTAGAACATAGTGTGGCTGGCTCTCTTTGAAAAACAGAAAGCAGCATGACTTTTCAGGAAGCAACAGATGAATTCTACAAAGAGAGTAATATATTGCAGTCTAATAGAATCACACAAGATAACAATTAGTAGAAATACCAGCCTGATCCTATGAATACAATTTGCCGTACTTCCTACCTTGCAGATCCCATGTTTCACTCATTTCTCATTTTTCACTTTCACACTAAGACTACTCCTGTGACATCAAGCACTAAATAAAATCTTCAGCTTAGAAACAGAAAGATCTTTCCTTCTTATAACTTTCAATACCTCACCTTGAATGGCAGGCCTAGTGCGATTCATTAACATTCCTGGGCCCTTAAATGAGTTGAACTCATCTCTCAGGAGAAGGAATCGGACTGTCTTTGTCTGGGCACAACAGATAGAATCATTCATCAGAAATCTTTGAAATATGCCTTACTGTTCCCAAAGCAACTGATTTTCCTCCCTTTGCTCCAGACTTCATCAGAGCAACATGGTCAAAACGTTCAGAAACTCATACAATAATATCTACAAGCAGTTCAGACGCAGCTGCAGAATTATTTTTGGCTTCTAAAGGAGAAGGAGCTAGATTACCAGTCCCTTCATCCATGAGGACTGCAACTGATTTGGCAGCTCTAACTAGACTGTCAAAACTGACCTCTCTGATAACCCCCTGAAACTAAATTTTTCTAGCAAACAAACTAGCAAATTTTGGCTGCCTCTAAATTAGCAGGATCCAGATTTCATTGTACATATCTCTTTATATGGAAATCTCTTGACCTATTTACATCTCCTTTTCTGATCAGGTTTCTCTTTGGTGGCTGTGATTAAAAAGTATGGCAATCACGCTGAATTAAAATAAATTAATGCTGTGCACTTTCCCAGTTAGGCCTTTTGTGGGACGTCTTTCAACAGGAAGACAGACCCATCCATCACTCTGAATTGCAAATACACTTTAAAAGCTTATAATTTCAAATTTCATAATTACTTATTGCGGGTGTGGTTAGAGTTGCAAAACGTAGTGTCCTTATGGGTGCAGAGCTGGAGCACTTGAATCTACAACAGTCACTAGTTTTGAAAGGCTGTCAAACCCTGAGTTAAGCTCCAAAACAACTACCAGCTTGTGAATAATCATATATAGGAATTTAATTTGAATTGTTAATTATGTACTCTGTTTATTTCTATGCCTCAGCTTCTTTCCTTTGTATTACCTCAAGAGCAACAAATGAAATCTATGTTTTATTCTTCATTTATACAAATACAATTTTGGGCATAGTAATATTACATACATTTTTAGAAGCCAAAGAGAAAATTGCCTTCTATTTAAGTACACGGGGTATTTGCATTGTCACAGTACATTACATGGATTTGATGCTTAACATATAACTGTACTAATCTTTGCGGCAAACATAGTAACAAAAGAAAGTTGTTCAGTGAGTTTTCTATTTTTGTTTTAAAAAATAACAAAACCCTTTCCATTGAAGGACCACATGTAAAACTATGGTTTCGCTGCACAGAGAGCAAGGCTGCTTATTACCTACAGTATACTAGCTATGATGAACAGACCACCATAGTTGTGACAAACTGATGTTGCTGCCTCCAGGGTAAAACAAAGGTTTACATATTACACAAGCAATTTAACTGTTTTCTAAACATATTGCCAAGACAGTGGGAGTTGGCAGCCAGCACTATGTTTTAGGTTTTGGATACTTGGATTAGAAGTGACTGCTGATTATAGACCTTTTTATTTGTCTTCTACGAATTACAAGCAACCTAGTAACCCAGCAAAGAATCCTTCACAGCACTTAAACTTGTCTTCATGGCTTTCCGAAGATTACATACACAAATCACTCCACAAAAGTAGCGTAAGAGACTTGTGCATAGATAACTACATAAGACAATTGTCTTGTTCTAACTCTTAAAGAGTTCCCCAAAGTGAAATGTTTTATAATCCTTTTTGTGCAGTAGTCAGGAAAGAAATAAAAGAGTTTGGGCAAAGATTATCCACAAGAAAGAAACTTTTTTTTTTTTTGGGTTCCAGCTGAAACACAATAAAGAACATAATTAACTTCACAATTCTTTGTGTTTTTCATTTGACTGCAGGGAGGAGATGAAAGAGGACTGTTAAGCCTTGCATTCCATCCCAATTACAAGAAAAATGGAAAGCTGTATGTGTCTTATACCACCAACCAAGAACGGTGGGCTATTGGACCTCATGACCACATCCTTAGGGTTGTAGAATACACAGTATCCAGGTATCAGTAGAAATCTAAAATTCACACATTCTGTATTTCTCAGCAATCTTTTCATTTTAATATTTCCCATTTCTAAAATGAAATATCAGATTTATAAAGTGTATATTTGGGCACTTGCAGAAATAATATTGCTGATTTTATTTCAAACAGTAGTTTTGGAACGCCAGTAAGTACATTGGTTTATCCTTTTTAAGACTTTTTTTTTATTATTTATTCTGTAATTTTTTAATTATAGTTGTTTCCTACTTATTGTGCATAGATGACAAGATACTTTTTGTGAATACTGGAAAATTGAAATTTCTCAGAAATAACTGTGTGACATTTTTCCACCAAGTTACCACATCCACATCTTAAAGTAAAATTTGAATGACTCAATTTTATTTTCAGAAAGAAGAGCAATGATAATGGAACTGTGAAAACTGTGTTCATATCTTTATATTGCAGGAAAAATCCACACCAAGTTGATATGAGAACAGCACGAGTCTTTTTAGAAGTAGCAGAACTACATCGAAAACACCTAGGAGGACAGCTTCTGTTTGGCCCAGATGGTTTCCTGTACATTTTTCTTGGAGATGGCATGATCACTCTAGATGACATGGAGGAGATGGATGGTTTAAGGTACAAAAACCCACCAATGGATAGACTTCTATTATTGTCTTCTCGGATTTGGGGTCAGAATCAAAAGTGACCAGCAGTTGTCAGGACAAATCTTACTCCCCCTTCCTCTGCTACCTAATCCCTCCAAGTTTCAGTGCCTGGATTTAGAAAACCGCTGATTTTCTGAGCAGTCTTACTGCTTATATATGTCTTCTTGTAATTGTGTGCTATCAAACCATTTAAATATTGGAGCCCTCACAAGTAAGTGCAATTGTATTTAAGCACAGGTTAGATTTCTTTTTTTCCAAATTATTATTCCATGTACAAGACCATTTTATTGAGCAAACATCCTAAAAAAATGTCTACACAGACTTGAGTCAATAACAACACTGTATCACTTAGGAAAGTGCCTAGAGAACATAGGAAGCAAACCTAGTTTGGTTCTACCTGTTCAATTTTCTCAACCTGCTTTTTCTCTCCATTTCATTATGCTCTGTTAGAGTTGCAACATTTAGCTTAATTTAGAGAAAGTGTGGTACTGAGCTTTTACAGACCTAAAAGGAGTTTCTATGCTACAAAGGCTTCTTAGGCTCAGCAGAGTAGCAAGTGCTCCTGCCCTTGGCAGTGAGGATATATGTGAAACCAAGACCAGAGAGCAATTCTAATACTTGATTTTAAATTAACATAAAACAAGAGGAAACTGAAACATTTTTATGGTTAAGAAAAAACAGGAAGGAATCAATTTAATATATCACATCTATTCAGGTTTCTAAAAAGAGTTTTCATGCGCTTCTACTCCTTCTAAATTCTTTTCCTCCCTTCCTACATCACGATCATGAATGTAAGGCGAAACGTTTTACATTAATGGCAACATCTCCATTGAACCAATACAATTACTTTCTTTTCTTTTTTTTTTTTTTTTGTTTTCAATTAATGTATAATTAATCTTTGTATTGTACTGTGAGTAGATATCATTGAATTCAAGAGCAGGATTCAAAGTGTTAGCAAAAAGCATTATGCAACTACATGGTGATTATATCCATAGTTACCCTAGAGGAGGTATAGTATAAAGGAGTTAATAGCCTTATATTTGAAGCCATAAAACAATGATGATTTAAGGAAAGTTGCTCTCATTTTCAAGCTGCTTCCCAAACAGCACTGTCAGAGGCATTCTAGTATGCACATAACAAGGCAACGTAATGGCCAAACTGAATCTTTGATAGGTTCTGCTATTATTCTTTGGACTTGCATGTACCATAAAACCTTTCTAGATGTGATTATTCAGTAAAGTGGGTGGTTTATTTTGCTTGGTCACTGCAGTGTTATATTGATTAAAGCTACCAGTGAAATACTTTTAAAAAACAATTATTTTATCTTCCAACTTTCTCAGTGATTTTACAGGTTCTGTATTGCGCCTCGATGTAAATACTGACCTGTGCAATGTCCCTTATTCCATACCACGAAGCAACCCACATTTTAATAGCACAAACCAACCTCCTGAGATTTTTGCACATGGACTCCATAATCCAGGCCGGTAAGTAAGTTACAATTAAACTGAATTACTCTGGGACAAATACTGTTTTCAAATGGAAAACTTCGATACAGCTGGGCAACAAAATTATAATAATAAAGGCACTAGTGAACTTTTTAAAACTTCCAATCCTCCACCTGCACACATACATCCCAACCAGAAACGAAGGAGAAGAGGATGCACAACTATTGCAAGTCAAGACTAAATGACAGAAAGAAAGTACAGAACTTCTGGTTTTAAGTTACAATAAAATTATTACCTTTATGAAAGAAGATAACTTAAGGCAGAGAGTTGGTAAAATGCAGCTGAGATGGGAATCTGAGAAATTAAAGCACTAGAATCTTGATGGAGGAAAAAAAGGCACATGGAAAACAAATGAGAACATCTGGTGATATCTAAACAATAACAAGGAGGAGAACAATGCTTTAACTAAACAAAACATAATTCAGCAAATTAGGTGGGTGGTAGTACTAACTGACATTTAAAGTCATGGTCTAAAAAAAATTCAGAAAGTCAAGTTGTTCAGATAAGGAGTTGATTCTTGGACTTTTTAACAGTCCAAATTCCTACACCATATAAGTCAACTCACTTAGCTTGGTTAAAGCACTAGTCATTTCAGGTGCTATTGAGCGGAGAACATTTTCTCAGTAGGAGGAAACAGTTTTACTTCACATTACGAAAAAGAAAAAGGTGCAGGGATGGGAAAGGTATATTGTCTCATAAAAATCTGACACACTTCTCAGATGTTTTGGCTCAGTATGAAATAGGTCCCTTAAATGAGTAGGCACCACAAAGAAACAATAATCCTGCAAAATGTGATGCTTCATACTATTGATAGAGAATCATTCATTATGAGCTCATCTATTTTGCAGATTTTCTTATATTTTTTGTTTTACAGGTGTGCTGTGGACCGCCACCCAACAGATGTAAACATCAATTTAACTATACTTTGCTCAGATTCCAATGGAAAGAACAGATCTTCAGCAAGAATCTTACAAATAATAAAGGGTAAAGACTATGGTAAGTTCCAGCGAGGGAAAAGCTACTGGGAACAGTCTGGGTTTATGTCCATGAATTAGAACTATACAGCAGAAAAAAATAGATAAGGGACTGACTGTATAGGCATGATAGGTAACTTACTGCATACATAGGATAGGTAACCTACAAAAGACAGAACTTATGAAAAGGGTGGTACAAGCAGATGAAAGATGCTAGACAAAACAAAATTTAAATGACTCAACTTTGTTCTTGTTGGTGTAGAATATAGTGTAAATAAGGTTTAAGAAATATGCCAGTTGCCAGTCTGTCAAAGGTCTCACTGTTGCTGCGTATGATGGCTCATAAAGAAAAGATTTTGGAATACCAGGAAGTGATGAAAATGTATTCTTAGTCACTCACAAATAACCTTTTAAGATACAGAATGGAAACCTCATGTAATGTCCCGCCTATAATGGAAAAAGTGAGATAGACAACAGCAGACCACAATCAAAGAGGGAAATGACTGAGCTTTGTTTAAATGTTACTAAAAATCAAAAACTTAGAAAAATGCACTATGTTACTACTTCATAATAAATTAGTAGTTTAGATTGCACAAAGATAAACATACTCAATTAGGGACTTAAAATTTTGAAGTGTTTCATGTGCTTTCTGCATCAGTATGATTGGTTTAGTTTGATGTTTAACTCTGATGCTCACTAAGATCTCTTGCTAGTTCAGACAAGTCGAGTGACAGTCACTCTGAACTATCATCTACCTTTGTTGACCATTTAGCAGCTTGTAAATTCATGGTGGTAAAATGTGATAAATGCCAAAGGTGCGTAAAGTCATCAAAAACTGGTATGTCTCCTGGAATGTGGCATTTTCTGATTTTATTCACAACCCTGCTTCTCCAACCTGTACTTTACTTAAAAGCAAAGCAGCTGTGCTGGCTAGCACAACAGTGTAATGCAATTGTTCTACTTTAGTTATTGCATGTATTTTCTGTATTCATTTTATAAAAGCCAAACCAAAGAATAATATTTGGTAAACCACTGCTCCAATGGAATTTTGACTGCATCTTTATTGCAGAGTAAACTAAGCAATATTGTGTCTATCCAGAATGGCTTGCCAATATTAATACTAGGCTATGGCTCAATTGATTCAATAAAAAGAGCTCATCGTCCTCTTCTCCCACATAAATTTTCAGTTCTTAGTCTTGTAGGATAATCTGTGAAATTCATTTATCAAAGACTTGCGGATAGCCCTCCAATGTAAAAAAAAAAAAAAACAAAACAACTTGCTATAAAGAAAAGGTCTATTGACAGTGGCTTTAATTTAAAATTGGGCAGTTAGCATGTCAAGTTGAGCCTACTTTTACACTAAGCAGCATTCGATTGCATGAATAGGAATATTTACACCGAAGCTTCCTTGAGGACATTATTGGGTATGAAAAAACTCTGTAGTATTGTAAAAAAAAAAAAAGGAGGAAAAAAAAAGTGCGTAGGAACTGCAACTAAACCAGCAGCATAAAATAAATTACCACAAGAATCTATGGCCAGCAATGCTAGTGTTTTATGGGATGTAACACATATACAGTGTTTAGAACTGTGATATTGAAAGAGTTTCTCAAACCACTGAAAGCTTTGAAAAGAAGTTCTGCTGAAAATCTCCGGAATTTCTGCTATTAGATACTGGAAGGACTTTACAGGAATTGTATTCCTGAAGCTCAGGGAAGGCCATTCTGCAGACTGTATTGACAACTAAAAGTTAGTAACAGTAATCGCATCAGCTTCAATGCAAGTCTGACCTAATCCTTATGGAGTTTTATTCTTCCAACCCGTGCACACAGAAGAAAGCAATTATTGCCTCTCCTATCTAAAACCCCAAGCAACTGTTTCACAAACAGCTTTCATTGTAATGTTCTGATTTTTTTATTGTTTCATTTCCGGCAACACATCTTGAATTTCGAGGAATGTTAAAATGGAGTTAACCTCTTTTCTTGAAGTACTAACATTTGCATAAATGTGAATCAAAATATGAAACTGCATATGATCTAATGCTACGGTAGTTCCTTTTTAGAAAGTGAGCCTTCACTTTTAGAATTCAAACCATTCAGCAGTGGATCCCTGGTTGGTGGATTTGTCTATCGAGGCTGCCAGTCTGAAAGACTCTATGGAAGTTATGTATTTGGAGACCGCAATGGGTAGGTTTCTTGTAATCCACTCCTAACCAAAAATGCATATAAGGTATATTTAGTTATTCAGCTTCCTGTATAAAGGAACACCAACGGTCTTGTATATTGTGCCGCTTTGCCAGCTTAGCAGTGTGACAAATGCAGATTAAATTCTAGATTTGGAAATAAAATAGCACAGCATTCTAAGGAATGGTGATGTGTAACGTATCTGTCCTTGGCAAAAAGTACAGATGGAGACACTCACATCAGGGCACTCTTAAGATTTTAGTTCTACGAACGCTTGCATGCATCATTTACGTTCTAATGGGAATAAATGTTAATTGTGGAACTGTTTGCCAAGCAGATCTAACTGGTAAGGTTTTTACAACTTTTGATATTTTATGGCAACATCACTGACTGAGCAAAATTATTCTTTTCATTAATGAATGGGTACAGTTTTCCCGTGCCAAATCGCTCAGTATTCACAAACAGCTATATAGTATAGCTTGAACTCAATTTTGCAATGTTTGAATGATGGGAAGGGAAACGCTGTTCTTTTGAATGATCTGAAAAATAACAGGCAGGAAATCATAAGATGATGAACTGCACAGATCTATCTATGGAGCTACTTGCAGCAAGTGTTTACTTATTTATCTGGACAGTGAAAACTCTATTAAAAATGTAATATAACAATTTGTTTTATGTGTTTTTGGATATAGAAATTTTTTAACACTGCAACAGAGTCCTGCAACCAAACAGTGGCAAGAGAAACCCCTCTGTCTTGGCAACACTGGTTCATGTAGAGGTTTCTTTCCAGGCCCTGTCTTGGGATTTGGTGAAGACGAATTAGGTAAATGGAAAAAAAATTTATGTTATTAAATCATAAGCCTTATCTGTAATGTCTGCTGAACTATTCAAAATTATAGTAAATGCCTAGAAAGAAGACATTTGAAAACTGTCTTTCCTTTGCCAAAGCTGTCTACACTGCTTTCAGCTACACCTTAGTCTTGTAAGAACTGAGAAGGGAATGGGTTGTTGGAAGGGCAAAAGTCATTACTGTCTCTCACATCACTTTATCCAATTCTATACAATATGAAACAAAACCCATTCATGATAAAGTATCTTTCACATTTTCGCATCAAATTGGGGAAAGTGCTTATTTAAATTTTCAAATAGCAATGATTCTCTTCTGTATTTCAGTGATGAGTGTTTCTTCTGAAGCTTTTTTAATCTCATCTTGCAAATACAGCTAGATCACAAAAGTTATGGCTTTGACATCTCAGAAAAGGAAAACTCATTTATTGCACTGGTTTCTTTAACAGGTGAGATTTACATACTATCAAGCAGTAAAAGTATGACACAGCCTCACAGTGGAAAACTCTACAAGATCATTGACCCAAAAAGGTGAGCATCACATTTTTCACTAAGATCAGTCCTCCCTTCAGCTGGTTAAAAAACAAAAGATAAATGTAGTTCTTTCCACATAGCTGAATTATGCAATACTAACATTCAATAAGAAGGGAAAATCTCAATGCAGGGGTCTTCCTAAAACCACATGTACATCAGCAGGAAGCAGAATAGATTCATTACAAATAACCAGTATCTCATAGAAATTCAGATTCTTTGCATGTTTTCACAGAAATGTAGACATATTTACTGCGGAACCACATGGACCAGTGCAGGTAAAAGATGCTCCTGGTAGTTCTGAACCTGAATGACTTGTAGGTACCACAGAGGTTACACAGAGGTATCAAAGGAAGGTAGATCCTGGAATTCTCCCCAGTGTTACTGCTTCCTTATCTGCCCCTGTGGTGGGACAGTGTACAAGGGGAGATAGCTCAAAAGGTTAGTACTGGCTGATAATACCTACTCAGTGTACTGAAAAGCTACTACAGGAAATAATTCGAGAATACTAGCCAGTGGACAAGCCATCCTGGGTCCGTTCCAGTCTCACTTCCTCAATTTTGGTTTTGCCATAAGTAAGCTCTGAGGGACACATGCAGTCTCTCCCAAACATCTCTTCTGTTGTACAGGATATACTACAAACTGAATCCTCAGTGAGTGAGACTCACTGCTTAAGAGTTCTCAACATCCTTCCAGACCCCTGCATTTACCTGTATCTCCCTGGGGAGGTTTGGAGCACCAAGAAAGGAAACCTTCTGTCCTTGGACTGATTCCTTTATCAGTTCTTAAAGCACTGCTTCCAAAAGGCTAACAAATCCCATTCAAATTATTTATAAGACACAGAATTAATGGGATTGCATTAATTGTTTAAACTAATTTATGAGTTGTAAAATGAGGATAAATGAAAATTATCAAAACCAGAGTTTCTTGAGATGTGATCGCTTTCAATTCTTTGAAGATCAGCTACAGCTGTGAAAGTATTAGGGAATCTGGAAGGACTGCAAAAAGTGAGTCCCCAACATATACCCAGTGGCCCCAGCAACAGTAAGAGAAGATGACTAGCAGATACTCACTTCAGCTGGAGAGATAGCATTTTCTTCATGACAGATCGTGCTGCTTTATCAGTCCAAGTCTGTGGCATGTAAAGGCATCCACCCTGCAAAAGCATCAGCAATTAACACAAAATGAAATGGCCAACAGAAATGAAGTTTGTCGTAGTAATTACTTTGACCCCATCATACCCAGCAGGAGCAACTGCCTGTTTGTTCAGCACCTACTTCAGTATGTTTCCCCATTAGCATCACATACAGTTAGACTTATATTTTTGGTTTTGCTGTTAGCTATTTAAGAGACAAATTTATTTTCTTGTCAGAATTTAAATTCTAGAAATTGTTATGAGGACAACACATTAATTCAATAATAAATTCGTAAAATCGGATGCATGCAGTACTGTAAGTTACAGTAGTAGAGTTTCAGTGTTTTATAATTATACTATCCCGAACCTGTAGCAAATCATTTGGAAGCAGATGTTACTGCAGGTTAGTGCAGTCTGTCAGTCAAGGTTATTATGTATGTTTTATTTATGCTTTCTGGTATTAAAAACATTTTTCTAGAACAAAACTTGCCATTCTTACTGGGATTGTTTAGTCTGTTGGTGTATGGTTTTAAGTGAATTTTACACCCTAAATCCACTATTAGTATCTAATTACATGGGGCTGCCTTGTTTGACCTCGGCTTTTTGTTCCTGTTACCTCTTCCAGTAGGGTGGTCTTCAGCTGACATACCTGAAAGGCCAGACCTCCCATTGCTAAACTCACGGTTGGCTGTTTTCAAGTATGGAAAAGGGTCAAGACTGCGTTTGGTTACTGGTGAAAGTAACCAGAAAACTATAAAATACTTTCGTAAATTGGCACACAGTTGAAATTAAACAGACTATGGCAAAGGGATACAGTTTTTTGGTAACACTTTCTAGAAATGTGGGGTAATTTTCATTCAGGCAAAGTTTTGAGTTCTGCTGTTTTTCAGTCTCACACCATTGCAGGCTTTTAAGCTAAAGAAAATGAGTTACTTCCACAAAGGAGCATTGCAGATCTTGATACCATTTCATGCTAATTTTACATTGCACATGTAAACAATTCCATGGGTTTGGCAAACATTCATGTAAAGCCTTATTAACAAAATATTAATTGTTATTCACATGCCAAATTCTTTTGCATGCTTATATTTCATTGCTCCTTTTAATGTTTCCCCCTTGGTATGTGCCATAGAAATACATCAATTATAGGTGTAAACCCTAGCACAATAAGCTTTCTAGAACACAAAATAAAGATGCTGCATGTGGGCTATGAGTGTCAGATATAAACAAAGTCATCAAAGTATTGATTTATCAGGTCTTAGTAATTAATTACTTAGTAACAAAACCCTGTGAGAGGTGGCCACTGGCAGACTAATCAATTTGCAGAGAGCCTTCCAATCATGGGGCAGTATAAAAGAACAAAATTATCATTCCTTGCGGTAGCCTCATGCTGGAAATAACTTACTTCACGCAAAACCCAATCTTTTTCTGCTACTGGTCATTTGTAAGCTGCTGCAAGCTTATTTTCTTAATCATTCTTTTATTCTAAATAATAAATGTTAAATTAAGATAGCACGATCTTAATTCTTTTGATCCTTGTAGAAAACTACTACATAATCAAAATTGTTCTCAAACATAACCATGACCCTAGTTTCCTTATCTCAAATGTGGCTTAAGAAATAAACCTCCTACTTGGCTATTGCGAGAAGTAGAAGAAAATTCAAAAGAAGTGGGCAGGTTAAAACATTAGAAGATCTGAGGATCAGGGTAATCCAGAGAACCCTTTGTATTAGTCCTCAATACTCAGAAATGGGAAAGTCCTTTCCGAAAACAATCCTTTACAAGCAATAAAAATGAGGTGTTAAAATGAGGTGATGTATGATAAATTGATAAATACGGTCAACACAGGGGTTCTGAATCCCTTCATCATCAAGGCAGTTGGAAACACAAAATTCAAGGTACCACAGACAACTTTTCTTCAGTTCCTCCAAATACTTTGTGTCAATAACTAGTGTCCCATTAAACACAGAATAAAATAATCCTTCTCTTTGTAACAAGGTTGTTATAAAGATACATTAGTATTTGGGAGCTTTTAGACAATGAAGTGATAAATCAGAAATAGAAAAGTTAAAAATTAACGTAAATACCAAGTGTGTGAGGTGCTGTGAAATACACATATCTGCCTATTACCAAAATCAAATAGAACAGAGAGTATAGGTAATAGCATGTTTAGCTTTGAGATTGGAGGGGATGTGAGAAACCCTAAGAATTACAAATACATAAAGCCAGCAACAGGTAAATTAGTTTAACTAGCAGTCAAAAGAACAATTTCTTAAGTTAAACTGTGTCTCTGAAGAATGTATCCATTCTTTGATGGTTATCCAAAAAATATTATCACAAGTAAATTACTTTTCCCGGTTAGGAGCTAATGAGAAAGTATAGGGAGGAAGACTTACGAACTTCTCAAATAAAAGGTAAGGTTAGTCAGGTGTCCTGAAGATCAGTGCAAATACTAGCATTTTATAAATCATCTTTGTGACCAAAAAAGAAAACCATTTTCATTTTCTATTTTTCTACTTTCTATTTTTTCGGTGTTGCTTTCTGTTCCTACAAATACATACTAATATCAGTCACAAAAACATTGACAAATGCACAGGAAAAAAACCTCAATAAACAGGGATATAAAAAAATGTGTATAGGTCCAAATATTCTCGTTAGGCAATAATAGAGAAAATAGGAGACGAATCCATTAGAAAAGAGAAAGTAATCATTTTCAAGCATGATGAGAGGAGAAAATCAGCTGTGGACAGTGTTAAAAATGCATATTTAAATAAGAAAGATCTGTTGATCAGTCTATATCAGCTGCAATTGAAACATTATTACCAGCTGCTCTTTGAAAACCATAGACAGGGACAGACCAAGAAGAAAGTAAACGTCAGAAGGCGGCAGAACAGCCGTAATAGGGCTTTGTAAGTCTTCTTTTAGAATATTTCTATTGTGATCATTTTTTATCTGTAAGCAAAATAAAGATAAAATGAGATTCAGGGAGAGTACTCAAACTGACGGACAACGCCAAAGATTTCCATTTAAGAGAGAAGACTGAACCCAGAAAAGTTTATAGGGCAGTCACGCACTGCTGTATCCCCTATAAAGTGTTAGGCGTTTGCCGTTCTGGATGCTTTGATTCCAAAGGGGATGAATAATCCTTTTGCCCAAGATGGCTCACCAGAGCCAGCAGGTGAGGGCAGAGCTTAAGTAAGTGTCCTTGCACTCGTAAGAAGATTTCCTCTTCCTCTCCTTATAACACCTTATAGATCTGGATTTCAATATGTTTCATATCAACAGCCAGAATAGCTGCTTTCCGTTGGATTGAAACTTGAACTTGATTCAAACCATCTCACTCCTCTTTTGTGCCCCTCCAGGGTATGTAATTCCTCTTATCATCCTTTCGATCATCACCTTCTGGGATTTCTGCTATCGGAGAGTATTTCCAAACAGACTGATTTCAAACACTAAGGGACAATATCTAGGTCATACCTCATTTTGACATTGTTCGGGCTCTTTACAAAAACATTGGTTATTTTATTTTTTCGTATGAGTCAGGAGTGTTTGATGGTACAATAGAACAGCATTTATGAATGTGTAGCACTCCTGAAGACTTTAATTACTATGGAAATAGAGACTCAGAAACATAAGGTATTAGAATAATCTGCATCAAGACCCTCAGTTCTGATGGGCTACAGATATACTCTGAAGCTACTACTGGAAACGAGAATGAGCCAATTTTGGTGGTGAATGCTCCCACCAACCCAGGTGGGCCATATGATTTCTTCCTGTTCAGAAAGTTACTATCCCTTAAGTCATTTGAGGGAATGGAAAGCCAGAATTAATGTCTAATTATGTTTAGTTTAGCCGGAGCATGCAAAATTCTTATCTCATTTACCAACCCACATGCAGTTACAATTCCCATAAGAGACACTAAAGAGAAATTAGAGCTTTTTGCGAACACCGGTCTAGAGAGTTTCACTTTACAGAAGTACTTCACAAAAACTCCTTTGTAACCACGATGGAAAATCTTAAGGATTTTTTTCAATCACATCACAGCTCACTGACTGTAAAAGTTTTTGTTTTGGTTTGGGATTTTTTTTTCCCTTTTTTAAGTCTTTTTAACATTGGCTATTAAGGACTTCTCACTTTTTATCACTTTATAAGGAAAAAACAGCTCAGTTTATCTTTTGCTTATTTTCTGGAGCCTGCAGGAAGCCTCTGCCATCCTAAAGAAAGTCATACATAATAGAGCAGCTTTAGCCCAGTAAGCCAGTCTTTCCCAATTCATCAGTCAAAGTGTTATGCAAGTGGCCCCCTAAATTGATAAAGTCCCACAGTGCCTGTTGACCCAGCTGCCAAGTGCTCATGCAGCAGGTGTTGTTTTCATGACCACCCTGACAGTAATACAAACTGTTTAGCAGTTGCATTGACCTCTTAGCTATTAACATTGATACAGGCTTCACTAGGGACTAGTTTTCAAACATGACAGAATTTCTTAAGACTAGAGGTCATGAACAAGTATACCATATAAGAATAAATTTGATATGCTGCTGAGTTTAAATCTTAAAAGCCGTGAGTTTTTTCCACATTATTCCCATGTAGTAAATCTGGAGACAAGTAACGAGCTTTTGGCATCTCTCCCAGGACTAAAGGTATACTTTTTAATTTTAGAAGCTGTACCTGAAGAGATGTTATATTTATTCTGTGACAACTAGTAAATTTACTCTATGACAAGTATGAAACAAAATTATATTTTCTTGACATTTTCCCTTATAAAGGAAAAATCCCCAACAACCAATGCACAAGTTTTGGTGATATACTTAAGCATCATTCTGATACCTAATATCCTGTGTGCAGTAAATTGAAGCATACCGTTTTTTCTGTATATTTTGTACCACAATCAGGATTTCTACGGCTATGTCTCTTGTTTGAATTTGAACATCCAGGAATTTTGTCTGGGTTTTTTCTCACTGTATTGGGAAAGTAGAGATTTTTGATATTGTGTCAAAGGCATGATGGAGGAATTGTTTCCGGTTCAGTACCATTGTGTTAGTGCTGAATTTGACCCTCCCTTTGCATTCATCTATGTATGTCCAAGTTACATATAGCAACTAAACCACTCTGTGTGCTTAGCGGAACGGTGAAGAGATGCGCTAAAGAAAGCATGAAATCCTAAGCAGTTCCAGGATGAGTTTTAATCTGTTAAAGCATGCTGGACTGTTGTATGCCCCTAATCTAACAGCAGAGGCTACTTTCTTGTACTAGCTACAGTAATGCAGCAAAAACAATTTTACACGTTGTACAGTCAAGAATTCCCAGCTCACTGCACACGTCAGCGACAGGACCCAGCGAGGGCCCCAGCCCCCAGTACGACTTTTCCTCCATGTTCCATACATTTAGAGTTGTTACACAGTCTCATGAAAGCATGTTTTAACAAGCAAGATATACTGTACTGTGCTGTATATATGAACAGCTCTTTAAGATAACTAGAATTGTACAGTCCATATAAATAGTCATTATCAGCTACATTTTTGGCTGACTTTCTGCGGACCAAGTAGTGCTTACTGTAAGAGTAAGCAAGCTGTACCCTTTAGAGTTTTATAGATTGAGGGAGACAAAGAAAAAAATTCTCTCCGGCTCGCAGTGGGGCTCCATCTATTCCCCTCCATTTTCCATGTCAAGAGACACAGCGAAGCACTAGTCGTATAAACAAAATCAGAGGCTTGTCTAAGTGCTGGAAAGATCAAGTCCCAGCAGTCAGTTTCAGGACTTACGTTATCTTCGTGAGATTCCGTTCAGCGTATGCTGAGCCTGAAAATTTCCACCCCTTTAAAGCCTTAAGGATGCATTGTGTAAGTATTGTGGGGCAGAGACTTTCCCTTGATACGCGTTGGCCCCGTAACGGCATTCAAACCCTGAGAAAGAAGCGCGGCTTTTCCCATAGTACGACTAAGGAAAACCAGTAATTCTTCTCACACACAAGAAGGATTCTGCTGCAGCTGCATTTGTATTCCTCTTCTCCTAAGGCACTCTGCCAACCAGAATTTTTTCCATCTTTGTTTCTACTCCACCCCACCATTAATAAATATTATCCGAGGCTGATGAGTGCAAGTTATTGATTGATGGTAGAATATAAGGCAAGGTTATATTCACAAGTACCAAAAGCACTAGAAAACTTTAAATCATAAAGTGACCTGCCATGCTTTGCTGGATACGAAAAAGTATGATTTCTGCCTCCCTAATTAAATGCAAATAAAAAAAGAACTATATACTCTGGGACCATCATAGATAAGTAATTTACATCTATTAATAAAATAAACCATTATCTTCACAAATAAAATACCTCTGTGACTTACGAGGTCATTCCTTGCTACAGGTATGCTACTGGAGCTCTTTTCCAAGAGATGCTCCAGCAGCCTGAGGTTATGCTTCCCGCTAAACAGAGTAGTGTACTTGCGTTTGAGCAAGAAAAACAGAGCAGTCCCATGTAAAATAACTTGAAAGAAATGGGCTTTAACAGACACGGCTGAAGAAATAATGTTGTCTCCTATAGAGCTGGCTATAGAGAAATCAACTCAAATTTAGATATTTTCTCTCCCAGAGGTAGCAATTAGAACACAGATCTTCTTATTTTAAATCTGAACAAGTCTCCACTGAAAATCATATGATTTTGTAGAACTGTTTCCAAACCAGCATTGCCTCTGAATCTTGCATGTAATTTTCACATGTAGGAATTTTCTTAACCAGATCATATGTAATGCACTCAGTACTACAGAACTGAAATTCCTTACAGGTCAAAAAAATAGTGCATTTTAATTAAAAGACAGATGTAGAAATACATAAACACAAAACCTGAGAGGGCTTCAAATATGCTGCACAAAAAGTGTCAAAACATGTTTCAAAACCCTTAAATAATACAGGACCTGAAGTCTGATTCGCAGAAGAGCTTTGGAAACCAGAACTTGGTGCTACACTAGAAATGCGTCTACGCATTCCTTCTGTCCTTAACATCTTTGGGGAACCAGTTCTTCTGTATGGATGTTTAAATAATCATGGTAGCAATTAAGACTGAGCAGAGAAAGTGCTACGGTGAAACTAACCAGTGAGCCTGTACTCTATTACTCTGTTTCAAAGAAAAATGCAAGAAGCCCTGTAATGTACCATTAACAAGCTGCACACCAAAATGCAGGGGGTGGGGGGAAATGTAAGCCTAGTCAGCTAGGGAGGGACTTGTGTGGCATTAGGTATGAGTGCTTATTTTTCTTAAAAATTATTTTTACCCTATCTAATATTACTTTGAATAGCTCCATTGTGCATAGAAATATCTTTTTCAAATCCTAGTAGAACATTGGCTTCATTGATATCTTAGAAGCCATGAGTTCGACTGGTCAATTGTATTTTCTTAATTTTTTTCCCTTGATATTTCTTCTGATTTTGAAATGGGAGATAAGCAAGAATGCCCAATTTTGCTCCTGTTTTTTTCTGCCACTGATTTCCACACCTCCATCATTCTTTCTCTCCAAAGTCTATGCTTTTCTCCAAATAGCAGTATCGACCTAGGATTTCAATACTTTCAGGGCAATCAGTGTACAAGTTACTATTCCAGCTACTTGCATATTATGTGTGTTTTAATACTAACATCAGTATAATGAACAATGGTTTTTTCTATTCTATTTTATCTCGCACAATTTTGTTTTGGTTTGTTTGGAATCTAGCTGGACACTTAGGCAAGGTTTCCACAAAAGTACTAGAATCTTCCTGCTGCAAATTTCAAGCTTAGAAATGTATGGCAGTACTTCAAATTATTTCCTTGAGGATGAATAATTTTGTATTTGCCACTAATTAACTAATTTGCCATTACGCTCTCATTCAATTACTTGTTCAGATCTTGTTGAAAATCCTGACATTCTTTTCTCAACTTATTCCTGTGCAATCAAACCCACAGCAGAAAAAAACCATGGTACCTGTAGTGGGAACTTCTAGACTTATAATGATCCTATCATTCTTTAGCTGCTGAACTTAGGAAATAAAATGAGTGATCAGCATGAGGACATACAGCTAGATTTTAAAAAAAAAACAACCAATGAACATCTAAAAAAGTATTGGAAGTCATATCAACAGTTAGAGTATGCTTAAGTAAAACACTTGAGTGTTTTACATATTTAACACTACAGAAGGAACACTACAGTTCCTTCTTTGTTAAGGAAGATAATGCTGTGCTTATGCAAAAAAAAAAGGCTACTGGACATATAAAATATTTTGTAGAGGCTGATGCAAAAAAATGCATTGCCTAAGACTTGACACCAAGAAGCCCAACAAAACAGCAGTATCAGAAATATTTTAAGTCAGCTGAACTAGAATTTATTTCATGCATACATTTCACAGAATTAACCACAGAATGCTGAGGTTGGAAGGGACCTCTGGAGGTCACCTGGTCTCAACCCCCAGCTCAAGCAAGGCAACTTACAGCCAGTTGCCCTGGACCGTAATCGGACAGCTTCAGAATGTCTCCAAGGATGGAGACTCCACAACCTCTCTGGGCAACTCGGGACAGTGCTTGGTCACCCTCATAGTAAAAAAATATTTTCTTGATGTTGAGAAGCTTAAATAAACATCCAGAATGCATAATCCAAATACAATTTCACAAAAATATGGAAGTAAAATTCTGTAATGTCAAATTGAATTTATAGACAGAGGTAGCAATTCCACAACATTTTTATGTATGTCACAATAATTGACATAAAACTTGCTGTTCAAATTACTCTTCCCAGCATACAACTGGAAATACAAATCATCTAGAAAAACAAAAAGACACCATCGGATTCTGGACTGAATTATATGACTATTTGCACTCTCTGAAGAAAAGCCACAGAACCAGTAGAATTTATCATGTCTAATATATCTAGAGATATATGGTGCCTGTGATAAGCTCTTCAGCAAGCTGATTTTGCCAGGCTCAAGCTTCAAGAATTCCCAAGGACTATTATTTAATCTTGTAGATCTCTGAAGGCTGCTATATAAAAGAATAGCAAGTCACACTGTATTTTTCTGTAATGTAACAAATAATCTCTATGTTTATTGGTGTTTTTAGGAAAAAAGCAATACTTTCAGAACACAGGTTTCTCCCACTGATATCAGAAAAGAGAACCAGGTCTTTACTAAATACCAAGGTTTTTCTTCTTGACCCCAACTTTTAACTGTCTGCTTGGTTTGTATATTTTGATTCAGGCCTTTAGTCCCTGAAGAATGCAAAAGAACAGCTCAGTCTGCACAGACACTGACATCTGAATGCTCGAGGCATTGTCGGAATGGGCACTGCACTCCCACAGGAAAATGCTGCTGTAATCAAGGCTGGGAAGGAGAGTTCTGCAGAACTGGTTTGTATATAGATTCATAGCAACGAGTGAAAAAAAAGCAGTGGCATGTTGTAATTTGCTTTTAATTTTTTGCTAAGAGAAATTTTCGGTATATGTCATTGACCATAACTTCTAAGACAACGTTAAAAAAATATTGATCTCCTAAGTTGTAGGAGAACAATAAAACATCTAATTTAATATGAACCATTACAGAATGCAATTAGTAACATAAATATGACAGACAACAGTATTCTTTTGTTTTCACCAAGATCATAAAATGAAAGGAAATGCAATTAATACATGTTTGGACTTTGGACATTTAGTTTCCAACTGCAGTGGAAAGTGCATTATCAGTGTCAAATAGAAGTACCTTGTCAGGGAAGATGATAAATCAGACCTGCAGGTCATTATTGCAGATTTTGCACTTCACTGATTTAATGCAAATACTTGAGGTTTGCTACATACTTAGTTTTGATCCTACAAAATAAAATGGCTCTAGTTTGGTAAAAAGAATTCTATGCACAGCTTATCAGAAAGCAGCTAATAATCAGAATATTACTGTAATCTATTATTAATTACAGTGCTTTCATGAAGTCCCATCTTGTTGCCATAGCATCTCTTTGATGATCAAACTAGATGTTGGGTATGTCACCAAAGGGGTGAGACAAATGAACCTGGAGTGCCCCAGCTGTGCTATCACTGTCTCACAGAGGCTCTGGTTATGTGTGAGCTGAGCAGCTCTGGCCTGTGTGGATCATCAGAGCAAGCCTGGGTACCAGGACGTGCTATTAGTGCATCAGCACAGTCTTATGACTGAGCCTCAGCGAGTTTGACCAGATGCTGATACAAAGAGATAAGGTGAACATAATGGCACTGGAGGAACTCAAAAGAGGGAAATAATCACAGAGTAAGACAAAGCGAGTATCACAGAATGAACCAGGGATAATTCAGGTTGGAAGGGCACTCAGGAGGACCCTGCTGAAGCAGGGTCAGATAGGAGGTTCTTACAGTCTGGAGAGTAAATTTCAGGGAGCTCTGGCTCTTTAGTCATGAGCAGGAGTGACTTGGTTTGGAATGAAATGAAATGAAAGAAATCACTAATGTATCTTACATGCAAGATACATGAGCTGACCATCATACAGATGTCAACAAAAGCAGATTGGAGAAATGGATAAGGTAATCTGGCAAAATAGTCCAACTCCAATAGTCAATCAAGATTTCCTAGTTTTAGAGAATGAGGCCCATCCTACAGCCAGCCCTTGTCCAAGTGGAACTTAAAGAACATCTCCAGTGTGAACATAAACGGGTCTTGAATAATCTGATTTGTTTAAAAAAAATTACAGCTCTATGACAGATAATTTGGTAGACGCAATGTACAAGCTACAGAAAATATGTGGACTGAGGATCTTTCTTCCCTGTGTCCCACTCAGCACTTCACAGAGACGTTTTATGTTGGACCTCAAGCTACGATTACAATTTACATAAGAAAAATGACCTTACAAGGCATCAGTTCCCTCCTAGAGTAATTAAGAAACTAATGAATAAAATCAAGAAACCTGTTTCTATACAATGCATTTTAAATCTCTGTAAATCTATATTATAGCTTTATTATAATAGATAATACTACACACCAAAATGTTTGCAAAAAGAGATACATTATATTTATCACAGTGACTCTACCCCAGCAGAAAATACTTCCACAGCTAAAACTATCAATTTCTAGCTTTAAACTGGCTACAATTTAAAATAGCATTTATAGTTGAAGAACTTAAGCAAGCTGATTAACTTAGAACCATATAGGCAAACCGTCAGCCATCTGCTAAAGAGAGGGAAAACTTTGAAACTTAACTAAATTATAAAAGCTGTCAAAAAATACTCTGGTTCTCTTTGTTTCTAAAGGGAATTCAATATTGTTCCAAGCGTGATTCAGGAGCCAAAGGGGCATCTCAGTGGTCACTTGCAGTCTGCTCTGCTAAGGCTAGCGTGTAGTGCAGAACCCGGCGCGTACAAAGGAATTTACCTGAGAATCCATACTCTGTAGCTTGGAGAGGGCCAGGTGCTAAAAATGCCTCACCAACTTCAGGGCTCTGTTGGGTTGCCAGCATGAGAAATGGGATGAGGCAGGCCACCACTGTTTAAAGATCTAGATGTGCTGTATGTCTTGTTTTCAAATGCTAAGACATTTGGAGCCTAAGTCTTTTGAGATGGGTCTTCTATGCACTCCAAAATCAAGCATGAATATGGGAATTGGACAATTTCAAAAATCTGCTTTTTGAGTTTCAATGTGTCCTGGGTGATGCCCCCTCAGACATACAAAGTTATTTCCTCCCCCTAATATTCTAAAATTGTAAAAAATAAGGTTTCAAATATTCTAATATTTCATCCTTTCTATTTCATTTTTAATTTATGTGCTTTATCGTTGTCAGTTTAGAAAGGCTCTTAATGAATGTGTACTGCATCTTTTTGGTTTGTGATGCTCTAAACAAATCAGAAAATCACTGTTTTTTTACCCACAGCAAAATGTGACCCAGCCTGTCGACATGGAGGTGTCTGTGTAAGGCCTAATAAATGCTTATGTAAAAAAGGCTATCTCGGCCCCCAGTGTGAACAAGTGGATAGAAACATCCGAAGAGTGACAAGGGCAGGTATTCTTGATCAGATCCTAGATATGACATCCTATTTGCTGGATCTAACCAGCTATATTGTATAGTTTCTGGGACTATTTGGAAACTACACTTTCAACGGGCATTTGTTTTGAATCCTGTCATTTTTAAAAGACTGTTATCCTGCAACAAATACCGGTGATTTGATTTACTTTATTAATTTAAGTATAATATCCACAAATGTGCAGATAAATTCCTTGTGTGTGTGTAAATATTTCCGTACGTCTCCGCCGACGTACCGATACCCATCCCGCGCACACATACACACGCACGCGCTCTCACCAACGCAGTTTTACAGCTAGTGGAATTTTTTTTAATATTTATTTCTTCATGAGAAATAGTTTACAAAGTAATTCCACCGTAAACCACATTTTCGTCAAAGGACTTTCGTGATGTCTTAATGGATTCTTTGACATCCTAGAAATCATGTGTCTGTACCTATCTGATTACAGCAATAAAAGCGCAGCTTTCAGACCTCGCTGTACAAACTGCTGGACTTAATAAAATCCAGTTGTACCAGTTTCTAAGGTGAACTGAACTACATCATCAGACAGTATTTCAGAACTCCTTCATGCATTCCTATCTAGGCAATTCATTGTAAGACTGTAACCTTCACCTTCATCGATGTAACTCTATTACGGAATGTTACGCATTTCTTTATCTAGCATAGATGCAAAAATCTGGTTATCGCAGCTTAATATCAAGATTGTTTCAAGTGTTTAATAATTAAATTATATTCACATATTTCAAAACCAGTCATCCTAGAAGGTCTGCTTTTTATCATATATTTTATTTAACGATGGGCACTGGGTTCATGTTACATATTTATATTATTTTATTTTATTTTTATAATATAGACATCACCTAGATGAGACAGCTTTGCCATGTCCTGTAAAATACTAAAGTTACATTTTTCACCAACTTAATTGGAAAGACGGGGAAAGAAAGAGCAAACACACTCTTTAATGTGTTGCGGATCTAATCTAGAAATGTATCCTTGTGTCAACTTGTATTCATTTACGACGGATGAAAAAAACAACTGCCAACCAATCCTAATAAAATTCCAGCATATGTTAAAAGTGTTTATAAAGTGATTTTCGCTGTAACAGAATGGGCCAGATTATATACACAAGTAGACTGCTGCCGATTTCACACTGACCGGAACGCCCCTGGATGAGAGCTCACATGAGCACGTGTTGGCTGTGTAAGATGTCACTTGTACAAAACATATAACGATTCTCACCACATGTGGTACTAAATGTAAATGTTCCTTGAAGAGCTAACATAAAACTGAGTCTTTGTAAATGTATTAATAAATACGGTGTACATGCTATAGTCGGGTTTTCAAAAGTATTACTAGTCTAATTAAATGTGTCTTAGAACTGGTGCCCTCTTATCTCCAGCTCTCAGGGCGTTATTGGCCGTTTTGTTGCTCGCTGCTTACTCTCTATCAGATTGCCTTTGCACTCTCTGGCTTTTATGAAACCTCGCCCTTGCCTATGACAGAAAGCAGAGTAGCCACAGTACGCACGTCCTATGATTCTTATAAGCAGCTGCTCATGCCTCAATGATTTACAACGCTTTAGGCAATAAGATCTAAAAGGCTTTAGCCATATTATTCTCCAGTGGCAAAATAACCTCTCTAGGGCAGTGATATGCAACAAATTTTCCTTTATAGAAAGTTGTCAGTCCTCATTTAGTAAATATTAAATCGGAAAGTACAGCATGACTGACAACTTGCATTTCTCTCTCCTACACATTCCAGCTCAGAGGAAGAGAAAATTACATTTGCCTTCCATATATGTTTGCTTGGGTTTCGAGTGACCTCATGCCAAATGGAAATGGGTTGAGAAATCTTGGTTAAGTGCTCAGCGAACAATGGTCTGCGTTAAAAAGTGCATGCATAATTTTGCACAATGTAGATTCAACTGACAGTCCATTGAAAGACGTCTCGGGATTAAACGAGCATGAAGACCAAATTGCCCTCTCACCCCAGAAAAGGGTGGTCCCTTATAGTCACACGAACACTTCATTGGCTAAGCAGTGTGACCAATCTTAAAATGAACCCTGCGGTAGCATCTGTAGGTTAATAGCAGCTCTTTGTCTCCGCTGCTTTCTGCCTTTAGTCTTTTCCCTGAATTCCATCACAAAAAGTTTTACAATTAAAAAATGTCCTGACAACCATTTTTGTAAATTGACCTTAGCATCTAATCTTTCCTTATTCAACGTGGGTGACAAAAATGTGAACTTCTCACACATGAGCCAGCTGTCTAAATCTGTCAAATAGTGCTGTTTTATTACACTCTTCATAATCAGCAAAGCAAGCAAGTCACTGAAGTATTTTAGCAACATTAAAATATCTGACAGATTTAACAACTTTAACACTTTCTTTAATGAAATATCTTTAAAAATAAGCCCAACCTTAACTCCACTGTTACGCATTATTTTCAACCACCAGCTTGGGAGTTGTGATAGATCTTTGCTCACAGATTAATTCCTGGAGACTCAAAAAATACTATGGATGGTACTTAAATTGAAGATCCCCAGTAATATATATGCCACAGGCATGTAAAGAAGGAATAAGAATGATCTTAGAGTTTGGGTCTTAATAATAAAGACAGTTTAGTTTACTAGTGAAATCAGAAAATAAAGCTCCAGTACAAGCTAAGAATTAGATCCAGTCCTCATTCAAATCAATGGCAAAAAACTCACATCGGCTGTGCCTCACCCAGAAAATTGCTTTCAAAATTTAAGCAAAATACTTCAGTTTATTTAATTGTATTTTGTTTTTTAAAAATACTAATTCCATCAAAACTTTAAAAAGTTAACATTAGAGGGAAGATAGTTTGTGGAAAGTGTTTTACTTCATTTTAAAATCATCGTTTATATTACGNTGGGTACATAGGAAGTCCCAGTGGAAAAGACGTATTCTCAAAAAAAAAAAAAAGACACAAAAAATCCTAGCTGCTTATTTATCAAAAGAAATTATACTATTAAAAAGAGTGAGTAAACCCCAGGCCTAGCCACCCAAGATGCTAATATAAAAAGGGCAACTGCAGTAATTGCCCTGAGAATTGGCATACAAAAAAAAAAAAAANNNNAGAGAGAGAAAGAGAGAAAAAGAGAGAAAAAAGAAGAAAAAAGAAAAAAGAAAAAAAGGTCTGTAGAAAGCCCGTTGCCAGTTAGGTCATTCTGCAGCCATTCTCACACAACCTCCGAGAGTGCCCCAGAATAAAACTGAGCTTATAAATGAAACTAGATAAATGAGGCAATTAGATAAGGGCCTCCAGAGGGGATTTTATGTATGTGTTCAAGTTGTCTCTGTCTCTCTCTCTCCTAATCTTTTATTCCATTCATTTCTTCCTTTATTCGGTGACACTGCCTCTCTATTTCCAATACATTGTATATTTCGAGCATTCTTTGAGGCTTTCTACTGTTAAAAGAGAACAAACCTACCTGTTGCAAGAAACGTAACTCTATTCCTGATGTCTGCTGGTTTTCAAGCCTCATTTTATTATTTTTGGACAGAAAACTTTCATCTTTCTCTTTTTAAATGCCACTGATCAGAAAGAAATCGTGTTGTTGGACTGTAAGGAGAAACATTTTTACTCTGTAGATAAGCAAGGATACAAAAAGATGTTCTGTAAAATCAGCTCCAAATTGTTTCACTGCATTTCAGGAAAACAGTAACTCATTTTTCTAATTCATCAATAAGAAATATTAACTCAAACTCTACCCATCAAGGAAATAAATTACTTCCGTTAACAGTCAGGGACACAGATGCAAACCCTTTGTACCTTTAAATCCACACAGGTAATTCTATTTCATGCAAACAAAGTGTAAATTAGGTACAAATAAGAGTAAAAATTCTGTATTGCCAACATAACACGTCTGTTTATCTCCTTCATTCATTCACTTCTCCACGTTTTGGATTTGCGGTTCCTTCCTTTCTAGAACCACAGCAAAGGTCAGTAATCCCTGGTTGTTGTAGGTGATGCTTATTATTTTTTGAAACAGCTTAATAGAGGCTCCCCAGCAGGCTGAGGTTTATATCTTTCTTTCATTCCGTAAAACTTTGTTATTTTATAGTGACTTCTCATACTGTATCTTAGCTGGACGTTTCCAGCTCAGGAGTACCAGCTCAGGCTGTGAAGCTCAGCCCCAGGCAGGCTGAAGCTGGGTCACTCTACAGTCCCGGTGCTTGTCAGAAAGTTACCAATTTCAATCCAGTAATCGGATGCCTCGAGTGAAAAGCAGAGTGGAAGGATGAAATGTTGCTTTTCAGTATAATTTGCTTTCTCTAATTTTAGGTTAGAAATGAGGACCATTTAATTTCAGATTCTGGAAACACTAACAAATAATTTTTCACAGGTGTAAAGTCCCACTAGGGTGAAAATAAATATTCGTATATGTAATTCTACTTGCATCCATGAAATAGGCAATTATAAGGTTAGGTATACACGGAAAAAACAATCCCAAGGACATCCTGCTCTGCTTATTTTTCCTTAATTACGTGCATCCTTTAAAAGACATTAATGCATTTTAATTTACAATGCTTTAGTTTAACTGTGTGTCAGTTTAATTAGGAATTATACCATTTTGATCTTCTGTCCAACTTAAAAGGTGATCTTTGTCCCAGAAAAAAAAAAATTAATGAAATAAGTAAAAATTTTGTTTCCCATTTAGCAATATTAAAAATTGGCCTATATTTTATTTTTGTCATTTAAAAAAAACTAAGAATCTCACCAAAAAGGCAACCAATCCTATATATTTATTCTAATCCATATTTGCAGAAAACAAGTACCAAATTATCTGGGTTCTGGCTACAAAGCCTGGTAAATATTTCTGTAAGTAGTTTCAGTGCAAAACATTAAAAAAAGTTTAGACTGTTTTGCTAAAATATTCGTTCATTACAACAGAGTAATTCAGTGAAATAAGACACGTGTACTTTTTAGGATATAGGTGTGAAACAGCAGAAAGCACCTGAAAGCTTAGCACAGGATTACTTTAATCTTTGAAGGCCTGACTCAAAGTCCATTGATGTCAACCGAACATCTCCTATTGACTTCATTAGTTATAGGATTAAGTCCTTAAAAGGTATCCACTTAACTGGCAGAAGATCTTAACTTCAGACATGAGCGCACACATGACCTCTCTGTGTCTGCATCTGCAGTCATTAGACACGCCAAGGTTTTCTGGAATAAGACTGGAGATTCAGCCCCTGTATGAAGCCGTACAGAGCATATCCTACTTAAAGACATACGGAGCATATCCAGTCCTCCTGGGTTTCCTACAGTTACACAAGGGGGCTCTTAAATCCGCCAGACTTCTTGGTACTTCTTTTTAAATGTTTAGCAAATAGCTCTCATTTTTTCCCCTTTCATGTATGTTTGCTTATTTCAAATACGTAAAGCACATGCCTGTAAGCAGGAAAGTAACTAAAATACCAAGTCAGCAGCCCCATTTTATGAAATAGCCATAGAAAAACGGGACCCAAAGTTGCGTCCACGGATGCTCACAAAGATCCACGGGAGAGTTCCCTCAACTGTTTTGAGGCCAGTATTGCAAAGGCTGCATTGAGCTGCGTTAGGCACATTTTCAAACTTTTCTGTCCGTATTTAATAGGTACAGTGTAATATTTCAATTAAGGCTATAGCCTAATGCAAAAAATGTTGTTGTCACCCTTATTAATAAGACGAGTAAGACTGAACATGGTGAGACTCCTTAGTGCTGAAACGAGCGGCATAAGCGATTCCGGGCTGGGACGTAAGCAGGCTGAGCAAAGGGATGGCCACTTGTCTTTGTGCTCATTGATTTCAATTTCAACTCTGCACACAGAATTTAGCGTGCTATAAAATACACACCATCCAAACAATCACAGCACAGCAATTAATTCTGCCTAGATTTACACTGGGCAGGCTGACTGATCTGGTAGTTAATACTACTAATGCCTTCTCTGGGAAAAGAGAAACATTACTATTTTATAGTACTCCACAAGTGGTTCAACTGACACATCCACCTTTTTCCTTCAGTTCATTTATGAATGATTAATAATTAGTTATTTGGTCTATATATTAGCAAAGGATTCTCATGTTGTCCCCATAACCCAAAGAAAACTCCCATAGGCTTCCATACGAAATTTTTCTTCACATGACACCATACATTTTGCTTTCAAAGCCAATTGACACACCTGCTTACCAAAGCTCTCAGTACTATAAATAAATCATTCTAATGATCATTTCATGCTATAGGAATTCACACACACAAACAAAATTATGTATTATGTACAATAAATATGTGTCTTTACCTATTGCCTACTGTACACACACTGGTTCCTACTATCAAAAATGCCAGAACTTATTGCTAAGAATGTGCACAAACAGCAAGCCACATTATTGGAGAAGAGTTCTATTTCTACTGATAAAAACCAACTTTCCATCTGTCATAAGTGATCAGTAGGGTCCACGTGTTATATAGTTAAGTTCCTTTTACAGTCTATGAGATTTTCCCTTTTATCTTCATTTTGCAATAATAAAAAAAAAAGTGAAAAAATATTTAAATGAAAAATTGCTTAAATTCCCAGGAAACTTTAGAAAGAAGGCACCAGCTAAAGCACGTGAATATACACAGTGGCTGTGTTCACAGTAGTCTTGGGTGGAAAGAAGGCAGGGAGAGGTGGGTGTCCTGGAGGAGTGTTTTTTTAATGTAGGATGCATTTTGCTGTAGAACAAAAAGGTGGTTTACATCACAAGGCAGAAATAAACAAATCCCATTTTCTGAATATTCCTAGGAGGAGCCGCTGAAAGGAAAATCTTATAGGCAGAGTCAAAACATAGAATGCAGAATGAACTTCATTCATATCAAGATATACTGAGATCAGAAACCATCTGGTATTAAGTCACCAGATGTATCATGTAGTGGTCTCCATTAATACCAGAAGCAGTAACCCTACCCTGTGAATTATCCAGAAACGCTATTAGCTGTCCCCCACAAAATATACTGCAGAATTAAAACTTCAGTTCTCTTTTGAGAACAATTAGATTGTAATGGGAACCAAGCAGAAAAGGAAACAACAAAATTCTGTCACTTGAGACCATTACTGTTGTGATACTCCTCTGTTCAATTAGTTTTACTTTATAGTAGCTGTCAGGTACTGTATGTACATTTGAAATGTGGAAAAATAGCTTAGAAAATATCATTCAAATGATGTTTAAGTATCTTCTATAAACTGTATTATACTCCTAAGCATATGCAAGCACCAATCTAGCAGAGCACTGGAGCACACAAGTCATTTTAAACATATGAGTCTCACCGAAGTCATGTGCTTAATGTTATCAATACAGTTGAGTGCTTTCTTGGTTTGAGACTTTGTAAGTCTTTGCAAGTCTACCTACATAGACTATGTATGCTGTATGTGTATTTCTTTTTAGGGAGACAGCATGGCTGAAGTTCACAACAAAGAGAATTAATTCAGATAACTATCTATCACAAACTCTATATAACATGAACTAATTGCACCTTCGTGCCTCCACTTTCCATCGGAAAATTAGTGAAATCAATCCTTGTAAAGTGCTTTGAGCTCTTCAAATGAAAAGTGCTATAGAAAGTACAAATTATTATTATATTATTGAACACCATGTATGTATACACACTATTATGTAATATATAATATATGTATAATGCATATAAATTCTAACAAATGTATTTGTGTAATATCGGAGAAATGGAACAGTTGTATCTGGAAGTGATAAATGCATAGAGTTGGATTTATTGTTAATCTGTGGATTTAATGATTTTTTTAGACAAAAGGATGTTTAAGTGTATAATTGCTTTTCTTAATTTAATATATTTATGTAAATGCATGCCTGAAGTTCTGGATAGATAGTTATTCTGTGTCCCTTAAGCTAATAAAATATATTAAACTTTATCCTACTATAAAGGTACACCTGCTGCTTTAAATTTTTTTGGTTTTCATATTTTTGTAATGACCAAATGCATAATTTAAAATTCATGACATTTTAATTTTAATCAGCTCTTTGATCTTTGCAGTAAAAGCAAAATGCCAGCATTTTATATATTCTTTGAAATGTACACTAGTTTTATTTATAAAATTCTAAGATGCTTTCATAAAATGCGACTGAACACTGCTATTATTTTTGGAATGGGAAGTTTGGAATGGGGTTTCCTGTTTGCTTCTGGATAAATGAGAGTAAAAATTAAGACCTCCCTACTGAAAAGATACCTGTTTCATTTTAAGCACTATGTGAACGCACACACAGCCTGCACAAGAGGATTTCATGTACAGGCTTTTCAAGTGTACATACCTTGGAGAATTAGTTCAGTAACGGTGGGAGAAGCGTTGGGGGTCATTTCTTTCTTTTGTTTACTTAGTATCTTCAGAGAAGCACGTCATCAAATCAACGTATGTTAAATTCAGATGTACCATTCATTTCCAGAGTTTTAAATAAGGGCTATAAAAAATGGATGCGGCAAGGAATTCTTTCCATTTCTCCCCACCTTAAGTTACAGGTTCTGTTCCATTGAAATCAACACCTAAGCATATATGTGGGAGTGGGGCCAGCTTAATATATCCAACTCACTGTATTTTTTGATACAAAGAACATTTAGTCGCTAGCCTTAAATGCGAACTACACTTGCAGCTTATGTCTGAGAGAGTGAAAAACAGTTTGGACGGGGAGCACTAAAGAGTCAAGGGCTTCTTCACACACTAAGTTTACCTTAGTGGTTTTGAAATGCTGTTGAATTACTCTTACACATGTAACTAACCTAAAATATTTAGCCCATCCTGCTTTTATATTTTAGACTAAAGAATGAAGCATTACTGACACTGCAATATTGATGCTATCGCTACGTTTCAGATCTAAGCCAAAATAATCTTGACATTTTCATGGAATTGTTTTTCCATTTTTCAGCTAGTTATGCCATTAGTGATATGGGCTTATGGCCAGCCAGAGAACTGGAATCCAAGGAAAATTTGAACTTCACCCAAATTTGAGGATATTTGAAAACTGTATTTTACTTCAGCTTTTCTATGAATAAATATAGGAGTTGTAGCAATGTTCTTTTAAATACATTTTCTTAAAAATTTTCTTCATTTGAAGAAGGGCCCAGAACAAGAAAACAGCTGAAAAATAGCAAATAAAAAAGAATGAAGAAATCAATGAGGGTTGTTTTGAATTTTAGTGGAACCTATATATTCACGTAGAATGTAAAGGCATTCTGTGAGGTATAGTACATAATTACAGTAAATACAGTGCAGCATGTAGCTCTGGTGACATCATGAGTTACTGAGTTTGTTCTTGTAATTTATCAAGACATTATGAAAACCCAACGACATATTTATAAGTTTTGGAATTAGCAGTTACCTTTCATTTCTTTTACAACACATAAGACAGGAATTTTACTTAAAGAATTAATTATACTCAGCTGTGTACAGCACGACTGTAATTCTGTAGTTTCTGATGGCATCCTGATCCTGAGGGGCCAAATTCTGCTCTGCTTTTAGAAGAATCAAAGAAGGTGCCCTTGGCCTCTTGAATGAGGCTGGTGCAGTTTGTCAGTCATCAGAACTTTCAAAAAGAATTCCAAGCCTAAATGCACAATTCTGGAGCATGTCATTTGAGTAATATAGTTACTAATAACATATTTGCTTCAGTATTTAATCGCTGTTCCCAAAATGTATACTTCAAAGAAGCTCCTGACCTTTTATCACCTTCTCTTTACTGCCACATGTAGCTCTGTTCTTTGTCTTTTATTCTTTTTTTTTTTCCTTATAGAGATGCTGCCTCTCCGTTCCATTGCATTAAATTTACTACATACTTAAAAGTTTTTCACAAGACTGATTACAGCACAACTGCTTTTTTCCTAGTTGACTTTAACAGAAACATTAAGTAACAGATCAACCCCTGGTTTAACTCTACGTTAAAAATGCACCCCAAGTAAGTAGACTAGAATCTTTAAAATGCCTAGGAATCATTTAGGTCAATGTCATTGCATTTATTTAGGGGGGAGGGTTGGTTTGAGTCATATTTGATGACATGTCAGCAGATGACATACATCTCTGGCAGAATTGGATATGGTGAGGCATAGTGTTGGTTTTGAAAAACCTCACTGAACAGTGGCTTCTTGTTTGCTTGGTTTGGGGTGGTTTCTAGATTTTTTAAAAGGATTTTTTTGAGGTTTTTTTGTCTTTCAAAGCTAAGACAACTCTGGATTTTGTGTCTTCCAAGATTTTGGTCTGAAACAGTTGAATCAATGGCTCTTATACTAGTTCAACATTCAATATTTAAAATTTATCATTTATTACTTAGACTATTGACAGTATCACAGCCTTCTTCGACTGCTGCTTATCTTACATTAGTACAAATTCACTGATATCAGTATTGTTCAGGAGGTCAATCAGGTTATGTTAAGTAGTTGCTTTTCCTTCTCACTCAGTTTATATCACTTTGAATACATTACACTCAGAAGTGTTTGTCACATAATTCCACAATGAAGCCAGTGCCATCGTGCTAGCAGAGTTTGCCCCAGTTACACACACAATTCTACATTTCATCTCTCACTATGCAGGGTTGATTACTCAGAGGCAGGTTGAGTGAGGGAGGAAATGCAGGAGGTATATGCTGGTCCTCCATTAGATCATGCAGTATGTTCTCCCTTCAATATTAGAAAACTGAAATTTGGTGATATATATAGGCAAGCTATTTCCATTTCAGGGAAGGGGAACATATATGTGAATCAAAGAGCTCCATTTCGTTCAGGAGATTTATAAAGACGAGATCCAAACTCTACAAACTCTTATGCAGTGGAGTTAGTGCTTTCCTGGTCAGATGAATAGAACAGGTGCAGAAACAGCTTTCAGGTCTTTAAACTACACCAGCCCAAATAAATTACAGCCATGGAGCATGTTTAGCAATTTCAAGCAAAGCATTAGAAATGCAATGCCCATGGTGCAGATAAAGTGCTTATGAAAAAGGTGGACGCAACATCTGTACTGGCACAGAACGCCTGTTCTAAAGTAATAGCTGCAAAATGCCTCCTATAAAGCATAAGACTGTTAGTACAGCTGCAGTTTTTAATAGCTATTGAATTTCTTGATCAGGGAGGCAGATCCAGAGCAAGGGAAATGGACAAGTGAAACTATAAACTGCTATTTTACACCTATGAATGTAATATCAAATAAATGTGGTCAAACCCACTTTTTTTTTTTTTAAGAAATTCATCCCTAGAGAGCCTCATGCTAGTTCTTACCTAGCAAGCCATCAGAAGGCACTTATGTCAGCCTAACCCTGAGGTTTCCAAGATGTATAACTGTGCAGTCCACGTAGTACCTGTTGCTTATTATATCTGTAACAGAAACCTACACACACGTATGTAATACCTCACGCATCATTTGTGCATTTACTCAAAGCTGTGTGGTTCTAGATCAATGCAAACAAAGAACACAAAGGTACATAATAGATTAGATAGGTTTTAAGATGGTTATGCAAGAGAAAAATCACAGTGAAGTGACTTGCACAGAGACTTGAATATAGGCAACAAGGTACAACCAGTAAACTCCTTACCATATCAGCTTATTAAAACTATTCCAAAGAATACAGCTGTCTGATATTTTCTGGGTTTTATAAATATCCTAGTAGCAAGATGAATTAGTGTCTACGAGACCCCCTGAGAAGTAGTAGAATCATATTTACTTTGCGTTTATAATTACAGCTTTTTGCTTATCACAGAACTTCTATGGAATGATCAGATTTTCAGTATGCACCTGTCATTTTAGTCTTTTCTAAACTTACTGTACTCTTGCAAATTCTTCACTTTTATTAGTCTGGAAATAAAATACATCACATAATACTCAGGTAGCAGTGACTACTGAGACTGCAGGTTGACCTGGTATGGAATTCACCTGACATTACCCCAGATGGAACACTAAATATCATATTTAATGTCTGTCATACACAGATTAGACTGGATTTGTTCTGTTTTGGACCACTTTTTTTCTTCCAAGAAGACAGCAGATTTCAAACTACACGCTCTTGATATCTACCCAAAGTGTGTCCCAGGGACAAACAGTCCCATCAAAACAGTTTCATCTACTCAATTTCCAGCACTACTAAAATTTCCTGGCACCTGAACTCACTACATACCTTTTAATCTAGTTAGACATTTTTCTGGCTGGCATACATCCTCAGAACTACCCCAACAATATGAAGACAGATCTTTATCTCCTTCCAAAACCAATCCAGGATAAGACACACAACTGCCAAAGCTTGCTTGAGACCTTGCAGAATCCTGAAAAGTTAGTCATAGTCAGCGCCTCAATTAACTTCATGGGTGGTGGTGCCAGTTTAATGATAAGAACACTACTACAATTCAGAAAGAGGTGGATCTAGCTCTCCTGGTTACTTCCCAAGAAACTGCTTTGACTGCAGTTCTTCTGGTAGAATCCAAGCTACAATGCAGCCAGAAATGATAAAAATCAGTGGGTCAAAAGAAGAGAGAAAAGAATGGAGTCATAGTCTTCTAGCCTAGAAAGCATATTTGAAAAGGGAAAGGCCCACTAAATGTAGTTGTACCCACTCCAGGAAGCAGGACGCAGTGCATCAGTTCTTCCTCCTTCCAGGTGAGTCCAACTCCTTTTTCTGCCTCTCTGCTCTGCCTTTCATTCTGGGTTGTTTTCAACAGGCAGCACTGAGAAAGAATGCCCCTTCTTCTGCACTTCTTCACTTACGCCTCATTGTGGCAGAACATCTCTGAGATCTCCAAGAAGTTTTGTAAAAGAATTTAGGGACAAGGCCCAGAGCGTTTGTTTATAGGGAACAGTCAGGAAGTTTTTTTTATTTACAACTGTTCTACAAATGATAAAAACTTCAGTTCATACCACAAGCATAGATTTACAAGGAAAAGAAAATTAAGCAGAAGCAGCAAAAAGCCATCACACAAAATGGTAAGAAAACAGACCCAGCATAAAAATTACCACCTGAGAGTTAGAAGTTATTTCTTCTATTTCTCAAAATCCACCTGCCAAAAAAGATCAGAGTAAACTCAGATCACTTGATGTCCATATGGGCTCTGCCTGTGATTTCAGTGGTGCCAGCATACCAACCCACAGAGAGATTAAAATCTGATGAAGTTTAACAGAGCCTTTGGGAAGGCAAGTTCAGACGGCAACAGGCTTCAGTGGAGCATGTGGCTACCACTGCGAATTTTGAACTTCAGCTGCCTGACAAATAAATACCCCCTACAAAAAGCTCAAAATGGAAGATATCTCCAATTATGGCAATGAGGCATTAAAAACCCACAAAATTAAATGAATCCTTTCATGCGTCTTTTGAACAGGTAACAGCAAGTGTTGAAGTGTTTTCTATCTTATAAAAGGAAATGAAAGCAAAGGCATGTCTTTGCTGAAGTTTTCTAGTGACTAGTGAGTTGTACGGAGATCTGGGAGAAAGCTTGAGTATGAACAGCTGTCTAGCAGTGGCATCAGGAAGTCTAAGAAAGGAACACCTCATGTAAGCCTGTGAACTTCCACATGACCATTCTTAGTATTTTTCAGCATTACTACTGGCTTACATCAGAACTTTCCACAGAGCAGAAAATGATCACTCAAATTAACAGGGATTAATTAACAATTAACATTAACCCTTCTGTAAAGAGTAAACTCATGCAAATCAGATTAATTCCTCTGCGTATTTTGAAAGCTACCTGCTCAGAAAAAGCTTTCTATTAATTATCTGTAATGGGATTATTAGCACATTTTCCCCAGTAAGTTTCTCTGCAGAAATAGGTAAGGCCGATAAACTTTGCACAACAACTATAAGAGACAAAAGATGTTGAACAAATGAATATTCACCGGATTGCAAACATTCAGATTAACATAATCCGTGCAGTAATTAAGACTCCTGTAAAATGGCATTACAATATATGATAATGCATAAAGTAAATAAACAAGATTTGCTTATATACATTTTCACTGATTTCAATGAAACAAAGTTTCCTGCATTTCTGCCTTAATAGCTCTCCCGTATTTTCTGCTGTTACAAAACAACCCCTACCATGCATTTCAACCACACAGATAAATTAGCTATTATTACTTACCTCCTGCTCTTTAATGTGGTCATAAAAGCATGAGGTTTGACCTTTTTGTTGTTGATTCATGGTGATCAAATATTTCAAATACTATTTTGGCTACAGTACAGCATGTGAACTGTTTAGGACAAAAGACAAAAGGGATCTGCAGGCCCACTTCCTTCCACTAATAAGCGAAAATAAAAATAAGGTTTAATCCAAAAAATCAAATAAATAACTGAACTGCATCAGATGTGTACAAGTGTAATTAACTCTTAAAATTTTGCATCCATAAAAATTGTACGTATTTATAATCTAGAAAGTCCTTCAGCATCAGCTATATAAAAAGTACATTCATTAAAATACACTAAAGCAACACCTCACTTGACTACAGATGAATCAACATATTAAATCTAAGAATGTATCTGCAGAGGGTAGTCACTTCTATCAAAAATTCTTCATATCAACAGGGGTGGAAACATCTGGGAGGTACTATCCAAACTGAAACACTATATGGCATGTTGCAGGAGATGCTACCTACAATATCCCATGTGAAAGATCAAGTGGCCATTACATCACAGATACATCCTGGGTGGTTTTTGCATCATAAAAAAATTAAGGTTCAAATTATTTTTTTCATTTGCTTCTATCAAGGAACAACCATAAGAATCTCCAAGCAATATGCAGGGGAATATTTTAATAACAGGAATGGAATAAAACTCTGAGAAAATGAATCGGAACCCAATTTTTAAAATTATTTGCATGGAAAATTGACGTCTGTATAATGTTGGATGTCTGGCTTTTATTTCCTGATCCTGCAAATTGCCCTACTTGCCAGATTTAGAAGTATAAGAAATTGGAATGAACACATAGTGTCTGCTTATGGAGTTAAAAGTTTCACATATGTATCATTTTCAGAATCATATCTTGACACATAGTGTCTGCTTATGGAGTTAAAAATTTCACATATGTATCATTTTGAGAATTATATCTTGACAAGAAAAAGCTTCTTTTCACTCATAATTTCCTACTGTAATATGATAATCTCTCCAATGTTCAAGATAAAAGATGTAACTTTAAAAGCCACGCAGCGCAAAAGGTGTTTACATTTTTTTAGATGTATCGGACACTTACAGTAATTTTTTCTTCCTCTCCTTTAATTAGTACGAATCCAAATGCCTCAGCAGCCCAATCATGAATGCGAGTAGATAAGCTAAAATCTAAGAATTTCAGGAGTGGTGAAGTGCATGCTTTCACCTCTCCCCCTTTTAAAAGTGTCAAATGCTTCCTGACACGCTTAGGTCCATGGAAATGGAACATATTTTCTCATTACGTTAATTAATGGGTCTGCTTGGGTGGTATAATTCAGTATAAATTTCCTTTAGTATTCTGTCATACCCGAAAAGGATCTTATTTTTGTGATGTCTTTAAATTTTTATGACTTCTACTCTGTTTAGTCTGTGTGTAATCCTTCTTTTGAAACCTAATGTCCTAGAAAATCTGCAGGTTTTTCTCAAAACTGGCACACTCTCTGGTTTATAGTCATTTCTTTTTCTTGCCTTCTTAGAACTCCATGCGAGTCCTTAAGGTGTAGTTCACAGCTCGGGGAATTTATGATTACATCGTCAACGTAAACTAAAGCACTGTGATATATTAAAACTGACAAGATGCCGTTCATTAATCTCTGAAATATGGCCAGGTGTGATGTAATGAAGAGAGGCTTCCAACTCGGAGAAGCCGAACACAGCTCCTAGCTCAGCTTGATGGTGGCTTCCTTTACCTCATCTGGGAGAAGGACTGCCTGGGTGGGGACTCTCGCTGGAAGCGTAATGTCAGAAAAATGTGGTTTGGGGAAAACGAGACAAGGTAATCCCTTGCTGTGCCAATGTTTCTCAAAGAGCTCAGCTTCTGCTTTCCTTTCATTTCCAGGTTAGAACAGTAACTTGGTCGTGCTGTAGCGAACCACAACTTCCCAAGGAAATAGTTTGATGGGCTGGAGGTACATTTTTATGCACAAAAAAGAGGAGCATTTTAAGTACTGGAGTCTCAGCTAGTGGCAAAGGCAATGGCGGGCTCAGAACACAGAACATGTGCATTAAAACTTGATCAAAACAAGACTTCAATTTGGTTGTGCCAATTTTAGTCTGTTTGTTTGTTTTTTAATGAGTAGTTCTACAGTTTCAACACAAATGAGAGCAAGATCAGAAAAGACCAAATATAAGGAAAAGCTCAACCTTTCCACATCATTAAGTCAAATCTCAACATAAACTGATTAATATTATTGTCTAATTCTACTTTGTTAACAGTGTATGTGGAATATGTGTTGAATACAAACAAGACTTTGCAACTCATGTGTGCCACAGTAACAGAAGAAACAGCGTGAACCAAACTCATATTCCCGAGTTGTAAAAGAAACAGACATGGAAATAAAATGTGAAAATAAGCTTTTATACACTCCATGAGTTTTGTGTCCATGCAACATTGACATCCAAATCCCAAAACAAGTTACGGCCATTGAATAGCTTTGCTCTCTGCAAATCTTACCCACTCCGGCCATGGCAGCAGCGCAAAACTGATTGATTTTTAGAGATTACTTGATTTGATCCATTTTATCCAGCTACAAATGATAGCTTTTGAGCATGACAGCTTTTTTTCCTACACTTACATTCCAACCTGGGAATGAAAGACAGCTCTTCTCAGACAAATAGGGTTTGGGCAACCTTTCTTCTACCTTCTGAAATTTCTAGGAAGGAATGCGGAGCAAGACCAGCCTTTGCATTTTCTTCTGACCACGGAGAAGTAACAAGGAAAGGCTACTCTCTTTAACTTCTATTTTTTGTTACTATTGTTGTTATTATATTAAAATCTCCACTCTTTACTCCACAGGAGAGTACTGCTAGCTCCTCCTGAGCTCCTCATCGATGGAAAAAAGTGAAAAAGACAGGACAGAATAGTAAAAGACTGTGAAACTGGAAGCAGATGGGAAAAGATTAGGGGCCTGAAAAATGACAGAGGAAAGTGAAATGGAATGAAGGATTATAACGAAAGAAGGACTGGTAGGATGATAGTGAGCCCTGAAAAGAAAGTCAGAGATATAAACAACAACAGTCTTCTTCATATTTCATTGCTGTGAAATATTTGTGAATATGATAGATGTAAACACTTCTTTATACCTATCTCTATCCAGACATCCTAGAGACTTTTTTGGCTGGTATCACTACTGGACATGACGTTGGGTAGTATCAGTAACAGAACAGCAGCCAGGATCATTGGTAGTGGCAGTTTCCACCTTTGTGTCAAACTATGTACTACTTGAAGCCACTTAGTACACTACTGTGTTGTAGTAACAGGAATTGCAAGTCCCTTATCTAGTTTGCATAGAGCTATCCAGGACCTTAGATAAGTCTATTTATTCCCCCTTATCAGAATCCAAATCTTATTAAAATATGGCTCTGCTGTGTCAATTATTAGAATGTATGCTGCCTTCTCTTGACTGCTCCTATCCTACCATGCATACTCCCAAACACTGAATGCGATCTTTAAAAGAGAAATTACATAAGTAAATAGGTATCAATACAATGGAATTAGTCTGGTCTGTGGCAGAATATTAAATGGAAAATCTTAAATATCTAATGGATTTACTGTACCTAGGCTCAGGACTTTGAACTATTTTTTGCAAATATTCTGGCATTTTACTTGCAGAAGTGATTTAGTAAATAAAGATAAAGCAGATACTGATGAACATTCCAAGAATCTGAATCATGTATTTAACCAGAAACCACGTTCTCAAAATTGTATTCATCCATTAGATTAGAAATTTCTCACGTTGGTTATGTTAGCTCTTAAGTTTGAATATGGTATCAAGTAAGTACCTTATTTAACTACATTAATTAAGTGTATAAAAAAATTACTTGCTTCAATTGCTGAGAACATCTTAAATCTTGAGAATTACTTAGAACGTATTCACAAATAAACAAAAAGGTAATGGATATCAATTAAAATATCCCCTAATAAGAAATCTCTCAGCAACGGTGAAGGTACTATTGCAACTTCCTGAGTTAACATTAAATTCTTGCCCTGTTAACACTACATCCATTCCAGACCAATTCCTGCCTTGTAAGATAATATGGCACAAGAGTTTTTGCTTTTGCTAGGTTGTACCACTCGTGTGCACTTATCCCACAATACTTTATGCAGAGACATCTCAGTCTTCCACCAGAGTGTTTTCTATCACAGAAAAGGCATTTGGCAAAGCAAGAAATATTTCTTAGCTAAATATTTGAGAAAGCAGTAATTGTGTAACAAGAGCACTGCGAAACTGACACAGTATTCATCGTATTTTGACATAGCATTTTTTTGCAGCATTAGTTAGATTTATCGTAGCTCAAAACTAAGGATGAAATTTAAATTCTCTTGATGCCTAGCCAACAATTTTATTACTGTACAATGACAGTGCAATATATGATAATGCATATGATAGTTCAAACTACTGAACCTTGTGGGGTGTTTGCCTATACTAATGCTACATTCATTTAAAAAATTCATTACACCAAAACATGGCAATGAATATGTGGTCAACAATTTCAAGTAAAGGTGGACCCAAAATCATTAGTGAGTTAACCCCAGGTGCTGTAGAAACTTGGATTCAGCACAATAACTGGTAGAACAAACCTCTAGATTCAAAGATACATACTCATACTCTCCATCAGGAAAATATTAGGATTTTGTCCAGGAGGATGAAAATTATAGAAACTGGCTGTAACCTTAGTTGCGATAATCAGGGACCACTTATTCTGTTTCATTAGGTTTTATCTAGATTGTAGATTTTTTTCCTTAGCTAATATGAGTCTGTTGTCCTTCAAATATTAACCTGAATTACAATTAAATTATAATAGAAGCCTATGAAGTTAATGTTAATTGCACACAATTTAAAGTTGCTCATAGACGTTCATATCTATTAGAAGGGATTTAGTACAATTCCATTTACTTTGAATCACTATTATCAAATTATACTGCTGGAATTTGAGAGCTTAGATATTAGTATTTAAAGTATTTTTATATTTTTAAAACATTCAGATTTATTTGGTTTTTTGAGACACTAATTGAATATCAAATTGCAGACATATGAAATAACACAAGAGTGCTTCTGAGCTAGGCTTTACCACTTTGAAGTTCACTGATTCATGGTAAATGAAATCTATCTCTTGTATTCTTGTATTATGTATATATTTCCACAGTCTTTATTAATTCCCTGTGGTAAAATGATGTTCTGATGATTGTGTATTTAACATCAACTATATACAAAAAAGCATTACACAATAACTCAGAATACAACAGATTACTGCAATATTTTTGTTAGTAGTCAGGAAAATGTTTCACTCTTGACCATCTTGAAGATTGTCAGAAATACCCTTCATCTCTTAAAAATGTGATTGCAGCCCCAGATCACAGATAGAAAAAGACAAAATGCTTATGAATTTCCAGTCTCTTGCAAAAGTGGGTGACAGAGATCTGTCCAAGTTTTTCCAAGACTACAGTGCTTTCAGTATCGTTGGCCAACAAAACCAAGTCTCAGCCACAGGCAGAAATAAAGATTTATCTAATTGCCCCTCAATAGCTACTGCAGCTATTGTACAGATGCTTTATTCAGATAAATTAAGAGCAAGTCAACACTGCCTCCTGCACATAAAACCTACTGTTAATACCAGAAATAAACAATATTCCTCAAGAGTATGGCCATTAAGACTAGACTGTCTCTCTTCTGTCTCCTTTACACTTGGCTGCCAAAAAAGTTCTAGGTCAATTTTTGTGTTCTAAAATGAAATATTCACATTTATCATTTGTATCTCTATATTACCTTTCACCCAAAGTTTATGATAACTTCGAAATGGCTAATTAGTTCTCTAAATACCTAATAAACATTAGTCACATCTTACAGAACAGGAACCAAAAAGAAAGCTAGCACAACAAATTTGAACCTGATTTTCAATGCTGAATATTCTAACCTCTGAAAACACACCATATTTCTTTTACTGGAAGAATATTAATATAGATACCGAATAACAACCTCTAGGTTTGAAAAATATATATTAAAATAATGATCAATAGTTGATTTGCACGACTGGCTTTATCCAATGATTTATTCTTTCTATGTGTTATCTTAAGTCTATACTCAGTTCTGTATGAGCTTCCACCACCCTCAGATTTTCTGGTACAACCCTTCTTTATCTGAAAAGAATCCATTTTATCTGCAGAAGCCTCTCCCCCTCCACTCTGAAGGTTCCCCAGAGCACAGCTGCATGATTTGTGGAAAAAGGTTTGGGATATTTAGTCATTTGTGCCTGCACTCCTCACAGACTTCACAATAAGCTTAATATGAAACCTCAGGTGAACCAGAAGGCTTTTCTAAACATGTGGAAGTTTGTCATACCTATGCCCACGAACTATTTGATTAAAAGCTGTCATGGAAAAAAAGCTAGCTTCTACTGAAACACAACACTTCTCTAAACAGACTGGGAGGTTAACCAGTTTCATTCTATCTGCTTCTATTTGATTTTATCTTTTAATATTAATATTCTTAAGACCACCCATCAGCTAAAACAAAACTTACTCTCTGATTATCTGATCAACAATTGCAGTGAGGCATAGCTTCCTAAAAAGATGCATGTAGTTAAAGATAATTATTTCATTACATTCTTATATCATGGATATGATTATATTTGACTTTTTAATGTAAATAATCAAAACAATATAGTGGATATAAGTTCATCATAATCAACATAGTGGATATAAGTTCATATCTAAAATGGTATGACACTTTAGCACCAATTCTTGGTTCAACAAGATATTTAATACCAACTAGTTCTATTGAGATTAATTTGCAAATAGTAATCCTCAAATTTCTTCCCTTTAGAATTAAAAAAAAATAATCTTCTCTAAAATTTGAAAACTTAACTTGATGCGATTAAAAATGGAATTTCTATGCAATACACAAGAGTTACTACAGTCTACAGGCAGGTCCTACAATTGGGGAGGAATAATCCCATACACTGGTTCACACTAGGGGCTGACCTGCTGGAAAGTAGCACTGCAGAGAGAGACCTTGGAGTCCTGGTGGACAACAAAACTGACCATAAGGCAGTGATGTGCCCTTGGGCCAAGAAGCCCAATGGTCTCTTGGGATGCATTAAAATGAACGTGGCCAGTAGGTTGAAGGAGGTCATCCTCACCCACTAGTCTGCCCTGGTGAGGCTGCGTCTGGAGTACTGTGTCCAGTTCTGGGGCCCTCAGTAGGAACTGGGACAGGGAACTACTGGAGACAGTCCAGCAGAGGGCTACAAAGATCATCATGGGAATGGAGCATCTTTCTTATGAGGAAAAGGGTGAGACCTGTGTCTGTTTAGCCTGGAGAAGAGAAGACTGAGAGGGGATCTCATCGATGCATATAAATATCAGAAGGGCAGGTGTCAAGAGAATAGGGTCAGGTTCTTCTCAGTGGTGCCCAGTGACAGGAGAAGGGGCAACAGATACAAGCAGGAACACAGGAAATTCCATCTGAACTTACAGAGAAACTTCACTTTGAGGGTGACAGAGCACTGGAATAGGCTGCCCAGAGAGGTTGTGGAGTATCCTTCTCTGGAGATAGCCAAAACCCGCAGGATGCACTCCCGTGCAAGCTGCTCTATGTGAACCTGCTTTGGCAGGGGGGCTGGCCTAGATGATCTCCTGAGGTCCCTTCCAACCTCTACCATTCTGTGATTCTGCAAAGGATACAAACGCATTCTGAATGCGTTACTGCTCCAAAAATGTAGCCTCCATTGCACGGAAGGAAATACAAGATTAATAATGTCAGGTCCAAGAGAAAAATTTATGACTGGTAAAAGCATACAATTAATCTTATACATTGATTAAAGAAAATTTTTCCATACAATTTTATTGATGTACTGACACCACCATGTCACCAAGTTTCCTAAAACGTGACACCTAGTGGAGCACATTAGCAAGTTCTACAAGACAAGCAGCCAGCTCAGTACTGGCACAGGCTCTGTCATCTAGTAGCCTTCTCCTAACTTACAGGCTCTCATCTGGAAGAAGAGTTTTGCATTTACGATTTCTCATACTGCACATCACCCATTCCCCTTAGCCCATCCTGCAAACTTTGCTCTGCTTAGAATTAGAATTTTAGCCAAAAAACTTCAAAAATACTTAATAGTCATTACTAAAAACACATAGGCTAAACCAAGGTCAAATTTACTGATGATTTTTTGGGATTCTGGTCCAACACACTACTATTACAATTTGGTCTTTTCGGAAGATGTGTAGGTGTGTATAAATGTAAATGTGGGACATGCCTGTGCATCTATACATTTACATAAGTACAAACATTTCCTTCACCAGTCAGAGGTTTATGGTGGCGTGCAGGTTTTTAACAGGGATCCAAGGGGGGCCCCATCAGTGCTCTGTTAAATTCTTGTTTATGCTTTGAGGAGTAGTTTGTCCAGAGAAACCAGACTAGGTTTGATGATAACATGGAAAAACAGGGATTTGAGAAAACATTCCTGTGTTAGTATCACAGGGAATGATATTAAGCATCTGCTGAGGAAAATTAACATAAGTTAGTTTTTTATCATCAAGCCATCCATACTACGGTAGAGCCCAAACAGTCCATTTGATTTGTAGCTGCATCATTCCAAACAAACAGAACAAAAAAAATATCATCCTTGCCATGCAGCCAGATAGTCTAAAAGACGTCATTGGGTGAAAAGCTGGGGAATGCCTTCACACTCTGAAGTAAAAACCCCTACAAAAGATGGTTGGGTTTGTTTGGTGACCTACCCCCAACACCCCTGATACAGCATGTTCTGGGGAACAAAAATTGGCTATCTTTGTCATTTTTTGCAAAAAATAAATTCAGATGTTGGTTGGGTTTTTTCCCTCCTTTCTTCAAAAGCCTGTGCACTTTTGTTACCAGGATCCTAACTCGTAGATGGGAAAGGTAAAACGCTTTCCCCTTCAGCAGATGCAAATATGAATTCTATAAGACTATGGCAGTTGCAAAACTCCCTAACTGGTTTCATGAAGATGAATTTTCTTTGCTTCTGTGTTGTCAAATGGTGATTTCCTCATCTTATAAGAATATTGTATAAGCAGATTCACAGTATTTTGGAACTTCATATATCACAATTTTCTCCCACAAGAATTGACACATTCCTCAAGTTTGGGAGAGCTGGAAAAAAACTTCTAATCTAAAATGAAGAGCCAATTTTAATGAGAAAGAATCACCAAATTTATCACCACATCTCTAATGGTTTCCCCATACACATTTACCCTGAGTTGTTCAGTACTGTTATTCCCCACAGTCAGCATGTGCTTTGAGAAACACATGCATGGACATTGCAGTAAACGTGGACAAGAGCATCCATTAGTGATTAACGAGGGATGAGCAAAGCAACTGGTAACAGTTAAAGCAAGCGTTTGCGGGCCGCTTTGAATGCATTGCTCTGCATTCCTTTGCAATGAACAGGGAAAGCTGTGATTGGCTCCATATGACCAGCAAAGGTGATGATAACATGACTTATGAGCAACCTGCCAAAAAAAGTATTTATCTAGCGATATATTACATGTACACAACCAAAGATGCTCCTCTAGAGGCACATCACACAGTAGTTAAACACATAGTTTAGTAAGGAGATTATAAAATCACCTCGATACTTATGTAAGGAAAGAACTTTTACAGCCACAAGGCAATGGCAGATAGCAGAGCTATGAAGAAAGTAGTTTACTCACTTCGCAGCTTTGAAAACAAATCTCTCTTAACCTCAGACCGTGCAACCAGTTCAACACATCAAACTAATTTAAACTAATTCCGCAGGTATCATACTTAAAGAAAGTGGGAGAACTTCCCAAGTCAAAAGGGACAATCGCATTCACGTCCTGCTGTGTGCCACATTACCACAAAGCTCTCCTCTTGGCTACTTCTCATCTTTTCCCATCTATTGTAGTCTGGATTCTCTCTTACTAGTTGCACTTTTGGTTGTTTGCTCTTTCAAGTTTCTTTCCAGATGGTGTTGCTTACCCATGTTTTCCCTGCCACACTGCACCCTTGGCTTGAACTTCTACACCATTCCCTTCTCTTTCCCCCCGACTATTCAACTCACAATCTAAGTCAAGATTTTTAAACCTGTTGTAAATTACGTTAATTGGCAGTTCTTTCCTGCAGCTGTGTGCATTGCTTAAGACCACATACTTAACAGGCTTGGGGGTGTGTCTTTTTTACCATCTTTGGACAAATTTTATACTGAACCAAATTGCATCTGGTTCCAACACCCACTGAAGAGTCATGCTGGTACCTTTCAGGGGTCCTAGCAGGGTCAGGTTTACAATTATTTTGAACTGTATTCAACTGGAAGAGAGACTCACTAGAAACAAAAGGAAAACTGCTTTGTGCATAACATGCTTGAACACTTCATGGGTAGCTGACTAATTATTTCTTACTTGGTCAATGCAAAAATATATTAATGAATAAAGAGCTTTAAAAAATTTGAGTCATGAGGTTTCTGGAAAAAAAGTGAGGCTGCATGAGCATGGGCAAAGGGTTTTATTAGCTCTGCAGGAAAGTTTTCTCTTTTTATTTACAATCAACTCAACCAACATAGTTCAGAAAATAATTTAAGTTTCCTTGAAATTACAGTATTAATTTCCACAGTCGCCTTTTTAATATAGCCTCATAAATTTAAAAAAAATCCTGAAAATATTCAAAGAAATATGAGTAAAACCTGGAAATCAGACCACAGCACTATAGCAGGCCAAAATAAAATCCCAAATCTGTCAAATATCTTTGAGTTCTAACAAAATCATTCAAGAAAAGATAGTTTCTTTATATTTGCCCTAAATAATCAGTAAGAAAGTAACTAGGAAGAGAAAATTAGAGGATGACACTTTTCAGCTTAGATATTATAATGAAGTTTTCTTGGAAAATGATAACGTATCATCAAAAGATTTTCCATTTATACATATACTCGAACAAGTAAGCTCAAAAACACTGTGGCAGTATGTCTGACTGGCAGTAAGGTTGACTGTAGAATGCATGTTTACTCTGACTTCTAATTAATTTTCCCAGTAAAGCTGACCAGTCTCAAATCTAGACTGTAAGTCCAAGAGACATCTATAGTCATGCAGAGAAACTAGAATTGCCTCCACCTGCTTTTTATGCTATACATCTTTTCCAAGAATGTCTTCCCAGTGCAAAAATCATTGCAGTCTTCTCCAGTCCTACATCCCCAAACCTGACATACCTGAAGACAAGGAAGTAGAAGATACAGAGAATCTAATGGTCACACAGACAGAAGCAGAGCATAAAAGCAGTGACAGCCACACCTGAGGTCCCAGCCCCAATGCAGCCTACTGTATTTGATCATCAGTGAAGCAAACAATGCCTTACCTATTGCAAGATTCATGCCTCATACCCCCTGCCCCCACTTCTCTTCCCCTCCCCTGTGTAGTACTCTGGGTCTCTCTTACACCTTTTCTCCTCTTTCATCCATCACTTTCCCACTTCTGATCTCTTCCTTGAACTTCTTATTCTCCTAAACATTTCAGAACATTTTTCATAGCATTTTAAAAATTTTCTCTTCTATCCCTTCTCACCTATGTTGTTGGAGACACGTCACACCTCCCATGCCAACTTCGGTTAGTAGCTGGTTGAACAGCAGAGCACGTGGTACGGTTGACCTGGAGGTACGGTTGTGCTGCCTGGCCAGTCAGGACACGTTTGCTGACCCATCAACCCCTGCAACAAATACAATAAATGACTGTTGAGATCAAAAAAATGCTCTTCCTTCAGTGACAGCACTAATGGTGGTATCCATCCAGTTACCAATTTTCCACAAAGATGTAGGAACATGCTCTCTTTCAAACCTCTGTCCAAATCAATTTTAAATTAGCTAGTGTTTAAAAAAAAAAAGTATCATATCTGTTAAATTGTGGAAACCATGAAAAATGTAGTATGTACAAATGGTTGCCTCCGTGCATAGAAAAATACATTTTGTATACACTCTGGATGCATTTCACATCCTATACATCTGAAGGTAAACAGGCTGACAAGTAGCTTTCCTTTCATGTCCAGTAGAAGAATGATGCCACTTACTCCAATTCTTACAGCTTTTTGAGCTGTGGGACTCTATTGGCAACCTTTTCACAACTTTCAAATGACAGTATACTAACCAATGTATAATTGAATACTAAAATGCATCCACAAAGAAGTTAATCTCAATTGTTTTCATCTGTTTTAAAAACAGATTTTATTAACATTTGCTCCAAGAATATATATTATAAAATTAGGTCAAGCAATGCACTATCAAAATGAGTATGTGTGTCATTGATTTAAATTTTCCTACACACTTTTTCTTTCACTTGCTGTGTTACCAGTTTTCTAGAACAAAATTCCTGAAAACAAGGAGCTTGGATGGGGTCCTCATTTTAAATTAACAAATGCTTGAATGCAATGAAGCTCCACTCAGATCCCAGCAGATCTAACAGAGCACTGTGCTTTAAAAAGTAATGTTGTTACAATTAAATTACCATGTAATAATATAGATATTGTATTTTTTAGGATTACCTACAAAACCCTGACAAGTGCAACTTATCTGAGCTTGTCATTGCCCCAACATGGCTTTACAGTGATTCACCAGCCTGCTAGCCAATCTATAATAAATTAGAGAGCTTCAGTTGCATCCAGTGTTCAAAAACACTTGGGTTCAATTATCATAAAATCAACTAATTAAAAAAGGTAATTTTTTTTAAAAATTTTTTTAAAGAGAATTTACATTATTGATTGGCCTGTGTGGTTTAAATCAGCTTTGGATTTGGACAAACAAATAAGAAGCATTTTACATAGCCAGCTGCACATCAAAAGTAATTTTGCAACACAAAAATTTTCTGGCCAGACCTGCCTTTTAGACAGTTATAGATCCCAGTGGAGGCATGGGAAGACCAGAGTTCAAATTCAGTTTACTATGGCAGTTCTCCCAGCTCTGAATCTTAGCCATGTGACTGGCAATGCTTACTGTCACCACAGGGGAGTCTTAAAAGGGAAAAGTGGTAGCTCCAACATTCAAAGAAAAAGCAAACACTACCACGCAGAACTCATGTATGAGCAGAATGTTTCTCAGTAGATTTTCAAGCTATTTCTTAGCATTGTGCGGGTATCTCATCGGTGCCTGAGAATGACAGCAGAATAAATAGAATAAATATTATTACATGGGAAAGTGCATTTTTCGGCTTATCTGCCTCACTGAGCACACCCTGAATAAACTAGATACACCATGAGAAAAAGGTAAGAGATACTACAACTACCTCTGCGCTAGCAGGCAGTGGGGGACAACAGAATGGGTCCACTGAAGTACCATTGAAGTAGCAGTTACTGACAGCATTGAGAACCCGATACCCCTGCATATACACGCCTTTGGAGGGTTTGTGATTCAGAATTGCTCTAGCTTGGGGTTGTAGATGGAAAACTAGTAGAGTCTGGAGTGTATTATAGGTGCACTCCTGGAGCACACACACGTTTCACTTGAAAGGAATCCAGGTTTTGTCCTCTGGGACTTCGCTGTGATACAAACCAAAAAGGAAGCATGTGGAGACCACCGTGAGCTTTGTTTCAAAAGCATACTCATGATCTGAACTGTAATAGACCCGTACCTGAGCTTGAAAAGCATTAAAAAGCATTCCAGGGTAAACAAACAAGCATCTATTACAATAATTCTCAAATCATGGATGTATATCATCATGTGAAAGGGGCTGAATGCTTCTATACCCATCTTAATGCCAATGCAACATTTGGCATTGACTTGAATAAATGGCATTTTAAATATTTGTTGTGAATTTTTCAAGGCTTTCCCAAATTAAACACTATTAAACTTGTTCTACCAATTGCCTTTTTTTTTTTTATACAATAATTATGATTTAGGGAGACTTATTCCTGATAGCTTCTTTATTTATACTCAGCATTTATTTATATTCAACATCATGAACTTAAACATACAGACTACATGTTTGCATCAATATAACTTAAATATCATTAACTGCTCTGGAGTCAAATAAGAAAAGGGAGCCCTGGCATAGCAACCTACTATCGGCCAGATTTTCTTATATACTCATGCCCCAATAAGCAACTGTAACACAGAAGCCAGCTATAGAGAATTTTAAGGGACAAGGCAAAGATGTAGCACCTCTCCATAACTGCAGAGTATCCCAGAGGAGGAGTGACAATAAATCTAAATTCAGGATACTGCCATGATACCGCGCTGGCTGTTTCGGAGATCAGCCAGTCTATACTAAATAAAACAAGAGTGTCTAAATCTGGCTGGTGCCCAATAAAAGCCAATATATTGCAGTATATAAGGAATATAAATGCTATCGCCATAGAAGCTTGTTGAGACATCAAAATACAGCACAGTAACGCAAATGGAGCAGTGTGATTTGTCAGCAAAAACTGCACAATCCCCTAGCTGATTTTCATTTAAATTTTTGAGGGAGCTAAGTATATAGCTTTCTATGCCAAAAACACACCAGATATAAGCAGATTGACAAGACACTTATTTTGCAGCAGTTTTTGGGAGCAGTCACCAGTACTGGCCCAAACAACTCCTATTTAGATTCCTTGCTTTTTACTCATTCACACAACTGGAAGTAATGATCTCTTCTCAGCTTTGGCATAATGGTGGGTACGCAGTTAATCCAAACCTCTGGCAAGCTAGTAAGCAGAGCTAGTCACAAACTGGAGGAACTGATGTATTCACGGGCTGTCCCTGCAATACAAAGCATCATGCACTACCTCTTCTTTCACGTTTGAAACTCTACAAACTCACTCAAATGCAAAATCATAAATTCTAATAGAAGATTACTGTTAATGAACAAGACAGGCCCTTTCCATCCAACAAATTATTGAAATTTTGTACAGGTCTTTTCTTAGCCAAATTTATGCAGGTACTTCAAAACCAAATGGAAATAATGTCATACAGCAGCCAATTTATACAACTGCATCAATCTTCTTACAATCTTTGTAATTTTTTAATAATTCAACATCTTTCTCAACAACACATCTCCTTTTAAAAAACTGTCTTCAGCTCTGTATTGTTGAGGCAGTGACAGCTATGACAATCCCGCATTGGTATTTAAAGGTGTTTTCTCTATCAAGAGAATAAAAGTGTTAAACTGAACAGAACATTTCAAGAGTTTCAGTGAATACAGAAATAAATTTTTCATCTTTAGGTCACTCTTCACACCTCCAGCCAGGCCATTGCTAGCTGGTGTGACAGTGACTCCCATAGAACAGATTGGTGTTTTAACAGTAACTAGCAGATATCTGACCATATCAATAAAATTATAGTGTGAAAAAGCTAGACAACAGTTGAAAGACTGCATGGGCATAAAAAACCCCCAGAGATTATATTTTTTCAAATGACTTTTACAATAAACTTTAAATCTCCACTGCTGACAGCACTACAGCTTAAAAACATTTAAATTTGTTTCAACAAGCTAACTCCAGGATGAGATACAGTTCTGCTGAGGTATCAGTGAGGATAGTATTTGGTTAATTATTCTGCCAAAAAGCAGAGTGATTAACCTAGCTAAGTGCCAAATATGGGGAACATCGTATAAATACTGCTATGTGTATTGAACCTGTTCTGGGCAATCACCAGATTACAGGGCTGTCGGTCTGCTACGTGCAGAGCCTAAATTCATATACAATATGACGGAAAAGCTGGTCTACACAAGATACGTGCACAGAGTAAAATCATGAATTTTGGCAGGACATAATTGCAATTGCTGAATCAAAACTGTAGTCATATTTCTTAAAACAATTTAAGAGACATTTCTTACATGTAACATCCATAAAATCACAACTAGGCTATTGCTGCCTATACACTACTCTCACTTATTTTGTAAACTGTTGCAAAATCTCTTCTCAAAAAGCAATGTACCACTTTTACCCCTCACATCAAGAAAGTCCACAAATCCTGAAGTTCTGTAAAAACATTAGAAATGTTTCAAATGGTTTCTTTCCATGTTTTTCATCTAAATGAAATTTTCAGCATTCCTAAACTGTAAGGGTTTTGTAGGTTCATAAGCAAGGCTATTTCAAGTGCTTCACAACTCCAGCTATTTGGGTTGCACACAGTACAATTTTTTATCTCTGGCGAGATATTTCGATGATACAGCTTGGCAACTGCACTAGAAAAAGCTATAATGATGAGAAGGTATGTCACAAGATCATAACCCTGAGAAAGAACGGGACTTTTACTCTACCACAGGTAGTCACCTACCAATCTGATGGCAAAATAAAGCATTTCTATTATTTTTAACAAATCAAGAATGCCCCATTAAGGAAAATGCAATTATTATTTTTTTCATTTCTTGTTAAGGTATTTTCTATAAGGAAGGCTTTACTGATAGAGAAATTAAATTTTCCATTCAGAAGACATCAAAAGAAGAGTAAGTCATTCTCCACATATTTTTAAATTCTATTTTCAGTGGGCAAAATATAGCTTACCTGTAGTGTATTTAATATTCTTTAGATTTGTGAAATCCCTACTTGAAATCAGCTTTTCATAGTTCAGTGACAACAGTCAAACTGAGCCTCCAGGTGAGCAATCAGGCTCACTGAGGTGTTCATAAAGGAAGGAAAGACAAACTCGTTAGAAAGCTAACAAAGTTAAAAAGAGGGGAACATATTTTTATTCATTGCCCTGGTTGCACCACAGCCAAAGGGACAGCTGTCCTCATGGGGAGAGTGAAAAGACACCAGTTTTATAACAGCCCAGAGGGCTAGAAGTGGATAACAACCAAAAGTGATGGCTTGAAGCCATCAGTACATTTCCTTCATTTACAAAAAGAACTTCAATATGTGCTTGAAATGCTTTGTTTTAATTTGTTAGCTGTTCTGCAAAGATCTCTTGATAATACAGAATGTTTCCACAATAAATGTTGGCCAGAACAAGTTTACTCTAGAGTTTTACTCTATCATTGAGCGTTTACAAAATAAAATAAATTTAAATAAGTAAGGTTGGCCAAATTCAAACCACAAATCAGAAAACCACCAAGTAGGACCATCCTCCCTGCCAAAGCTTAATGTGACCTAATGGGAGAGCTGTAAGAGGTTAGAATTGGTTTTTATGTAGCTTCATGTAATATTTGGCAAACCAAAGGGGCTGGGCCAGGACTTCTGATCCTTAAACAAACATTTGATGTAATTTTTTTTTTTTTTTCACTTTTTCACCATAATAATACTCTGCATTCTGCCCTCCTATGACCTCAGCCCCTTTTCCCCAGGGTGGGTCGGATTTAGAACCTCCTTCTTCGCTTACGAGTGCCATTCGAATCAGTCCCTTCCAGATGTGTTTCACCTCCACCCACAACAGGCCCTGCAGGTCCAGCAAAGTGCAGAGAGGGAAAGGACCGCAGGGAGAAGGAGCCGTGCCCTGGCAGCACATCAGTTGGCTTGCAGCTCCTCACTGAGTTTATTATTCATAGCACTGGTGGGAGGGCAGGGGGCAGGGTGACTCACACAACATCTTGTCTAAATTGAAAACCAATACCAATCCACACCCCCGCAACTGAGAAGCGGAGCTGCGGTGGGTCACTGTGGTCAGTTTTGCTTCCAGTGGATGTCTGGGCCCCGGGGGACAGCAGCAGCTCCAGGCAAAGCAGGTCACTCACCATCATTAAAACGAGACACAACGGGCAAGTTTATCTTTTCCCCCAACCCGCTTCAAAGAAGCAATCTCCACTGCCTGCTTTCTCTGAAGGAAGCTGTGAATAGTGAAAGCCAACGTGAAGCCCCTCTAATTTGTATGAAACACATAGAGAACATTTTTTATGCAGTTCTCCAGCATTCTCATTTAGTGCTACTCTACTATGTAAAATTAAATAACCACTTTACCAGCCTTGATCCAACTAGGAAAAAGAATGTTGTATAGCCTGAACTCCACAATATTTCAAATACAAGTGACGAAGAAAACGATGGTCTTGACTACAGATTGAAAGAGTAATGTAGTCAGGCAGAAATAAAGGGGCACTTTCTTTCAGATACTCCTGTAGAAGAAACAATGTTTTCATTGTATTGAATTTAACAGTAAAGCACTTGCCTAACAAAGCAAGAATTAACACACTCTTGCAACCATATTTTAAATTACAAACTCAGTTGTTTTTGCCACCATCAGACAACTTCACTACCTCAAGATACGTGTGTGTCTTCAACAGTAACTATATGACTTTTTAAATTTGTCCCTCTCCTGGCTTTCTCTCACTGTATAACAATTCTGTATAACTTTGCCTTCAGTTTAGCCCCCAATGAAATTCTTGATGACCAAATATCTAATCCTGTTCCCAGCACACTCTACCCACTCTTCAGAGGGGTAAGGGCAAAGTAACGAACTACACAATCGGCACCTGGGATAGGCGCTTCCAGCTGGATGGGGAACTGGTATGGGAGTCCACAGGCGCTTAGCCCAGGGTTGCCAGGGAATCTGCTGAGGTGAGGAGTGATAGGAAGTTCCTGGGATGCTCAACGTTGTTTCAGTCATCTGGAACAAGGCAAAGGCAATGAGGACAATAGGAAACAGTCCTGCCTATATGCTGCTGTAGCTTCTACCTCCCTGGAGTTCCTTTCTGCCTGGGATCCAACAGGAGGGAGATGCTCCACGTTTCCTGCTCAAGAGTGCCACAGTGGCCCCAAGCGGTAAATAAGGAAAAATCCAAGCAGAAACCTGCAAGTCTTCCTGCAGCAGAGCCAAATCCTAAAATTAAAGGAATGTGTGACAAAGCTGCCAAAAGTGTGACACTTGGCAGCTCTCCCAGCTGCCTTCTGCTACTTCCCTTCTAGCCCCCAAAAGTATCTCGGATGTGAGTAAGGGGCACCATTAAGTAGCTGCTGGCCCTTTCCCACTGCAACTGCTTGGAAGTGGACTCTTGGCTTCTTCAGGCGTCACTGGGTTAAGGTAGAGAATGTGGCTCCTGGGCCCTCTGCCCAATTCCCATTCACATGGTGGAAAGCAGCACAGGAGATGGCTGGCTCTTTCTGAATTGAGGAAAGCTTCTAACAAAATTAGGCTCCTTTCTTCGCAAAGCCACACAGAAGAAAATAAAGTACCAGCCAAAAATCTCTGCCCTTGCTTTCTCCCAGCCTTTATGTCAATTGGAGTTAACTCACACTAAACTATATACCAGCTAAGGACAGGGATATCTCACTCCCTTCACATCTGGTTTCACAAACCACTGTCCACCTTGAGAGACTGACTGTGCCTTCACAACCCTCTTTCAGTACCTTCAATCCCAACACCTTGGAAGTGAGATACATAGGCTTTAGCCCTTTTCCCTGTAGGTAGCACACTTGCTCTTCACCCAAGTCGCAAAAGCCGTAATTACAGAAAAATCCCTCCCACCTCACCCTTGCTTATAAACTGTTTCCATCTGGCTAAAATTAAGTTAAAATTCTTTCTTCTCAGCTTAGATTGATATTTCTAATATTTCATTTCCAGAGGGGGGAAAAAACAGCAAATTACCAAAGTGTTTCATATTATGTTACGCTCTCCATTGAGCTGAACATCTCGCTGATTCCTTTCCACGCAAGGATAATTGTGTTTTATCCACTAACATCAAAAAAGTATAAGTATATGCCATCTTTCATCCCCAAAGTAGAGAGCACTGCACAAATATGCAGATACTCAATCAACACAGCTAGCAACAAACCAGTGGAAAATAACTGTTTACAAAAGACACCTCACAGAGGAGCAGAATAAAAATGGAAATATATCACACCTAAGTTATCAAAATAATTATTCAAAATATAATTTTAGTTGGCACAGATACATACACACAGTCTCTATAAAATGTTTGAAATGTGTGGGCGATGCTTTCATATCTTACTGACACCACGAGGGGTAGAGGCATGCAGTTATTGATCCAGAGGGGAAAAAAGCCCAGCATTATTTCACGTTAACTCTTGCCGTTCTTTGGAACATCCCATCTTGCTATCCATCTTACTTTACTCTGGTGAGTTTGAGATATCTGACGTACAAAATAGCACTCTGTAACAAACAGTTGCTCTTCGGTTTGTTATTTTTCACAGACCAGAAGGTACAGCTTGGCCTAGGGATTTAGGTTCTTATTCTTACTGAGTCATTGGCTAATTGTGTGAAATCAGCAAAGTCTATTAATCCCTGCAGTAATCCTTATTAGTAAAAAAACTACCTTTTGTGAACTCTGAATGAAATGTAAAATGTTTCTATTGCTGAGGTAACCTGAGGACTTTACAAATAAGTTTCAAATTGAACAAGCTATCTTAGGGAAACAACTTTTATATTTCTAAACAATAGACAGATAGACAGAGATTTAAATAGAGATACCGATAAGATATATTGAGACCCAAATCCATTCTTTGAGTAGGCCATTATGACAAAGACCATTCAGAAAGCTGTAGACCAAAGTAGGAGCATTTGTTTGACATGACAGATGTCTTCAACAATTGGGCATTTCACAAATGTCATTTGAATGTGTTTCACTATGGAATTTTTAACTGCATACTTTTAATAGAAGTTGTCTTAAGAGGGAAATGTACAGAATCTAGTTCTGCCGGAAAGTCCATTGAAGAGTCTAAGTATGGAAAACCACACATATCTTTCCTTTTCTAGAATTTTAGGGCTCCATTGGGGTCTGAATGGCAGAAACTAAAGGTTTCTATTCCTGCCTACCATTCCTAAAGAAGTATTCACAACAAAGAGATTGTACAGAATTTTCATATTCCTCAGTTCTATAAATGCAACCACTTTCCATCTGCTTAAATTCAGGGACTTTATGCAAAAGCAAAGGCTGCTGTTTTCCAACAGTTCTATCTCCCACTTAGTGACATGAGCTCCTTAGCATAAATTTGATTAAATATTCAAGTTCTATTGCCTGCTTTTGCATCGCAGGCGCCATTCCTTTTTGAGAGGGATTTCAAAATGGGAAATTGGCCTTCTCAATCAAGATCTGACCATTGGCGCTCCATACAGTGTTCAGAGCCTAGAAGAAAGCTGCCTCACTGGAACTCGAAGCTGGAAACTGGAAATAGGGAATCACTTCCCTTATGTCTATATTGCTTTCTTTAGTATTTTTTAAAATACTTGGTTAAAAAATACCATCTGCTTATAAAGTATTTTTTTAAGCATAGGGTTGGTTTTTGTTGTTTTTTTTTCTTTCAGAAACTGAATTTCTTCCTTTTTATAAAAATTTAAGAGTCTAAGGGAAGGGGATACTGAGGAGTAATGCTCTAATATAAAGCAAAGACCACACTGGTCTGTACTCAGGTCTCTCATGAACAGGTGTTTAATGTTCAATTGCCTCCCATGTAAACTTGTTGTATGGATGAAAAGCAGCATATCAGCATACAGTACAGATTCTTCCCATGAATTCAGTTTATTTCAGAACTCATAGCTGAGATTCCTACTAACACGACAAATCACCTAGGCATGGCAACCTCAAAAGCGTATGAAAGCACTGGCTATCGTTACGCAGCCTGTTATTGTATCATAGCACATGAAAGACAGTCGCAGAGAACAGCAATTTTTTATGAATGTACAGAACATTCTAATCTGCTTAAATACAGGGATTTTGTAGAACAGGGTCAGAGAATTAAAACTGTTATTCTCTGCAACCCAAACAAAAAAGTAGCTCAGCGACACAGTGGTACCATAATTACATTGGGGGCCCTGTCAGAAAATTATTGAATAGCTGAAGCATTAGGTATTTTTAAATTTATTATATTTTGTGACCAAACTGGCAACTGCAGAGGGGTTGGGACTATGTTACAGTGTAATAAAAACCTCATAAAACATTTAAACAAACTCACACATCTGCAGAGAGATGGGAGGTATTATGTAATGTAAGTCATTGCTAAAGTCACCTCTCACCCTACTAGCTGCTGCAGGAGCAAGGCTCAGTATAAGGTGCCTCTGCGGTTTCTCCCTCTCTGTCTCACCCACCCCTCACCCCCAATACACACACACACACACTCTCACGTGTGGATGTTATTTACAAAAGTGACACCATGGGTTTGTGAGTGGTTTGGTGTTTTTTTTTCACCAAAGAAAAACAATGTCAAAAATTAAAAAAAAATGAAAAATCCTGGAATGGTTTTAGTCTCAAACAAACAAGCATAGAGGCAGAGGAGATCCAAATCCCATTTTATGTTACTCCCCATAGTAAGGAAGTCTTGGATACAGGTCTTTCCTTAAATTTGTATCTAACAACCTCCAGAGGATTTAATTTGATTTAATAAAGAATATTCTATGGACAAAATCTTGACCTACATCTTAGGCTGGCATGACTATTGTGTTTGTTCTTAGAAAATTTAACAACAGCTCTACCACATTCCTTTTGCAGATTGCCAGAAAGCTTATGTCTCAATTATATGCAAATGTGGATGATAATGCATGAGGTAGGATTCACAATTTCACTCAAGGGACTACCTCAAAACCAGTCCAACAATCAACAATCCTCTGTCCAAACCACAAAAGACAATGAGAGATGACTGCTTGGAATGTTTTAAAAAATTATGGCCGCCAAATTGTTTGAAGGCAGTCAGGAATGTATACTGAGGACTCATTAGAGTTCCTCCCTGGCTGCTCTCTTCACTGCAGCATATTCAGATCAGCTCCCAGAAGGCCCTTGATGTAATATTAAGTTACTGAGCTGGAAAAAACAAATATCTTCAAAGTTTCATTTCTTTCATTCTTGATTTCATACTGACCTACTCTGAGACATGACACAACATGGGATATGGAACACTATGCAATGCAAAACGGCACAACCACCACCTTTCCTACTATTGAAAAGAGAGTTATTTTTGCCAGCTGGAAGCAGAGCAGCAGCTTTGTGAAACTCTGAACTCCTTTGTAGCCCGGTGGTTTATGTGAACAGATATTATTTTAGAATACTGAAAACTTCCATGCACTTTGCTGTTAATTCACTACTTCCTTTCTCTCCAGTTTTTACCTTCTAACTTCAAAATCACATTTTCACTCATAAAGGCGCAGACCAACAGCACCAAGAGCCCAAACTCTGTAAGCAGAAATGCCACTCTTCAAGTGGTATTATATGCCTATTCCTCCCCTCCTAGCAACTTCTCATTAGTAAGAGTATTCTAGCGCAGGATAAAGAGAAGGGGATGAATGCCTGAAAAATTCTACGTGTAATGGTGATTTCTGGTAACTTGTTCCTGAAGAACAATTCAAACACAACAATCTCTTCCTAACTTTGAAATCATTTTTCATAGCTGACATGAGGTAAAACAAACCATGTATTAAAAAAAGCTGCTGAAGACAGCTAAACTCTAACTAACTTACTTATGTTTCTCCTAGCTACCAGATCAATTTGAATAATATATTAAAGGGTACGATAAACTTACACAGAACCTCATTTTTACATATCAACTGTAAAATAAATTTGTGATAATGGATTGAAGGAGTTCTAAACGATATTTTGAAAGAGAAGTTCCAGCTTTATCAGCTTATCTAATGAAACCATATTAGCTCTTCTTTGAGACTCTACCTCATAAATCCCCAAGAGTTTGTTCTTTCCAAAGCCATGAGCTCTGTGTTTCACCTAACTGCTCTCCATTACACCATATAGTTTAATATTATCTGACACCTGGGTGCAATAGTGTTTGAGTATGAGGGGCATTCACAACACTTACTTTTGAGAGTTCTGACTGAGGATTTTTCAGTGCCTGAGGAGCTCAATTCAGTGGTTTTGAAAGATCAATGTACACTTCAAAATTACAGCAGAAGACCCCATGAAATAAGCCCCTGATCTTACAATCTGGGGAGCTAGGCCAGCTGGACTCTAGGTAATCTGTTATCTCTGTTTAATCATTTAGGTAGATCATTGCCATTAGGGTTCCCACAAGGATTTAAAATAATTCTGGGACTTGTCATAATTTCATCGGTTTATAAAGGCATTCAAGGAAACAGTATGCTGGTTTGGGAGTAAAAGGCTTAGCAGCACTGTTGCCATCATGACTTCTCTACTAATCACCTCTTGGTATGACTGCTAAGAGAGTGATTTATGTCAATATTGGTGTAAAGTGCAAAAGTTATGATTGTCTCCCAGCAGTCCAGTAGTTCCACATTAGGCTTCTGTCCAAAATGAAGGCTACATATATGAAAAATTACCTTTAAATTACCTTTGTTGACAGTAAAAGACTTGAAATGTCAGTGATGAATTAGATACTTTCTAGGGTGTGTTTCATTTTTCTGTACTGAATATTTTGAATACATCATCGTTAGCCTTCTACCAGAACAAAACAAGACACACAGACATATACACATGCACATATATACAGCCCAATACCCTACCTGAAAACAGTGGTGGTGAATGTTTTTTGGGAAAAAAAAAATAAAATCAACAGGCAAGCATAAGAAGTAGTTCTCAAACAAACTCTCCCACATCTAGTCATGTGAGACTTAAAGAGAGTTTCTGGGCTATTCATGTCATCTTCATTCCCTTTCTAAAAGGCCATTAAAAACCATTTGCAGCTCATATACTACTTATAGTTCTATAGAACAACTTACACTGATCTGTTTCCTGACTGGAAATAGGAGATTTACAGTTTGTTATCATGTACACAATATCAAGGTCAACAGATCATACAATACAAAAATTACCTCTGAATTCAATGGAGACCATGATTGTATTATGGTCTTAGAGGTTTGAATTAAACACAAAATAATTATGAGAAGCCTAGTTCAAAACTTTGAACTCACAGCAACTTAATTTAAATCCTAATCTTTTGTAAAGCATCTTTAGTAAAACCTGATGGAACTATTTATTTATTTTACTAATGCAGAAACAAGTTGCTTAGGTGAATTTGTCTTTTCTTTATTATTTCACATTTTATCCTCTTTCTTGTCTGACGGCTGAATACCAAAGTTTAAAAATAAATAAATGAATAAATAAATAAATAAAGATCCCTCTTAAAAGTTGCCAGTCAGAGCACACTTCAAAAAGTTATCAGAATTTTTTTCTACCTGCTGTCAATACCATGTATGATGCAAATGCTCAGTCATTAGAGATGCATCAAATATCATCAAAAAGAAACCTTGTCAGCTCTAGCATAACATTTTTTCAATAGTGCAAAAATACAAATAATTTGATGTCTGAGTATGTTCTAAAACGTGATTCACATGTATTTATCAACAAAAGCACGTGTTCATTTTTCTAAGACAGAATATCAATGAGTTGCCTCTTACAGCAATGCATGTTTCATAATAGCACACTATACAGTATGTATTGGAAAAAACGTACAGGCAGCATTTGTAACACTGAAATGAATCATGAAACACCACCAGAGCTGGCAGGAAAAAGACCCTCAAAATTAATGTGACATCAAAGACAAAAATCCCAAACATAGATATTAAAGGAAAATACATTTTGCATAAGAGGGTTTTAATCTCTTCTAAGTGGGAGATGTTGCACCCTATTAAGATTGCAGAACTCCTAACTTCAGAGAACAGATTGTGTAGATTTCTTTCAAAGTAAATAACAAAAGTTACATATATAAAATTTGTCAGCAATGTTTTTTACTGTGCATTCAAGAGCAAAGAGAGATCATGTGCAAATATCAGTGTCTTAATATTTTACTAATTGTAGAAATAAAGTGACATAGTTTAAAAGACATTTTACAAAATTCTTGGAGAAAATAAATCACCGTTCTCAGTAACCTGTCTTGTTCCACTGATGTGCAATAAGCAGCACAATGATGTGTGACCGTTGTGCCTGCTCTCCTCAGCTGCTGCAAATTATAGTAATTCTGTAGTAGTCAAGGAAGCTACTTCAATCCATACCAGTGTCATATCAGTGTAAATCTGGCATCAACTGTGAGATTAGTCTACCTTGATATTCCTTCGGGTAGGTATAAAAGGATATTATCTGAATTACTATATATAGTATTAATATAACTCTATAGAAATACATAAGCTAGAAGTGAAGACTGGAGTTGATGACATAAAACGTGGCTTAAATCCTGTATCTCTAACATTGCAAAAAAATAAAAATGTTTACCCAACTATGACTGTCAAATGAAATTCTAAATTAATATTTAATGATGTTGGTTTTCTTGTCAGTTAGCACTAATGACAAACAATAAAGATGAAGTGAATTTTGAATTATTTTTAATTCTAATTTGGGGTCTGTCTGCTCAGGTGAGAATCAGACAATTGTAAGGATTCTACAAAAATATCTTTGAAAATATATTTAAAATGGAGAATGCTATACCTCCACACAGTATAGAAGAAGGATAAGTACACCATAGAATAATGTATTAGTTTATTATTATTGTACAGCTTGAAGAAATGCTGTGGAGTATTAGCTATTTCTACTAAAAGGTGCTGGGGTTTGTTTTTTTTTAAAACCTATTTCTACCTTCTTATCTCTAAGCACTAAAAACATTAGAAATCCTAGACTTAGTGGCAATAAGTCTGCTTATATTCTTATATTACTTGAAGACGTGCCCCCTTGGGAGAAAATGAATTCTGGTAGCACTACCAGCTCAATCTTGCAGTTTCAGCAACTGTTCATTACTCCAGTTAATCCAGATCCCAAATTCTGAGCTTTCAGGAGAAACCCACTTCACGCAACTGAGGAAAGCAAGCAAATTTAGTTTTAAATAGTATTAGAAAGTATTCAATATCACTCCACCTACCACCAGTAATTGGAGCTGTTCCAGCAGCTGGTGACTGCTGTGCCTGTATGCCACACCATCTCATTTTTCACCAGCAACAAATCTTACCAGAATTTGAGAAGAGGTGATGCAGGGGTCACTCTGGTACGTACATAGGAGAATATATAGGAGCTTTTATACCTGCATAAAGTATGCCACAGTAGTGTCCAGCATGATATCAGTAAGCCTAATGTCTGTTGAGTATGTAAGAAATTAACACTTAGAAACTCTCCAGCTATTAAAAACATTACTTCTCTATAAGATAAGAGCCTGACTAGAGATTTAGAACAAAAGTGTTGAAAGTAGGAATGAGAAAAGTCTACAGCTACAGAAGCTCATCCAAATACCAATTATGCTTAAAACTTTATTGATATTAAATAAACCTGTGAATGAAGAAAATGTAACTTCATGTTCTGAATTCTCCAATCGCATCAATTAGCCTAAGTAGTATTAATGTACCAAATTCTGTATGAGTGACGCAGCTAAAATTCCACTGAATCACGCATGTAGTCTCAATCAGCTGGGTCTTCTGTAGCAACAAAGTGGGGTTTTTTTCAGTCTTGTTCTATTTGTATAGAAAAGAACCCAGACAAATGATAAGTTGCTAAGTGCAAGCTTATTTAGCCAAGATGGTCTAAGAAAAATAACCCCCATCTCCATCAAAAACTCACATAGCAAGGGACTTGAAACACTAACTTGGCGATTAAATGGCTAACTGTATTCCACTGCCCTTTAGAAGCATGAGAAATCCAGGAAGAGGGTGAAGTAAGATGAAAAGTTATTTGCTCAAGAACGGCTTATGCCAATTCGAAAGAAAAATTAGAATTATTTCTTTAAAAAAGGGAGTATAAGTGAAAATCACAAGCTGTGCTTAATCTATTTGTGTGGGGTTTCACACTGAGGAATGTACTTGTTTACCTTCAGCAGAAGCAGCCATCACTATAGTAGCTCCGAAATATATGAATTCTATTAAAACTCATTTTAATAGCATAGCCCATAAATTACCACTCCAACTCACAGCAGTTTTTTTACTGTGTTATCATCAGGCTTTCATCCTTCCCTTTTAACATACCTTTTTCCTACAAATAGGGCTGTGGGTACCACCCCCAAGATCCAGTCCTGTGAAGGATCTTCTGTGCTTAGTATTCTGCTCATTTACAGATGAGGTCTCACCTGACACTGTAGTAACATTACCCTTCCTCAGGGCTCTAAACCAAAACCAGGTCAGAAAATTTCAAATTGTTCTCCTTTTCACAGCTCACCAGAGCTTGCAAGAGAACACCACTGAGCCTGAATCACAATCGATATAAAGATGGCACATCATAGAGCTTTCCCAGAGAAACAGAGCTGTATTACAGAACATACTCACTGAAACAGCTCCCAAAACTTTGTTGCTTTGCCACCCAGTGAAAAATCACAGACCCAAACCGGCTATCTCAGTTCCCTTGGCAATGTTTGCTGAGAGTCAGGCACTTCAGAAAAAAGTCCTCAAAAGGGAGCAAGTTGAGCTTGGAGTTGTTTAAGACTTGTCTAGAGCAAACGCCTTGGAGATGGCTTCCTTTTTCTTCTGGAATTAGACTAAGTTTACACAATGCTAACAGAATCCCAGCCAGTAAATCTACAACAACACTACCTGCACTGTGGTTTCCATTACCAATAGCTTCAGGATTGGTGTGCAGACAGAGCCAGCCCGGAGTCTGACATGGTGGTGTAGATATGCTCTTAAACATACCTCTAGGCCTAACTCCAGCCTACAGGAAAGAGGACCCCTTGAGAAAGACCCTGTCCTGGGGTTCGACTAGACAGTGGAATTCCCTCTCTTTTCAGCCTCACCCACCACCAACACACAAAGCCAGAATTCGCTCACCTTCCAGATCACCAGAGCGATTTGAATCCACATCTATCACTGGCACGGCAGGTCAGAGAGGATGCAAGAATGAAGAAAGCAAAGGAAGGAAAACAGCTTATTGATTTATTCATGTTACACTGACCTATTTGAAGAAAACATTCCTTAGACCAGCTCAGGGAAAAGAACACATTTTTTCCCCATTCCTAGAGACATGCCCAAGCAACTAGTATTTCCCTCTGCTCTTTTTCAAAAACACACACCTGTGACTCATAATAACTGCTAATTAAAATCAGATGTGGGTGATTCCACAGATAACCAGAGGAAATGAACCAGTGCAAATACAGGCCCTATGGTTTTTTGATACAGTCAGATAACACAGTGGAGATTCTGGAGATCAAAAAAGTGTATTAGGAAACAGAGAATGGCTCTTAGATAGCTTTTAAGCTGAGTATGTGGTCTAGGCCAGAGCTTTCATATAGAAATTGGAATAACTTGAGTTCCTGGGGCTTTACAGGGCTTAGATGAGCCCAGTGAAAAATTGTTGCAGGTTTCCTAGTACATGTATCTCTTTTATTCCAAAAGATGGAGAAATTGATCCACTCTTGTTATAGCTATGTTATCTAGTATTTCTTCCAATTTCTAAATTATCACAGGAGAGATACAGCTTTAACTAATAGTATCTGAAGGGCCATCAGAAAAATGGCAAAACAGAGCCTTTTCCTGGCATTCTTAGGTTCACCTCCCATGCACAATAAGCACACCAGACACGATCCTCTGATCAACTGAACAAAAAAATCAATTTGCCATTAGTAGAAACTGGTCTCTCCTGTCTTCTAAGCCAAAAGAGCATTGTCTCCTCTCCTCAAGAGAGACTGCTGTAAACTACGCTGGTAATAGCCTGGTCTTCAGAGTATCTTACATTAAACATGGTAATATTACTTTTCCTATTACTTTGATAATTAATAATATTTCTGCATTGCAGAATTATTGTATTATTCTCTCGGCTTCTAATTTCCCATATGTAACTTTCTGTAAGTGCACAGCTTCATATGTGCTAAGAACATTCAATTAATGGAACAGGAGAGTCACTCTTCTTCTATCATTAGATGAGAACTGATTAGGTATTTTATGTCAGGAAAGGAGTTGATACGGTGCAATTTACCGGCACCAATCCCTTCTCTTCCTTGGAGTTTCTCATTATATTCCCTTCCTCACCTTATATCAGGATCAGGGCAGTAGCAGGTATAACAAAAGGCAGACCTTGTTAGCATTCTGCCACATAAGGAATATTTTTCCTGTGAAAACTCCTAAGTGTTCTTGGTGTTGTAAGCCTCCTCAGCAGAACTGGGTTTGGTGCAGATTGGTTTCTGCAAGCTTTGACAGGATTGTCCATAAATGTCAAAGCTAAGCACTTGAAACATTATGCACATTTTATACTCTGATGTTTTGACTTCAGAAAATCTGATGCCATTCTATAGCCTGTACTCTTTATTTCTAGAGCAGGAGATATCTCTGTCACATAGAGTAAGTCTTGAGCAAAAGCTAGAAATTAGGTATCTGATACGTCAGTACCATACAATAAATACAGATTAATGAGATTTGCTTTAGTGAAGTTTATTTAGTTAAATAATCAATGCACTTGCAACAGTCCTTTAAGATGGTTCTGACAAATACTGTGTGTGTTATTTAATGCTAATTTTAGTAGCACTACTGATTTTTGTGAGACTGATTCTGCTGAACACGTATGAGTAACAAAAAATGCAAACTTGGATGAATATGCCAAGACTTAAGCAATGTTAAGTGTGAGCTGAAGCATTCAGTATCACAATACCTTCTGCATGGTTCTGCAAAGTTCTTCGGGAGAATTAGACAGAAAATTATCACACAAACCCAGAAGCTGTAATTTGTAATTAGAAGAAAGTTCTACAGAGAAAATAACCTGCTTTATTTCTCCTCCCTATAAGAGGAAATGGTATGTGTTTAGGGAAGATTAAAAACCAAGTCTGCTGAGTCTCTCTAACAATCACAAATGTACTTCAACAACTATTTTACTTTATATTATTATATATTAAAATATAAATAGCCTGAAGATTGCTAAGTTAGGATAGAATAGAGCATTGTAGAAAGTGCAGTTCATCAAACAATTTTTGTTACATACATCTTGCATATCAGTTGGCACATCCCTTTACTATTAATTACACAGAATACTTTGGGAATGATACAGCATAGGGATATCATGTTGTCTCATCCACTCAAACAGTTATTAAAAATGTTTACAGCAGTTCTTAAAAAACAAGTTTTGGTCCTAATCCTTTGAGTGGAAATGTCCTCAAGCACACTATCACAGACAAAAGACCCCTGATTTTGAAAGCTATTTTCTCCAGCATTAGCAAAGTGTAGTCTAACAGTGCCTTTACTGTAGTCTTGCATGAAAGTAATCACTTTTCTGTACTTTTCCTATGACAAATTTATTTTTCCTATATGCTTTTACTGGCTGGTGCAGTTGGCATGGCTTGACTGACAATGAGCCAGAAAGATGTGAGTGTAGGGAAAACTCACAGCTCTCTCAGCTGTTGGCACAGTGGAGGGTAAAAACACAGCAGAAGTGATGCATTCAAGCACAGCCCTGTGAGTTAGTATTACCTGCCTGCCAGCTTGTGAACACCACTGGCAATGCATGTAAATGTAGATTATTCACCCCCTTGTAAACTAAGAGAAGGTGCTGGAAACTAACTGCATAGAAAAATTTAACAAAATATGGTAAGTATTCATCAGCTGTAGGAGCAAGCGAGTGCTGTTATTTGATCCAAGGACTTTAAGAGGTGAAGTAAGTCGATTTGCAAACTAAAATGCATCCTGAATCAAAACATCCTTAACAAAAGTTTTTGTAACAGCACATCTAATGTTTCACTAGGCCTTGTTACCCAAATAGAATTACAGCCCTATTAGAAAGCCAATCTAATGTATTCTTATAATTTGGGAAACCAACTTTGAATATGATGCTATAGTTGAGTATTATGGAAAGCACTGTAATAATTTCATCTACCTACTCTAAAGGTGATATAATGCCAAAGGAAATACTAAAGCTGGTGGTACTGAATAATAATTTCACATGACAACAACTCATCCTAAATCTCCAGAGTCCCAGTTCACTACTTGCTGGGCATCAGTGATTTGAAGGTATCATTACCTACATTTCTGCGTTTTAAGACAACATCAAAGACATTTTCTGAATTTTCATTTGTGTATATAAAGCTGAAATCCTAAAATATTGTTCTACTAAACCAGTCCCACTGCTTTCTAAACAAATCCTAGTTATGCACTTGCCTTCAGAAAAGTAACTTAGAAAAATCTCAGGAGTACTGAAAACACACACTAAAGAATTATTCTCATACTTTGTAAGAAAGGGGGAAAAATCTCGTTGTAAGATGAAACAAAACATGGTTTTCAATCAAGGAAGTCTAATAAGAATATATTCATGGTTTTTATGATTTAAGAAAGTCCAGCAGAGGTGACAAGAACACAGAGCCACATTATAAGAGACAGCAAAAAGAGGCAAGATAAGCTAACTATCCAGTCCAACAAATGCCCATAAAGTTAAAGACTCTTTAATTTTAATGCAGTAGAGCTCAGTAAGCTATAAAATCTAAGAGAAAAAGCATACTGTAACCAGAAGATACAATTAATGAAGAATTTATCTCAGTAAATGCTAAAGTAGACATGGACAGAAGAACACACACATTAAGATCAAAAGTGCTTTCTTTCTGGAATCAGTGATGACAGAAACCAAGATGAATATGACACTATCTGACTAGGTTTAGCTGTAAGCAATGCTAGCCAAAAACTGCATTTAATACAGTGTATTTAAGATCCAATAATGTATGTGGTTGAAAAGGAATGGCAGGAAGGAATATAAAGGGATCTTCTGCAAATACAGTCAAGTAGACAGCAAAGCTAGAAGTGGAAAAGCTTTAGAAACTACACTACTTGTGATATTTTTGAGAAGTGGGAAATGACAAGTAAGTTCTGTGGCAAGGAGTTTATTTTAATGGAACAGCAGTAAAAGAAATGACACAGTGGAAGCATTTTGTGTGGTCCTGTTCATATTTTCACTGGATGGACAGAGTGCTGATTCCACCATAAGCTTTTATTAACAGCCAAATCCGACAAAATGTGATTTTAAGCTAAAATATATACATATATAAATTGTTTATTATTTAAATTTCAAAACAAGCATAGCATTCAGACTAAGAATTAAGCTCTTGCCAATTTTATAAAACATAACACTATGAAGGTTATATATCAGTCTAAACATTTTCTCAGTGTACTGTGATGAGAAAACAGTTAGGGTCTCTTCCCCCCCCCCCTCTTCTTAAACATATTCCTCCCTCAAAAGTTTGCTTTTGGGGACTAAAGAAACGCAATGCTTATTTCTCAAATAACAATGTTCCTACTCTCAGTTGGCTTCACATTCTAAGCAAATTTTGCCAACAGCCAAATGTTTGAGAACTTAAACCGCTGAAGAATGTACAAATGGCAGCATCAAGGAAAGCTACGAAGTCCATTTAGTTCAACAACCTGTCCCTCATAGGAGCCCCTGGGAAGTATCCACTAGGCCCTGAGATATTTTTGGGCACTTTCTAGTGCTTTGGAGGGTGGTCTGCACAGCACCCCTTCCACTTCTGTTTAACCATCTTTGATACTATGAACTTAATACCTCTCCCTTTCACCACATTTGCTGCCCCCTGTAGTCACTTGGTTTTCCCTAAGCTTTTGTTTACCTTATCCCTTCCTCCTTTTCCAAGCAAAAGGTCTTTGGTCTTGCTAGGGCTTGGCACCATCCAGTTCCTAAAACCAAACTGATGTATAGACCAATGCCAGCAAGCAAATGCCTAGGGAAGAGTGTAAGAGGACAAGCATGTAATGGTATTTCATCCAGTAGTACAGAAATCTCCAATTTATGGCCTATGTCTTCTGAATTTCATAAACTTCAATGGAGTTTTCTCCCATGAATTTCTTCAGTCATGTTTTAGAAACCGTGCAAGCTTTAAATATCTACAACCTGATGCAGTCAGGAGATACACAGCTTAAATACAGATTTAAGAAAAATATCCTTCCACTTATTTTGCTTCTCACCTGATGACGTAACTTGGTATCTTTTCATTCTTGTACTGAAAAAGATGGGGGGGGAGGGGGAAGGAGATAAATTAAATCCCTACTCACTTCATGGTATTCACTATTTTCATCAGTTATTTTAACAGTGCTCAATTTTTATCAGACTGCTAAAACAAGAAACAATAAATTACTTGCAGTGGAGAGACTGTCCTGAGGTAGCATTCCTCTGTTCCACCTCAGCCATCCAGATGGTAACAGGAGCTAACATGAAATAGATGGGGAAAGACCTTCTATGCCAAAATTATCTTTCAGCATGAACTGACTTTCTTATTTTTTTTTGGCTGCTTTCATTTGGTTTTGAGTGCTTTCATTTGGTTTGAGTGCTTCAAGCACAACAAAGGCTCCATATAATAACATTTGTCTTTGTCAGGTACTTCCATTGCCTTCAGCAGAGGTTTTGGCTTTAGGAGGTTCAAACTTTAGAATCTCCTGATAGCATTTATGTGCAGTACTAATTATCGTATTTGAAGGTCAAACTGATAAAGTACATGAGGTTTGTAGTTTGAGACAATCAGGATGGTTGGAATACTTACCTAGGAGAGAACCTTGCCTGACAGAAGATACCGGCTTTTTAACAGTTTGGTATAGATTGGGCAGGTCACAGCCATACATCAGGAATCAAGGACTCTCTGTTAACCCAAGAAGGCCTGCAGTAATGACAGGAAGCCTGGCCTGAAACCCAGTGAAAAGCTGGGGAGGCTAAGAAAGAAGAAAGAAAAGTTTAATAATGACAGAGCTTGAAAAAGAAGTGTGAGTAAGTCTGGCTCCCACAAGTAGTTAAGGAGAACTAGGCAGGAGGAGTGTACTTTGCATCTTTTATTACCATACAGACTGCACGCTAGGGAAGCGGATTCACAGCATGGTGCTACAGACACTGGTGGGTTAAAACTGTGGAAGAGAGCTAGCTCTGTGACAGTGCTACTCTAGCACAAATCCCTGGTGTAAGCTATGAACAAGTATAAAAGAACGGAGATCTTTCCAATACAAATGCCCCAACAGAGTATACCTATAAAGAAAGCTACTTCAACCAGTCTGGGGAAGCAAATTATTTTTAAAACTTTTTGACTCTATAAATTCCAAATCAAATTAGCTCTTCTGTTGTGCTGAAGCTCTGCTAGTTACTACAGAGAACAAATATTAAACCAAATGAGAATGTCCACACAAAGCGACGAAGCGTATCGCCCAGAAGAGGATATTTGGTGAAACACGAAACATTACCCAGGGTTAATTCCCTCACAAATCTCTTCTGAGTTTCTCAAAACTTAACCAAATTGCAACTCTTTTAGCTGAAATTTCCCATACCAGATGTCTGCCTCGGGCTGAATTTATCTTGGAAAACTCCAGCCAAAACTATCCAGCCATTTCAGAGAAATACTCTCACAATCTTTTATTTGGAAACTTTTAGCACTCTAATGCTTTACAGTAGAGTTTCTGAAATAAAATGGGAAAGGAGAGAGAGTAGGAGATACACCTATAACCGTTTATGAAAGCCTGTCCAATTTTGGTCAAGCCTGAAAACGTGCACAGCCCACAGAGAAATCCTGAACACCATCTGGTGTGAAGCTATTGGGCAAAGTCAACCTTGTGCTGTAATAGCTGCTTCCAGGTGTGGTATCCTCAGGCTGGGTTGAGTATTTTTCTGCTTTTAGTTATCATCTCTCCCTATTGCTCTCTCTATCATCTCATCATCTTGCTAGTTCAGCAGGACAGGAGGAGAGCTGACAGGCAGACTATGTATTGTGCAATATGGGAAGGAAGCATGTGGTATTAGATGGGACTGGCTGGGAAAGGATGGAAAATCTTTAGGATTGGGGGGAAAAATGGGAAGATTAGAGGATTTGGGGGGAAAATTGAGTAAACAGCTATTGGGTGAGAAAAATTATGACTAAACAGAATACAAAATGCTGCAACAGTGAATCTGGGAAAGGGACAGGGAAAGATGAGAGATTTCGGGAAAGAGAAAGGGAGTGAGGGGGTAACCAAAGGCTAGAGTGAGAAAGTAGCTGGAATTGGGAGCTGAGTCTGGGCCCAATTTGAAGACTGGGGAGGAAATAGGCACTGCAAGTGGGTGAAGCAGGGTCCAGAGATGATGACTTAAATAGCAAGAAATTTAGAGCTGCCACCACGGGACAGAGAAATGAAGTGAATGCAAGCTTTTGTCCCCAGTAAAAGTGAGTTCAAGTGCTTTCAATTCAAAGATTCTTTTTTTTTTCTTCCAAACAGGCCATTTCTTTAGTAGAATAGATGATGCAAGCAAACTTCTACCTTCAGCAATATCTGAGAAGATTAAGTAGTTTAAAAAAATCTGAACCAGGGGTTTCAGAGTAAGTTTGCCACAAAACAGATAATTAGTGATCACCTATGAAAATATTCAAGTAACTTTGCTAGAATCATTATGTGAGAAGCTAAAGATGGAGTCCAACTTTCCAGAACAGCAATCTGTCGTAATCAAAAAGCCATGTTCTACCTTTCTGCAAGGCTTCACCTCATTCACCCTACACTTTTCAGATTTCCAGATGAGCCAGAGGTAACAGACTCCTTTACTCTGATTCATTCCTAAAACAAGGTGGGGAAAAGTAAATGTATAAAGACTACATTGCAATTTATGAGAACAAGAGGACTGCACAAACAATGTAGATAATCTGGTTATTTTTACAACATAGATAAACCTAACTGTCACTGAAACCTTTGCAAGATACTTTTATTAGTCTTTTTGTTTGTTTGTTTAACATGCAAGACCTGTCCTCACTTACACTGTTCCACCAATTTAATGAGGTCACCCTTGCTTTGTTACAATTGCACACAATTAATTCTTCAGTCTGGAAGAAACGAAAACTACAGGCATTTGATAGGAATGATATACTTAGAAAATAGTATTTTTAGAGATGCAGGGATGACACAAGCACAAATAGCAAAGACAAATCACGTATCATGTACCACTTTTTTTAAGACATACCCATATAAGCTATCTCCTTTTAGAAGTGCCACTACTTGATAACAAGCCTTCATAAAACCGGGGGGGGNGGGGTAAAAAAGAGAGGTAATGGAAGAAGACAAAAACTGATAGAAAAAATTATTTTTGGATTATCTATATCAATACTTTATTGTTGGGTTTGAAAAAAAAACCCCAAACAAAAAACCAAAAAAACATTGAATAAAAGTATGAAAATACAGTAGAATTGGGTAAGTAGGATACAGCAAGAAGCCGTGGTACGTGTGCTTCCACTGAGGTTTGCACATCCACATACTAGGAAGGTGTAGAATACCCGAGACTTAGTTGAGAAGCAACACACCAAGACTCTCTCCTGGTTTTTCAATACATGGAAGGATAGGAAAATATCAAACGTAATGAAGGTATACATAACTGATATTGAAAGACTAGCTAGCTCTGCTAGAAGATTACAATAGCTTGTAAGCATTTCCACACGCTAAGATTCTGATTTAAAACTTTGTGCCCTTAAACTACCAATCACATGGGTGGTTTTCCCATGGAAAATGTACCGCTAGAAAGTGCTGTAATTCTCTACTGTGAGTTGCCAAATAATGGGAAATTATCTCTTCTGTTTGTTGCAGATATTAAGGACAACGTATAAAATATTTAAGAGTAGTCTTCATTAAAAGCAGGAGAATAAGCTTTAATAGTTGGCATAAAAGCTCTCACATGACCCTGGCCTAGCAATGAGTATTACATTAAATATGATATTGGGTTTAAAGATAAAAAAACCCCCAAAACCTTAAGTAATCAAAAATCACAAACAGAACATGATGGTTAAAGACAATTGAAGGATTAGATTGTGTGGGTTTACTTGTTCCTAAGATGAAAAAATTCTCTTCAGAGATGTGTGGTCCAAGATTAAAGGTTCTACCCTGAAGCACCAGAATGAACACCTATTCATTTGACAACTGATTTTCAATGGCAGCAGGACAGCAACCTGAAGCAGTTGTACAGAAAACCGGACAAGTGTGAGGAGCAGGAAGAGTTTACAGTTTACCTTCTACTTGAAATTTCTAATCAGTTTAAATAGAGAAACACATTTTTAAAAAAAATGCACAAATGCAGAAAATAAGAGAATTCCTTTCATGAGGTGTTTTCTAATTAAAATGCCTAGACGTTATTTCTTCATAAGTTCATTGCTTGTCATGATAATGCTTGTTCTAGGCTGAATGAGAATCAAGTTTTACAGACTGCTTTCTCCTCTGCTGCTTCAGGTAACAGATTATATGAAAATCCAGTACAAAAATATAGTAAGCATTGAAATGGAACAACCATTAGCGGTTTTATTTGGTCGATTCTGTAAGCTAGATGTTGTCTCCCAGGCAATATTAGTCTTATACTCAAGAAACCTAGGTAACTCCTTTTTGCTAAATATTAGTTTTATTTTAGTAGTACTGTCAGTTAGAAGGATATGAGTTTTTCATCACAAATCTCATTTTGCTTGAATTGCTTGATTAGCTAAATTTATTAGCTTTACATTTTTTTTACTCACACATTCTAACCATTATTTCTTTTGAAGGTTAGTTTCCCTTAATTATTGAAGAATAAACTGGTGACAGCTAGAGAATTAAATTGTTCTTACTAGCTTGATTTCAGCAACTAAAACAAATTCAAGTAACTAATAAAAGATCTCTCAGTGAGCTTTTTACTGATATGTAATATCAGGCTGTAGAGCCCAAAGCCAGTGCTATTCCTTCTCAACTTGCATTATTTCAACTGACAAACTTCAGTTCAAACAAGTAGCAGTGAAAATTTTAAGCACTACTAATGCTACAAACACAGCAAGACTACTGCATCCATGCCTACCCTCTCCTGTGAATCAAGTCACTCAGCATAACCCATCCCACCAGCAGAATTACCACCCCTTCAGGTATGCCAATTACATGGGTGAAATCATCCCATACATTGGAGATCTAGTCCTGACTATATCAAAATTAAGTAATAGTTTATATAAATGGCATCTGCAAATCAGCCTGTCTTGCCTGGGAAGACAAAAAAAACCAATTAAAATAAGTAAATAAATAAAATCACACTTAGCTCAGCCGTCAGATTTAGGGCTTTCCTGAAGATGGGGAAGATAACCAACCAGTCAACAGTGTGATGACAACAGGCATCTTCAGTCAACACTAGAACCAAATTTATAGCCATAAACTGTCTCAAAACTCAAGCGTTGTGGAGCTCTGATGCTCCCCTCTCACACAAGGTAAAAGTTTTCAACAAATGACATGTTTAATGCTACATTGCATGGCTCTGGGATTTACCCCTAAAGGACTTCTGCATATTGAACGAAGCATTTCAGACAGAAATTTTCAAAACTGTTCCAGGTCGGCCTGGTTTTATCTACGCAACTGGGAAGTCACTGATCCCATTTAATTTACTTGAATTAAAGCATTAAATATTGGCTTAACTGTTCCCTACTATAATTAACAGTGGTAATTCACTTCCGTGGGATCAGAGTTCAGATATTTAATACTTTCAGTGATCCCAAACTTACTTTCTCATTTCATACATAATTATGTCTGGATTATATCCTCTAGCAGCATCTAGTATTAGCATCATTTTCATTACTTGGTTGGGTTTTTTTCCCCCCTCTCTTCCATTAAACTAAACCACTCTAATACTGTTCACTGACTGCAATAAATGTTTATGTTTTAGTGCAAACGGAGAAACTGTCACAGCTAATTGTTAGGCTGACGTAGAACAGCTTGTTGAAATGTCAGCCTGGAACTACAGCGAATATGTCACATGAAGGATTACTTAAAATTTACTTCAATGAACAATGTTTAATGATGGTTTATACAGTTTTATAAAAGCACCTCAACACCTTTCTGATCTAGAACAGAACACTTAAGTATTCCAAAACAACAGCAGACCACCCAATACCTTTGCCTAGAAGTGTCAGCAATCCTGTCTTTGGAGAGCAGGGTATATACTCCTAATATAACAAACATTTTAATTGCATTTAGATTACTATTTCATGTTCCAGCAAAAACTGTTCACATTTAATTAAATAAGTAAAATAATGTTGTAATTAAATACTAAATAAACAGCTATTTTTGTGTATGCATGCAAAGGAATGCAAAGCATTCTTGTAATTGATCGCTCAGTGTTTAATAGCCATTTACATATAATGACAAAGTTTAGGAATAAGAGCCCAAAGGTTACCACTGATTAAACAAGTCAGGTTACTGAAGTGTTCCATTCTGCTGCATATTTAGCCGTGTGCTCTTCAGAGCCCCAAACCCGCATTTCCCCCACGTAGGCAGGCATGTGCTGATGTCAGTCTGGGGCCACTCCAAGGATCCCAAAGAATTCTGATGCACTCTACTTAAGCTGCAGAGCTGGATGGTAAATTCAAGAAAAACAGCCACTAAAAATGAACTGTATAATTCATTCACATACCAAAACACAGTAACAGCAATGATGACCAACTGTTCTTTCAGTTAGACCTGGCATAGCAACGAACTCTCGCTTTTTGTATCACTAATCCAGATCCATTCCGAAAATAGGAGTTACAGAAAAACCCACCGGTAATTTTGAAACAAAGACACATGTTTATGGTTGACAATGTCTAAAGGCTTCAGGATTTCCTGAGAAGTTTACTACACTGACTTCTGACTCTCCTTCTTTCTCTATAGGATGTCATGTGATTGAGCTGTAATTACCAGGTCCAGTCTCGTCACCTCGATGAAGCGGAAACGGCACTCCGCTCTGTGAGCTAGCCCAACTTCCTTCAGATGGTGGTGGTATAAATTGCCTGAGCACCTGCTTCACACGCATTTCTTGACTCGAGGCCATTTTAATTATTGCTGGCTATCGCTCCGTGAGAGGCGTGGGTTTTTTCAAGCAATGGCCTGCTGCCCAGAGACGCAGCTGACTGTGGTAGGTGAGGCCATGATTTGCCTTCCCAGTAACCGGTACCTCTCCATGGTCCTTCAGTCCATTTATTAGACACAAATCCATGCGGGTTGGCTCATCGGTACTGCTCATCTGGACATCTGTATCTAGTGTATAAACAGACTTCAAGCCTAAACTGTGCTTCAGTTACTCCCCTTCAACTATTATAACACAGATGAAGAAAACGAAGTCCCAAGAGTAGGACTCCAGTTCTGGATCTCTCATACTTCATTCATGTCAGATTAAGCCTTTGATTCTCAGGAAACTGCCCACTTGCCAGTTGTTCAGTAAGCAACCAGTCTGACGGTCTTCACGTTGGGTTATCAATAACTTGAGCTTGAATTAGAGCTTCAAGCACCCCATAGCCTAGTAGGAGGCCTATTTGAGAAGGCTAGGGCAACTACAGAACTAGACAGCAACTGATGCTTTAACCAGGTCACTCATGTCTAAGTAACTGAGGGCAAGAGCCATCTGAAGTCTAATGTATGGAGTAGCTATAAAAAAAAAAAAAAGAAACTTCCATAGAAGTCTGATATTCTACATTTACACCAAACAAAGCATGGAAAATGGGATGTCCACAGATCTTTGAGCCAGACTGCAAGCTAGTATTGATCTCATGTCAAGCATCCCATATAAAATGTAAGGCAGCTTCTGTCTTAAACAGAACGCTACACCTTTTTGGTAAGTTAAGAGCAAGCACCAAGGCAGCAGTTGAAGAGCTTCAGTTGTGCACCTATAGACACAATGTTGGTGGAAGTATTTCCCCTACAGATTGAATTATAACTATAAAAGCCCAAATACAGTTTAAGCTTTAAAGTGTAATTTCATACAGAAATTGCATTACTGCAAAATCTGTCTTTAAAACAGTATCATTATCTGAAACTCTGCTTCACAGTGAAAGAGAAAAAAGACAAAGATAGGCTCTCAACTTCCAGCTCTCCCAGAGACTCCCAACGCAAGCTTAAGCAAAACATAAAAGTTTTGCCATTCTCCATTTTAGCAACCAGGAACAGCAAATAACTCTTTTCTCCTTCTCCTATCATTTGCCTTTTTTGTTTACATTGTGGTACTGAAAAGCCACACAGACACATCTTAAATCAAAACACAGTTACTCTCATTCATTTCAACACGAGTTCCTCAAGTTCCTGATCACTTAGTGTCTACAAAGTGCATGTCCCTCTTCTTAGTGTCTACAAAGAGAATTAAGCCATGGTTTAATTTAAAGAAAGGCTTTCCCATTTATGCTAGGAATCAAACCTCGTTTCTGCAAGGCAGAAAGCCCTAGTTTGGCATCTTCCGAAAAAAGGTTTTACAACCCCTAAGTTACTACTATTTGAAGTGATGATTCAGAACCTTGCCAAGTCGTAATTTCTTAGCACAAATACATCTTCCATTTTATCTCAAAGTTATTTCAATATTACCTTAATATTAAACCACTCAGTATTTATCAGATGTTTCTCATGAGAGAAAAAGACAAAGACTACTTAGCAAGGTCATCTTATGTGACAAAATGTATGGAAAACACAACTTGGTAATGAAGGAGTGATGTTTGCTATATAATACAGCTAATCATAATGATTCACACATAATATACTAGTAGTCTGTTATTTACCCTTCTTATGGCACTCTAGTTTTCCAGTGTGCCCATTTAGTAGTATAAACTGCTGCCTACTGTGACAGTGAAGGACAACGTTCCAGCTACAGCTAAGGGGGAAATCCACATTGCACAAGATAAACCTTTCTTTTCTTATGTACCCTGTAATTCTGCTTTTGATACTGCAATTAAACATAAAAGTTCAGGATATACTTTTGTACCTTGTCCGAAGTTAGAAAATTGCTAACTTTTCAGCCATGGTGCAACTTGTAATTCTCCTTCTTTAATATTAGCAAGCAACGAATGTTTTAAACATGCAAAATTTAAAGGACTGAGGTAAAGTCATCATGAGATAACACTACTAGTCAGATTACAACAAATATTTGAAAACCCAAGGCTTAAAAGTAACTGTAATTCATTATGCAAAAGGACCTAACCCAATATTCTGTTGAAATTAATGAGCCCCATTCCATCAACTTTAACAGAAACAAGTAAATTAAGTCCTCATCCCCTTACCAGAGTGTGTTTTTGAAAAAGCAGAGCAGGCTTTAGAGGTAGTGTCAAGTCTTAACTTGGAATTTTTCTATAATTCATTGTTAAACAAAAGAGAAAGTTAACGACTTGCTTGCTTTTGTAAATATCTCTGTAGTTTCCTCCATATTTCACATTAGTCACAAGAGACTATAAATTATCAAATATTTTAAGGTATGGCCACAATAGGCCATCACAAAACAAAAGTGGCCTCCTGGCTACCTCTCCTCTCCCTGATACCGTTACTCTCAGCATACAGCTCGAAAGAGTTTTGTAATGCTTGAGAAACAAACAACTTCCAACTCCCCTCGTTCAGTTTCTTGGATAGCTGCTCCTTAATAAACTAGCTGATTTTGATACTGCTACAGTAGTAACACAAAATCAACCACAATAACCTGAGTCTCCAGCCGGAGAAAAGGCACCAGTGAAAAGAAGCTACCTGTCTTTATAGACAAGAATCACAGACTTCAATTAAATTCTAAGCTTTGAGTATCACCAGTTAGTAGTCAGCTTGCTAAAAACAATGCTAAGATTGTGTGTTTCCAGTCAACAAATAGTACAGAAATCCTCTCTGAGCAAATATCATGTAAAATTTGTAAAGCTTTATAAAAGCTCTTTTTCTATGGACCAAAATTATTTAAGATTAGTTGTCTTTGTAACCAGTACACTGTACACTTTCATATTTGGAGAAGCGAGATAAAATACCCATGTAACTACCCTAAGTTTAGGCACAGAGTTATCATTCTTAGCAAGCCATGTTTGGGAATATCCAATTACCTTTTCTTCCTCACTTTGAAGAAACAGTCTTGTCCGCTCATCGTTTAATAAAAAAAAGTATGCTTTAAGCTTGCAACAAGTTGACAACCTGTCTTTTCTTAGCAGCTCCTGAAGTTAACATTTGTAAAACCACCTTGTAGGGCGAATAGGTCAATTATTGACTTTCTGTTTTTTATAGATATAGCTCCGTATTCATTTCTCCTGACAGGCTGAGAACTTGAACACAATAAAGACTACACATTCCCAGGACTTGTTTCCTCTCAAACAGCAGTCAAAGTGTGCACGTAGGGACAAATAAAACAAAGTACTCGTTAATGTTAGATATTGTTAAAGGACACAAAGGAAATTTGTTTTTCAGACTGAGAGGGGAGTGAATATGAGACGTATATTGAGCTAAAATGTTATTCCTGTTTTTACTAAAAACCTGCAAATTCACAATCAACATCAAAGTTGTTCTAGTATTCCATCAGCACTATATATATATATATGAGTCTAAGAATGTTTATTTTTGTGAATTTTCACTGCAAAGGCAAGTCATTCTTGTTTTTCTTTAGGTTTGCAGTTTTGGATCTCCAGCACACATCAGCAGTTAACTGCAATTTTCAGCACTTGATGACACCTTCCAAGGAAATACATGGCTAGGTAATATATAAGCTTTAACTGAATTAACATTACAAGAACTTTCTGCTCCCAAACTCCATCTTTGGAAAAACCTGTACACTTAACAATTTTGGTGTTTAGTAACATAAAATTGCTCTTTCAAGTGGTAAGATTCCAGACAATTGTGCGGCTGAAAAAAAATCAGCAAGAAAAGACAAGTAGCAGCTAAACACAACGTATGCGTAGTAACTTCCTGCAATGGTCTGGCAGACCAGTTTGTTTATCCCAATTCAAATACCAAGTGCTATATTAATACACAAAGGCAGTAACTTGCTTTATTTTCAGATACAGTCTTCTAGGATCTCACCACTTAAAAATCAGCAGCCTTATGTGACTAAGCACCAAGAATGTTAAAAACCAAACATACTCGCACAGATGTTAAATACCAATACAACGTATCCGCAATTGTTGGGAAAACAACATAGAGAAGATTTAAGATGGGTTTAGAATGGCCACTGCACTTGTTTTGCAGTGACACTGAATATCAAACAGCAAGGCACAAGCTGTAGTAATGAGTTTGCATTTTTATACTGCCTTTCAGGCATGGTCATATATTATTTTGTCAGCAGCAGTTGAAGGAATTACTAGTTGTACTCTCCCTTTTAATCTACTCCCACCCTCATCATCATGACTCACTGTTCTCTCCCACAGCCTTACCACAGATTACTTGCTTCCACCCAATACTAAGAATATACTTAAAGGGCCAAGGACGGACCAAGGATCTAACTGTTTAACAGATGCAGTTTAATGAACAGCCCTGTAAGCATCTGAAGAGGCTCAACCATGAAGATGGTAACTGCTGGTAATAAAATAAAAACAAAATATTGGGATGTGCAGCTTCAGACCGGATCTGCTGTTGAAAGAAGAATAAAGTGTAACTACAGCCATAATCTTCAAAGAGCCTTGTGCACCTTAACATCTACTAAAAGACTGCATTCAGTTTAATTTGTAAGTACAATTTCCCTCCCCAGTAGTAAAGTTTGGCATCATCCAGTGTAACACAGGTATCATAGATTCTTAAGACACTTGAACACCACCTATGATGTCAGAGCAGCAGGGCAAGTAGTCAAACTCGGTTTCAGCTCATTCAATTACACTGCCAGGAATAACCATTCTGAACTTTGGAGACAAATGCTGCCACCTATCCTGCATGGACAGAGGAGACCTGAAAAAACAAGGAATAGCTCTCTAATGATCCAAAAATGATGCCTACTGAGGCCGGGCAGAAATAAGCAGAACAAGACAGCGCTGACAGGCTTGTTTCTGGTCTACTGGATAAAGTTAATTATACAGCAACACTACTTTGACTTCAACAGCCTAAAGATAATGGCTGCTGCTTAGAAACACGTACCCTTAACTTGGAAATATTTTAGGTAAACATGGAACTCCTACATGAACCATTCTTGGGCACGGTTCATGCAGAATTTATTCATTTCAAGTACTGGTCTTTTGTGAACTGCTAAGAAAATAAATGCATATATTATTAAAGTATGCAATATATAATGTAGAATGACATGAGAAAAAAAGAATACTTCAAGTGTCTTTAATTTAAGTTCAGAACTACCACAGAATTATCTGTGTAGGGATAAGTAGGGAACAGTGGCTTGAAAACAGAAAGCTAGGGTGGATATCTGCAATCTTACCTTCTTAGAGAAAAACAGGAAAGTGGATGTCCAAATCTATCAATAACTTATCAACAAAAGTGGGTAAGTCAAGGTTGGTTGTTTGGGTTTTTTCTTGACAGAAAAATATGAAGTGGTACATCAAAAGTACAATCTCTTCTTCAGATTAAGTGAACAGGAATTTATGACTCCTTGATGTTAATAAAGAAATCCACTGAACTGACAAGACTTGCAAAAAGCTTCTGAAAAGCTTCAACCAGCTTCTGCTGAACAAGAATTCTGCTGTTGATACATCCTTTCGAGGGAAAGGTAAAGTACCACTAAGGTACTCCTGAAATGATTGAATCTGCACAGAGAACTCAGGCCAGTCATGGACTTCTGTGCAAGGTTCATTATCAGGAAATGCCTATTTTAAACACCCTGCTAAAGACTGTGGAATTCAGCCGGAGGACAAAACTGTTCAGTGAACAGCTTACTTCATTAAGTATATGAAAGATTTCAACAGCTGAACCTTTATCCTCCCTTCACAACCTTCCCATTTTCCTCTATTTCACCTTCTTCCTCATCGTTTGATGAGCCTCCACTATTACTAGCCTTTCATAGCTCATATATAAGAACAGTGTCAGTTTTCCTTGGCTGAGACTCGTCTGGATTCACAATCAATTTTTAAGGTGCTCGGAGGAAGAATGGGTTTAATCAGTACTTAATGTCTTAAAATAAACCCTTGTACTTCAACATCTTTCTAAAACCTACTTAATTTTTTTAAAGGTGAAATAACTAGTAATTAGATTATGAGACATTAGTAGAAGTGTTAAATACTCCTACTTACAGCACTTAAACTAAGCATGTTTCCTTGCAATGTTTTTTTTACTTTAAAACACGTTAAAGAAACTTCATGATATTGAGATTACCTTGTGTTACACACTTGAATTCTTGGTACTTTAGAAGATGCACTGGACCTTCAGATTCATTCCTACTGTTATTGCAGGAAGTTGGAGCATTCCTAACTCTCCTCCCATTTTGAACAGCTAACACGTTTAGATGACCTATGCACAGTATATCTTCATTAACGTATACACTGTATTGAGTAATTTAGAAAGGTTTGTTTTCCTTCGTGTCACTGTCATTTCACTATTGGTCACTGGAACAGGCTCCCCAGGGAAGTGGTCATGACAGTAGTAGTCTTATGAGGAACGAGGAATTGGACTCGATGACCCTTGGTCCCTACCAACTTGAGATATTCTATGATCTACTTAGCATTTATGAAGAAGGCTAAATCCGTGCAGACAGTCATTAAGCAGAAAAGTCCATACAGAATTTAGTAGAATGCATTAACATAATTAACGATGGGAAAATACTGCTGGCAATGTCTTTAAACTATGTCTGTTCAAGAAGAATGCTTTTAGGTAAAGGAATAAACAGTAACACTATAGAACAAGCGATTTCCGTGCAGGAAAAGAAAAAAATTCAAATAAATTATTGATTCCTGGTCACAAATACATTCTTTTCAAGTGCCCAGAGAACACTACACTTTCAGATAGTATAAAAGTACTCAAAAACTGCAAACAAAAGTAATGAAAAACTACAGACTACAATATACTGTAACACAATATTATCTTTATTTCAAAATCACACAACGTATAAGGATAAAGATATAATTACACTGAAGTAAACCCTGCTCTTTAAGTATCTGAATACTTAAGCAATGATACCACCATCAAAAAATGCCTTTACTACTTCTCATTAAGAAATTTTATCTTATGGAGCGATACATCATGAAATCAATTGTTGTACATCTAGGAAATTTACCAATAGAGCTCTCTTCCACGGGGGTGTACACTTTGATTTGTCTCATGTGAGTGTCTCTTCCATTTTGGTGATTAGCTAGAACCGCAATCTGAATCATAAATGTGCGAATAGGCTTCTTATGTGTATCTGTTAAAGGAACATGAATCCAGCCGCTTGGTTCCACTAATTCAAGTTGCTGCCAAAAACAAGACAAGAAAGCAAAACATTCAGAAACAGTTAACATAAGTGATCACATATTAAACCTGTTTAATAGAGCAGAGTCTTCCAGAAGAATATAAATTCAAGGCAAAGCAGTACTATTTGGATCTTGAGTACAATGCTCAAAGATGACAGGAAATATGTGTCCTAAAATTAAATTGCTTTATCTAGACACTCTGAAGTAAAATACGCCAGAATGACTTATGTAGGAAACTAAACCTACAAAAGACTGGAGGTTTCCAGAAATACCTTAGATTATGAGGGGGGCTGGAGAGGAGTAAGAAAAAGGTGACAAGAATAAAAAACCATACAGTGTAACTCACAGGCTTCATCTCATCTATGTGTCAAGACAGATGCCTGCACAGTTAAAAATAGCTGCACATCCCTTTAATCACATTCTAGGGTCCATTTTGACTTGGCCTTTATACAACAAACCAAGTGTAATATGATGATTGTTTTTGTTTTTTAATTTTAATCCTACAGAAACCAATGTCAAAGCAAGCAAAGAATTGCATTTCATTAACTCTAAACCACATCACTAACACATCAGCATGCTGAAATCAAGCTAGATGTTATGCAGAAGTGTAGTAACAGCTTTTGTTTAAAGCTAGTTGCCCAACTTCAAAGCACAGCTCAAAACACATATGGAAGAGCACACAAGTAAGCGGAAGTCTTGGCAGGGGGAGGGCAGGGGAGGGAAGGACAGGAACAAAACCCAAAACAGTTGTCCAAAAGCAAGTGGATTTCACACAGCTAAGCAAATAGAACTGCTGTTTGTTAGCTGCTGAGCTCCTCCAAGGAAGATCTATGCTCTGAGCAGCTCAAAGTTCCCATCTTCCTCCTGAAAATACTGCATGACAAACACCCTGTCAAATGCCCTGTCTCTGCTGAAGCTTTCAAAAGAGCCATATGAGATCTACTGTTTCAGAGGCAGCAAACACCCCGAGGAAATGATCCAAGAAACAAGTAAAAATGTTTTAAGACCACTTGAAGTTTAAAGAGACAAAAAAAAACCTCTCGCATCTTAAAAAAAAAAAAAAACCCAAACACACAACCCAAACCTCTCCACCGCTTCAGGCTCTCCCTCTCCAACAAATGACTTCCAAAGTATTAAATTCACTAAACCTCAGCAGCAAACCTTTTCACTCCAGGATCTAGACACTTCCACGAACACACACTCACTTATTTGTTGTAACCCTGCCCCTCTCAAAAAAACCTTACAAAATTACTTGTTGCATAGGAAACTTTAGGTACCAGTTGGCTTTACAAAGGGATAAAAATGAGGTACTGTTGAAGTGGCTTTACAAAGGGGGAATTTATCATGGTTAGGTAGAGTTAACGGTTTGAGCAAGTATGTTTTCCATCTCCACAGTGAACAGAACAGATGAGGATCCCAGTAACATTTTCTTCAACTAGCACTGAGAAAGCTGCTATGATTTAGAAGCTAATTAAAAAGTTACTGCTAATTAAACTTGCATTTAATATTTTTCTCAGAGTTTACAAATTTTCACTATTGAGTCTAAGTGGAAAATTTAAATTCTAGAACTCTGATATTGGGTTTTTTACACTTGGTTCAGTATGAAATTAGTTAGTTAAGATTACAATTCTTTAAAAAGTACCACTTTCTATAGGTTGACATCATTGGTTTCGGACAGATCCAATATGGTTCAGGTTTGATGCTTTATTGGCAAAGAATTAAATGACTCTACCTCCAGAACCAATAGAGCTACCAAGGGATTGGCACAATTGGACAAAAGAAAGTTCGATGCTTTTAAATTCACAGAGAAAAATCATATCCTTTATTTTAAGAGAATTACTAGAGTCATAAAGGTAAGCATTGGAAAGCTAAGAGTTGCAAAGGGAGTTTTACTAACGTTTACATAAGTAAACTTCTGACTACATATTTATCAGTGCTTTGTTTCATCCCTGATCAATGGGAGGTGGTCATATGCTTTATTTATAGCATACTCATTTTTCAGTCATGCTACAAATGCAACCAATTTCCTCGTGAGCCTTCCTACAGAGATGGAACAAGTAATTTCTACATCTGTAAAACAGGCAACTGAGGCATTAGGTTAATTAGACTAAAATATTTCCAAGTTCCAGATGTCAAATTTCACTACTTTAAACTTGATTTTTACTGTCTTTAGTAACATACAGTGTTTTATCTGAGGTTTAGCTCCCACTCACTTCACTTGCATTTGTATCTGTATTTCTGTTAACTTCGTAAGAGCTCTCAAACCAGCGGCTAGAACGCACAGTATGAGCAGCCACCTAGGAAGAGTTGAGTGCATCGTGTAAAAAAAATCATGACTAAGCACAGATTGCACACAATTCACCAGGCAGCATTCAATTGTCTTAGCCACAAAGCCTTTTTTTCATTCCTGAAATCTCTGCTTCACTTACTCCACGTTTCAACTGCTGTAACACATGAATACGCATCCTTTACTGTACAAATCCTGGACTTGCCCCCTTTCCAATCAAATAGTTGCCTCTTGAACAAAGCACACACTTGTGATGAAGCCGGACGCTGTGCTATAATGTATTAAGTGCAAAGGATCTGAGTTAAGTCTTAAATGTTTGAAAAAAGTGAGCTCTTGATTCCTGTCCTCTAAGTAACATCACTGTACTGTGACTTTTCCCTTTTTTTTAATTGATGCTTACCACAGTTCAGTAAAATGATTAAAACCCACTCAACTACTGAAGTATAAATACAATAAAACCTAACAATTATTATCTGAACATCCACTAGAAAAGAAAGTACTGTTTTGCCAGTATAATACATTTTCCCTGACCAAAGGAATGGTATAAACCAGACACACACACACTCTCTGAAATTCTTCTCTTCACATCTGTCATGCTCTTTCAGATGAGTGAGACAGTTTCTTTTTCCAGAGGGCCCAGGTCCTTCACCATGGAGAGGGAAGAGGACATGGGAATAGGCGGTGGTGGTACAAGAAGAAATGCTGCCCACTCTTAGTTCAATGTCAGCACCCAGATCCAGCCGTTACAATTCCTAGCAGAAGTGGGATGAAATACGCAGCTCTACTCTGCCTGGAGCATTCCCAGTGTGAACAGAATCTAAAGGAAACTTACTGTGAAGTTTTAAGAAATTCCTATTAAGCCCAAGCAAATGGCAATCTTTCAAAGCCTTGTAAACCGGTCTGGAAATTTGGGTGGACTTTTACAGGGAGGCAGAAGGCACATCCTCAACACAAAGGCTGAACCATTGCCAAATTTCAAATCCTTGCTGCAGAGCTTGGGGGCACTGGAGCATCAAAGGACGACACCAGAATATTCTCACACAAGCGAAACAGCATACTTTTCACTCGCCTTATTCTTGGAACAGAACTGCTTTGGCTGAAACTTTCAAAAAAAATCAACCCAAGGCAGACATCTGGCATGGAAAAAAATCTGTCTGAACTGAACTTTGGCAAAAGTTATGAAGTAAGAGTTAAGCTTTAAAATGGAAAGGGTCACGCAACCTTAAGTACAGGTGGCACCAGCAGCTCTATGTATAGGAAACACTACACTTTATATCCATTTCAGTTGATTTTGCTGTCAACCCCATTCTTGAAAAGCACTAGCCACTACATATACATGTGTGTGTGTGTGCATATGTGTATATATATATATAAATATAATACACCTTGTGTTTCACCACAACTCTACAGCTTAAGTTCCCTATGAGGACATACGAGACCTCCTGTGTTTTTAACTCCTATGTAGGTCATTAAGAATTGGTCACAATTAACTGGCTTCCAGGAAAGTTTAAAAAAAAAAAACAAAAAAATCAGCAGTATTAATTACCTGACTGAAAGTAAAAATTGGAAGTTTCCTTCTGTTATGCATTTTATCAGAAAAGTTTAAAAAACAGAAAGAAAGGAAAGAATCAATACGAGTTCAATATTAGTAACTCCAGACAATTCCTGCAGCTCTAGACTAAAAAGTCTAAGGCTTGGTTTTGGTTTAGGTTTTTTTGTGTGGTTTTTATTATTTGTTTGGTTGGGTTTGGGTTTTTTGTTTCCTTTCTAAAATTTGCTTCTAATACTATGAATTTTGTGACAATAGATAAACACGAAGAGAAGAGCATGAAAGTTAAAATAAAGGAAAATAAAAATAAAGGGACAAAAGCCTAAATGGAATAATCACTCACCTGTCCTTTGCTGACGTGCTATACTCTTATCTATCTCTTCTCCTGCTTTCTCTCCATTGCTTTCTTATTCTTCCTGTCCTCTGTGTGCTACAGCTTTACCTATGGACATATACTTCCACTCCAGTAGTCCATGTTATTTTAAAAGCCAAAGCAGAAATAATGTTCTCAGTAGAAATCTCCTTCCCAGCCACTTCAATATCCCTGTTTCTTCACTTTATTGTATGGTGCAGAGGTTCTACAGAATTCCATACACATTTGGCAAAGCTGCTATTGCAACTAATGGGTGTTCTACTGTAGAAGATGCAAACCACACCACAAAAACACTGGATAAATAAATAAATACATACATACATCAAAGCGAAAGCAACTTGAAGCTACACTTCAGAAAGATGACCACAAAACCAGAGTTTTTAAGAGGGAGCTTATTCCTCACCGGTACTGCCGTCCTCCTTATAGGATAGGAAATTATTTATCCGAAGAAGGCTTTTCTTTCATACTTAATCCTACTTAAACAGAATATTAACCTCTTTTCCGTGATATTCTGCTTAAATTCTGTGGTGTCTCCAAAGCAGCGTATATCTTAAACTGCTACTTCTACTGGGTTTATACACCAAACCCAAGTTGTTTGCTATATTTACAGTAGGCAAACGTCCTTGAAAAAACACATTAGTTTTCTTGCCCTATGAAGATCTCTCTTGTGAAGATACAGAAGGAAAAAAACCCATCACTCTGAGTAATTTCATATTCAGGGTCACAAACACATCCCAGAATGTATGTTAGCCAAAACTCCCAAATTTCAGGGGAGTAAGTTTTTTTTGTGCATATATGAGGAAAAAAACAGCCTGGTTTTGTCGACTGGAGGGAAAAAAAAAAAAAAATAAGCCTTTTTTGTACACACATACCGACAGAAAACTGGGAATTACTGCTGCCATCACAGCTTCAGCATGATACGACATGATTCCGAGATATTGGTACCTCATCACATTTCCATTTAATCATCTGTACTATTAGATCCAAATGGCAACCTATTTCTGGCGGTTGCCATTTAACAGGCTGTGAAATTAAACCGCATTTGATTTTACTCCTACTTTTCTCATAAAACTAGTAAAGCTCCTTCTTTTTATTTTAGTGATTTCACCACCTTTGAAATGAAAAGTAGCAGCTATGCTGTTCTTCAAATGTAATTTTCCCTTTCTATATGCTTAACTAGTTCTTACCACACAGCTATTTAAAAAAAACCTAAGCTTTTCATAAGTTCTCATCTCAATAATTAATGTATTCTTCTAAGCAGAAGAAGATTATAAAACTAAGTTCCAGAGGAAATAAATGCTATTTTCAGCAATGAAGTATGGACACAGTATATGCACAGACTTTCTCCAAATTGAGTGGTCAGATATGGGGAAGGCTTTTCCCTGTTTAGCCATTGGGGTTTTTTTTACAGCTATCCAAATATGTTTTCACAACAACTGGCAAGAAGAAAGAAGGCTGGCTACATTTTCAAAATTCTCTTTCCATAACTGCCGTGCCGTACCATATAGCTACCATGATTCAGAATCAGTAGACCTCTGCATAATTCCAAGTATTTGAACTGTCAACACATGAAGAAGCAGAGCTTGGGCTTCAGCCATCACTTCACTTAGGAAGGAAGAGAACCAGTTAATAGCAGTGATGCACCAGTTCCAGCAGAGAAGTGAAGCGTGTCCAAAAGAAACTCCGCAAGTTCCAAGTGAGTCAAAGGAGGGACACCACATTAGCAGCTTAACAAGAAACACAGAAACACGCTCAAAGGACCCACTGTGAAAAACACACTTCTTTGCTCTAACGAAGCAACGACCACCTAAGGAGGTGGCTCTGTGGTCTTAATCAGTCACCTCCTTAAGCGGTCAAGAAATCTAACTTCAGTCCATTAGGTAAGAGAAGTTTTCCATTCTTCCAAATAGCAGTTCTTGAAGATTCTAGGGAAGCACAGCCCATTCCTCAGGAAGGTTCAACTATGGATTTGGACAGACGGGAGACTAGTTACAGAATAATCTATACCAGGTAGTGAGACCATCAAATACTGAAAATTCCTATCATATGTAAGCTTTTGTTCAAAGGAGCTGAAAGAAAGAACTTTTGGCAAGACTGGGAAGGTTGAAAATGAGGAAGGTCAAAAAAATCCTTGCAAAAAGTTTTATAGAACCTCTTTCTTCAGACTATCCTGTTCCAGATTAAAACACTAAAAATTAACCAATGTCCAGCTGTTAGAAAGTTGTATCTGCTTAAAATAAAGACAACTACCCTTTCTTCCTTGCTTATGTGTTTAAAGTTTGCTACTGCAGATTACCAAAAATAATTATTTGTCACAGAACATGAATCTGAGCCTAGAAGTGTAGCACAGAAGTCAACTAGACTGCAGAGCTCCTGAAAATATACTAGAGAAATGCTCAGTCAGCTCACCATAACAGGAAAACACTACAAAAGATGACAAAGTATGCTAGGCTACATTTTCAGGAATGCACTAAGATTAACACTCTTTTGCACATACCAGTTTTCAACCTATCTTGCTGAGTTTCTCTCAGAATCATTTGTACCCAAATAAATAATAATATTCACCAAGTGTGCCAATTCAATTTATGAAATTAAGCTGTTTGTAAATGACCCATAGCTTGTCGTCATCTCACTTGCTTCTGAACTGCTGAATGAAGCAGTAAAAAGTCTTGCAAAAATTAAGTATTCTTTAGGAAAAAAAAATGCTCTGCAAAGTGACGCTTTTGCTTTATTATGTCAAGCAAGAGAGGCTCACCATCAACTTGAGGATATTGCACTGTGAACTCCTGGTAAAAGGCAGACATCTAAAAACTGGAGTGATAGCCTCTGATGGGGGAAGGAATCAGCTAAGACAATGCTATCCCACTACAAGGATCTCATCCTTTAAAATACAATCCGTGAAGCTTTAAATCCAAATTGTGAAGCACCAATGGACTGCGGGGCAAAATTGGTTCAAGCCACAGAAGGCTTTTCTTTTTGTTTGTTTTAAAACCCACAATACTTGATAAGCTGCATAAAACCATTAAATTGCAGGCTAGTGTAATGCTTGGAACTAAGAATATAATGCTTCTACGCAGTATCACTGAAAACATGCAAGTAGCTTTTATATAAGACATGTAGCTAGACAGATGGATATCTACTGACAAAATGCAACAAAAACTGCTGAAAAACCTGTCTAAAGTCTGATCTGAAATTTATTCAAACCATACCCCTTTTCCCTCCTCCATTGCTGTCATCACCAACCTAAGCATCAGTACGAGTTTGTCACTGTTATCTAACACATTCTGTATCACAGTACAGAATTGCCAGGGGGCATAACCTCAGGGACAAAATATATATATATATATATATATTTGAAGAACTGGAGTTCATCAAAACAATGTCATACATAAGTCCTAGTTGTCTCCTACGTAAGAAACAATATTTATCCATTCTCATTTACTTATGGTTTAAACACCTAAATTCCTATGGTTCCATAAAACAATGCAGGTTCAATCATAGCAGCTAAACTACAATGTCTTTAAGAATCACAAAGGGAGTAAATAGATATTCTACAGAAATACCCAGTGTGGGTAACCAGCAAGTCATATCCTCCTTGCACAGTGGACCAAGGACAAGCATCTTTGATGCTCAAATATAAATTCTCATACTGCCTTTGTCACAACACACAATGTCAGTGGGTTATATCATATTGCCACCCTGTAGACCTCAGAAATAGGCACGTTTCTGAAGTAAGCAGATGACATCAATTGAGCTATGATAAAACCTAAATTTTATTTAGCAGAAGTGATTCACCAGCCAGTTTGAGAAATGGTTTCATTGACTGGTGCATTTTGATATTCCTTAGAATTAGGTGTCCTGATTAGAGTTTCCCAACATGGTAAAAAAAATTAAAAGAACCATTTTATTTGATTCTGCTGATAAAACAATATAATTTCTTCCCAGATGCAGTTCATTGATTCAGACAGAATTTCAATACAACAACAGGAATAAATTTAGGAAGAATACAGCGCTGAAATTTAATCTGTGAAATGTTGAACAGTGAAGGTTAGGTTTTGCATTATTATTGCCCTCATAGTTTGTGACTGAAGTCTTCTGAAATCCAGTGAGGAGTATGTAAGAGGACAACAATTAACTCATGAGGCGAGTCTCTGGTGAGTAAGAACCCACATAAGACCATACAGTTAAATGGGATAAAGTAGTGCACAATCGCACGTGCTGTGGAACACCGACATTTTTATTACATCTACTCACAGGAAAAACAGCTGTTTCAAAACAAGCTACAGGCTTAGGGAAGTGTGGCTGGAGAGCTGCCTGGTAGCAAAGGACCTGGGGGTTCTAGTTGACAAGCAGCTGAATAGAACCCAGCAGTGTGCCCAGGTGGCCAAAAAGGCCAATGGCATCCTGGCTTGTATAAGAAATAGTGTGACCAGCAGAATTAGGGAGGTGATTGTCCCCCTGTACTCAGCAGTGGCGAGGCCACATCTTGAGTATTGTTTCCAGTTCTGGGCACCTCAACACAAGAGAGATATTGAGGTGCTGGAGTGAGTGCAGAGGAGGGCAATGAAGCTGGTGAAGGGCCTGGAGAACAAATCTTATGAAGAGCCATTGAAGGAGCTGGGACTGTTTAGTTTGAGGAAGAGGAGGCTGAAGGGAAACCTCATCACTCTCTACANAAGTGGTAAAGAACCATAAGTACGGGTGCTCGCAAAAGGGTCAAGGCTCTGCTGAACTGCCCACGTAAAAATCTCCTGTCGGATGAAGTCACTTTGGTGGAAGTCCCACAGGTTGACAATCAGATGGTCCAGACACTGGTGGAGGGGCCCCTGTCCGTGGTACTTAAGCAACCACCGCCCTGCCCATGGCACCAGCGCTACTGCGGCTGCTCACGCTACCTGCTGCTAACGCTCCTGCAATCAGGTACCTGCAGCCCCAGACAAATAAATAGCCTGCCAAATGCCTGTGGATTCACCAGCCAAAACTGTCTTAACCGCTTGTAATTTCAAGAGCTATTGTCTGCTTAACTCTGGGTGGCAGGAAAAGAGCCAGCAAAAGGAAAGTAAAAAAAAAAAACAACTAAAAAACCCACCAGACAATCTTTGAACACTAGAATTTGGCTGAAAGCAACTCTTCATTCTAGAAAATGTATCTGCAGAAACCATGAGGAATTTGTCACAGACTGTTTGCTAGTAAAGTCTCTCTGGAAAGAAAAGAACGCTGTTTTCACATTTGTTGTGCCATATACACCTTTTTTTTCTTCATATGTTCTGAGAGGGACAATGCATAGGCAACAATTACAAAAATGCCTCAATATGTATATAATGTTTTCAGAGAAGGTAAAAATGTTAAATAGGCTCGGACACTCTGCTGTTAAGTTCCACATCTTTAAAACTCTATATTTTTTTTTTTATTGATTGAGGAAACTTGAACTTTTACATAATAAAGTTTATGCTTGACACATCTGTAAATTAAACCTCATTAGAGAAGAATTGCCTGAGTATGTTTTAAGTGGCAGTCATCCTATCCAATAGATCTCAAAAAAACCAACAAAAACCTTCTCCTTGTCCCTTTGGAAAGCAGAGCAATCAAATCAGCAAATATAGAATGACAGCACAGTCTAGCATGGAGCTTCATAGGCCTAAAACTCCAAAGCAAACCTTCAATCCACAGCAGGAAGTCGTCTAAGTTTAGTTTGGTTACAGCTAAAACAGATTCCATTTTAACAGGAACCTGTTGCTCCAGAAGAAATACTGTCTCCACCTGAAATCAGTCATAACAGCTGTGAAGTTTTGGATCTCTCTATTTAATGAAAAACAGCTTCCATAATTCCTTTAAGGATCAGTCAAGAGTGGAGGAAGGGAAGAGAAATATTCTAAGCTCGTTAGCATTCTCCTGCTGGGAGCTCTGTCTCATTAACCAGCTGTCACAATAGACAGGAATGCCATACCTTCACAGGTGCACTGCTATTAAACTTTGGGAAGACTCCTGCTATCAGGGGAAATCCTTCAGACCTACAGGGACTTGGCTCCAACGTGAATCTCAGTTACCTCCCTTGAGCTTGGCAGATAGTATGCTGGAGCTGAAAAAGCAACAACAAGCAAAAAATATTCTTGAGCTTATGCTCTAGAGTAGAGGCCTGGCTGACAGTATCAAAAATAGGTAATGCAGCCCAAAACAAACTTTCTGCTTCAGTTTGCCTACTTCTGGTACCTAAGTCTAAGTTTTAGACATACTGGAACAGACCACAGCTGGACAGTCTGGTCCTAAAAGCGAATGATAGAAAAACTATGGGGTTTGCTGTGAGACTTTAAGCTTTCCACAATTCCAGCATTCTGAAAGAAGAATAAGGGATTTTTTTATTTTTTAAAAAAGCAAGGTACTATCCAGCTACAATTATCAGTAGCTCAGAGATTAGAGATGCAGATGGGAGAAAGGAAACAGTATATTAGAAAAAAACCACAAAAATATAAAAAACCATAGCCAACACTACACATTTAGAAAAAATGTGCAAATCTCATTTAATGAAATCAAACTTTTTTTTACCTTTCAAGAAACACTTCAAATCATAAAAGCTTATCTCACTGCAATGTGTTTTTCATTTTATGGAAGGTAACTAAGGAGGAGGCCCCATATACACAATGTAACAGGTAAGTATCCCACCAAGTAGGGGTCTGGCAGACTATGATAGAAGTAATTTTTGGTATGCTGTATGACAATTTCCCAAGATCGTTCCAACTGCGTTCAAACGTTCTAGTCACAGCACAGAATACAAAATAGTGACAGAACTATAAAAAAATACCCCAAACAACCCATCTAAGTACAGCGTATGGATAAAGGTTTTCACAGAAAAACAAAATAGGACACAAAGTTCTTAAAATTTACTTAAAACGACGTATGACAAGCCCTTTTATTTAAATTCTTATGTTAGTCATGAATTTGAGTTCTTCTCTATTCCCCAAAAGCACAGAGAAGACTTAAGATTTTCCAGTTCCTGTACTAAGATATAAAAATCTTAGTCTCTGTTCAAAGCAGCAGCTCTCCAAAATAAGAACATTAATCTCCTACGACTTCTAGGTGAGTCAGGCTGCTCTCAGGGAAGATAGTAACACTTCAACCACCTACTGAAGGGAGGTAGGGCAACCAGGAAGTAGGGTAACAAAGTACGAGAGCAGACAGCCATACAAAGAGAACAGAAAACAGACCGAACAAGAGCAGTGGAACATATTACAGCAAAAAAGCCTGAAAATGTATTTAAAAAAACCTCTGAAGTTCAGGTGAATTTACCTGACAAATGGGGTTGCTGCCTGAAGAAAATAACAAGGTGTTAATATTGGCAGCTGCCTTTTATAAAACGTAAGGGAACACCACAGAATCTTACAACAAAGGAGAAAATAAGCAGCATTTCCTGTAAGCAAAGAAACAAGTGCTTTAAACAAAAATCCTACAATAGTTACTTGTGAAGCTATGGCCCTATACAAGTTGACTAAGGCAAACAGGATTAAGGTATCAGACACCAGGAGACTGAAGAGCATAAAGGAAGACGCGCTATTGGTTTTTTTTTCTGAACTAGAACTCCTGGGCACAAGCAGAAACAGCGTAAATGGACTGTATGGATGGATGCACTGCACAAATTTCTTGCAAGTGGAAGTTTAACAACTGAAAACAGTACTGGGAAATAACTAATCTTACAAAGGTGCAGAGGTTTGCTCAGCGGATGAGAGCTGTACTTCCAATGTCTGCAGTTCCCATTTGTTCCAACGTACATAATGGAGCGATACTATGTTTGTGTCACAGTGCAAAAAAAGGAAAAAAAATCCGCTCATAATTTACCTTCAAAATCGTTTAGCCATATCCAGGAAATATGTCTAGACATAGCTACAGTTAAATTATACAAAGAAAGTATCTGAAAAAAAATCAGATTATGCAATGAATATTAAAGATTTGAGTGTCCAAAAGCTAGCCCCATTGAGTTAAGCATGTATCAAATAATACTGACTATCTCAGTGGCGATAGCCTAGTGATTACACTTCATACCTTGCACTTCGCACCTCAGAATGCTGGAATGCTTTAGAATATTGATATGGGAAATGAATAATACAAGAAAATGGGAATATCATGAGATTTAATAAAAGTCAACAGTAATAGTAGTAGGCAACTGCAGGCTCTAAAGCACCCTTTAGAGGCGAGAGGGAGAAAGTATGTCTTAATTTAAATAAAAACATCCTCCTTACCAAAAAGGGCTCTCATTACACATAGAAGAGAACTAGACTTCTGTTCTTCCATCAGAAGACTGGTCCACTAGACTGCATGGCTCTAACATTTTCTGTTGCTCAAAAATGTAGTTCCCAGCTTTCTTGTTAGAAAAATACTGCAATAAATTACACTTAAGTGCTACCAAATTAAAAAAAAAACAACCTACTTATTCTTAACTAGCAAGAGGACAAGTCATTGCTTCATAAGACACAAAGACCACAGGGGTTAAGTGAAAGCATTTCTCATGGTTGCACACGAATGACTTGTTTCTGAGGAGAACGAAAGAGGGTTGCCTCTCCTAAAATCAAAGGATTTAAAGATCATAAACCTTAATAACCAATCCCCAAATCCTGCAGAAGTGTAACATACAAACAAGTAAAACATTTTTGCATTTGGATAAGGACTCTGTGGATGCAGACACTCAGTAAAGGTGAGTGGGGCGAAACCTGATATACTGTAACATCACACAGGTTCATTATAGCATGCCAGATTCCAATAAGCTAATGTAGAGTAGCATTTCACAGGATACAGAGCAGATGTAATGTTCAACTCAAGGAATATTTACTCATTGGAAACAAATGCAAGAGACTGTTGTGAAAGCTATTTGTGTAAATTTAAAATGCAACTCAATGTCTCATTTGAGAGAGATCCCAAATTCATAAACGTGTCTCACTGGAGATATATTTTCGTATGAATGAACTTTAAAAGAGAAGAAATAGGAGCGTATCTGTCAGAGGTTCAGCTGAGTAGTTTTATATGAGCCAGAATACACTTTCATAAATTTGCTAGGCTGGAATCAAGACTGTTGTCCAATGGAAGCATTTAATTTTACATCTACACGCAATTTCTTTTTCTTTAATGTACTGGTACAAACGCAGTAGAGTTTTTACCTTTTGCTTGTGCTTTCTTACAAATCCATATCTAAGCGTGTCTAGAAAAATGCAAGCCTGTGTTTCATTGTTTAGATCAGACTTTGGACTCTGCTTCTCTCAATCTAGGTGAATTCTATTTCTTGACTCTTTTTTAGGTCTCAAAGATTCCTCAAATCACCATTCAATCAAAACATGTGCGGTCCAAAGAGAGATTCAAATGGAGCTATACAGTGTTGAACTAACGACTACCTTATTGCAACAGCATGCCTACTGTAAACAGCAGCCTGGAAGAGTCTTAATACTGCGTTTGATAGATGTAAGAATATCAGCTCTTCAGCATAAACTGTACAATTACATCATGCATGCTCCTGAAGAATGAGGGGGCAACGAAAAAAAAACCCAAACCCAAAACACGTGAATGACGTAACAGAGAAGTTGCTTACTTAGGTCTATTAAGTCCTAGACCTAGAGCTACTATTGGATCTCATCTAACTGCTTAGAGAAGTCAGTAACAAGCTGATGGAATTGGATTACAAGTGTAGGTAACTTACTGTATATCTTAAAGTCCTGGGGGAACGTATGCTCCTCTGCTTAACTTAATTCTGCTGTGTGAGTAAATCTTTATCTCCTCCTAACAGACAGTATAAATAAAAAGAAGGAAGTCTAATAACTCCACAATATAAACTCTTACTCCAGCAGCGCTAGCGCTGGATTTAACCAAAGCTGATTTATGAAAACCTTTCCATTAAACGTGGCCACTCTCATAATCACAACAGAGACCTGTTCAAAAAGAGGGAAACCTACTTGAAAATTTTACTAAATCATTTCTCCTGATACGGAACTGTAACTTTTCACAACAACAACAAAAATCCTATTTGATTTAACCTTAATAATTATCCTCAGTAACATCATCTTGCTAAGAATTAATAAATGAAGCTCAACATAAAAGAAATTAATTGGGATTTTCTGCATTTGCTAGCAGAAATTAGCAAAAAAAAAAAAAATCCTTCTACACACAGTTGAATTTGACTTGTGACAGATACAGACAGAGGAAAAAATTTTAAAAGGAGCATATTAAATAAATAATAAAAAGCATTTCGGACTAGACTCTCATGATTCACTCAAAGACTGTGACCGAGAACAGTGTTAATAAAAAGCCTCAATAAAAATTCTATTTGTTAACATTCCTTCAACATGAGACAAACCACTCCAGAATTCATTCTGAAAAAAAATAGAAGTGTGAGATAAACCTAGTTTAGGAATTAGATGAAGGCTAGAGAGCACAGGCCCTCAAGCCAGACATATGCTACATTATTATTCTCATTCCACCCTCTTGTGCGTTCCTGCAGAAAATGGGAAAATCCTGGGAAAGGTTACTCTGATTCAAATGCACGATCTCTGTCATCTTATGACATAATAAGAAAGAGAACAGCCCCCAGAAAGAAATTAATTATACTTCAGGTCTATTCAAACTTTTCCATGCACTACGTGAGATAAGGAACAAGATAAAATCATATTCACTCCCCCTCCAGCTCAGAAAACTTAGCAAAGAATATAGGCATTATCTAGCAGTATTTTCATCAAAACTCCTAACAGATACAAGATCCCTGACCAAAACAACATTTCTGCAATCAAGGGATCAAAACCTAGCTCCAGGATGGACTGTCGTAATGATAGCTCTGGATCAACTGAATCGCTTGCTCAAGAGCTCTGCATTTGTTCTACGTATCTATCACTTGCCAGGCAGCATTTTCATCTGAACTTCAAAGATTGCTTTAACTTTTCGTGTGAACAGCATTCATTGCCTTAACTCCTTTCTTAAGGACACTATATGAATAATCTCAGTTTTCCCACTAAAATGTTAAGCTTCAGGAATAACAAAAATAAAAAAGGATAACTGTAATCATAACCCCTTCTCACGCACGTACACGAAATACATTTGTTCATCTACTTTTACCTGAAGAAAAAGTCTATCTTTTAATTTTTAGAAATACAGAATAATATACTCTTACTACTGTTTATGCATGCCAACACTACCCGGGAATTTATGGAAATTTTTGCTTGCTTGCTTTGGTGCTGGCCTGACAAAGCATGGCACATCCAGTGCATTTTATGGATTTGTTTGGTGGTTTTGGTTTGGGGTTTTTGTTTGGTTTTTTGTTTGTTTTTTAATTTTACTTAGTAGCAGTAATATGCCACAAGGTAATACCTACTACAACTAGTTAAATTCAACTGTATTTGTATTGGCAGAAATAAAGGTACTTAAAACACAGAAGCCACATGTAGGCCAGAAAATAATAAGCGGTGGACCCATTGGTTCCTAATTTCTTTTACATTGGGGCCACTTCCTTCTCCCACCCCATTAATAAACTGTTAAGGAGGAGTGGTTAAGATACTCACAGGAAGTTCCCAGCTGCTGTTGCCTACAAGTGGTTTAAGTGAAACAGAAAATAAAGTGTAGCCCACCGGTTGACCAGCACGAGTTGAGACGACAGCAAAAGACTTCTTTAGTTCTTAGGTCTCCTAGAAAGTTCCCATTCCTTTTATATCTTCTTTTCTTATGCTTAACCAATTTAACTGTCAACTGCTGGTTTTCTTCTTTGAAGGATTTTAATACTGTGTAGCACCCAGAGGGATCAGAATCAATCTTTTATTCAAACTTTCTGCACATACTTAGCACTTCTTACTGTTTGAAATTATCTAGTACTCCCTCTAAGGATTACTTTCCACAATTAAAGTTGTGAAGACAATCAGGTAAATCATAGCTGTTTATAATTCATTTACTTTATCCTTCAAATCCCAATCCACAGTTTGTGGAAAAAAAAACCAAACCAAAACAAACTCAAATGCCACTGCAAGATATTTCAACTGGCTAGCAACAGCTCCAGAAAGCTAAAAGCAAAGAGATAGCGAGCAACATCTTACTATCATCTTCAACACAAAAGAACTCCACTTTATGTCTTTCAGGGAAGTTGCTGGCATTCAGTATTGGACTCCCACAACGTTCTTTTACATATGGGATCCAAAATCAGAGCAGATAACTTTGGATTTTCTCAGGTCTGCTGAACTTTAAGGATGGGAAAGAGCATGGTTGTAGAACGTGGTAGGGGGGAAGAAAAAGAAAAGGAGATAGGTTATCGGCCCTCTATGTAGCAATTTCTGTACAGTATGCAGGCCCTTTTATTATAGAAAAACCCCATAATTTCCTTTTCAAATACAAGTCTACTGATATTAGAAAGCACTTTGGCGAAACCTCTTCCCTAGCATGCTGCCCCTACAGATTAAAGAAGAGTCTCTTGTTCCAGACAGTTTCTTCAATGGTACCTACCTTTTTACTCTGCTAAGTAACTTGTGAAGTCAGCTGTCTGCATTCCTACCAGAATATTCATCATTCCCCCCCAGAAGCCAATAAATGACACAGCAAAGAAAGCAAAGATTTTCAGCTTTCCTTAGCTCAAATCTTGAAGCCTTGTGACCAGGTACCTCTTCAAACATCCAAGAAAAAACCTAATTGACAATCCACACAGCAATTCCCCCTTGGGGACACATATAATTAAAATTGTTACTAGAAGCTTCCCTTAAAAATCTTTACAAGCAAGGAAAACTAAAAGATATGCACAATGTTGTTACAATAACCACAGTTGAGGGGGGCAGGAACCGAAAGAAAATCCACCAGTGAAGTCAGCCTGCAGTATTTTTTCCTACATAGATGGATAGCCAAAAGCATAATTTCTCTACTGGCAAGCATACACTGACATCATTTGCCACTGGCAATGATATTAGCAGAAGGACTTTAGAAGCATTTAGGCAGTCAGGTAAATAGATTGTTATCTTGAGTATCAAGGTAAACTATCACACTTTACCTGGTGTGAACCTTATAATCTGGTTTAGAATCATTTCCTTTTCTCTCAACTTTTATGAGCCTAGCAAAAGACTAGAAACTGTGATGATCTGTCCCTACATTAAACAGTTTGCCTACCAGGGTCTCCAACAACATGACCAAGTGCATACAGACTAAAAACAAATGAGAAAAATAGATGTCACTACAAACTACAGTTTTCAAATTAATAGTATTACACATGTTTTTGCAAAATACAGAATTAAAAAATTCTGATGAACTGAGGGGGTGACCTGATCAAACACCATGAAGACATTCTAGATGAGCCCGCACACTGAAAACCAGTGTGAGCTGTAACGCTGGATGCACTTGCACCATTTCAAAACGTCAACCAGACAACATGGTTGCATTAAAAAAAGGAGGGGGGCCAGGGGGAAGGTGAAGGAAGAAAAGGTGTTAAAATACTGGAGTAGGGAACCCAAGTATTTGAGTCTCTTCTGTCGTGCTATCATCTCCATGCATCCACGCTTGATTCCTCGCTCCATGTTCAGACTTCAAGCAGAATGCTGAAACGAAGGGAAGAGCGCTGAGCACTTTCTCCATATGGTTTTATGTTGCCAGACCCAAATCTCTGCTTGCTTCTTCTCAATTCTTTACTCCTCAAGCATTAATGATTATCTGCAAGAAGTATCTAGTGAGCCTACACTGGTAAACTGTGATTAGAAATCCCTACAAACTTTGAAAAGCCATTGACCAACAAATATCCCAGTGCACCCTCCAAACACAGAACCTTTATTCCAACAGGAACTTTCAGTAAAAAATGATGTGTGAACAGCAGACACTGATGTTCACACAAGCACACTGCATACAACCCAGCAGGCGATTTTTCTGTTTTTCTTGGATTATGCCCTGGAGGTGCTGGCACAATGGAATTTCAATGCCATAATTGCTTATTTCTCCGTGTGCCAGCCTCTGAAATAACAGGTAAAAAGCTAAAAA
>VXBJ01000966.1:1250825-1265981 GCA_013400055.1 Nycticryphes semicollaris
AAAATAAAAAAAGAAAACACACACATAAAACAAACATTCTCTTTTTTTGAATTACAGGAATCACAAAATAAAATGTTTTTCAGTCTCTAGTTCAAACGATGTAATTTATAACCATGACACAAATAGAGAATAAGCACAAAAGAAGGGAAAATACAGAAATAACATAACGTTCCCAAGGTTCAGTTTACAAGGACCTCACACAAAGTTTTTTTTTTTTTTTTGCAACTCTTACTAGAAACAGTATTATTTGCTAAAAATGCAGTAGCTGCCAAAAGCTATGATCCATCTAAAGCAAACATGTTTAAGATGGAAATAGAGTGTTAATGCTGAAGAAAGATAGAATAGAGTATACAAGTTTTCTTTTAAAAGTGTTGAAGCAACTGCAGTACAGCATTAAGTTTGTTTTTCATCTTTCTGAGCAGAAATTGATTGCATTTGCAGATAAGCACCTCAATTAGAGAACAGTACACTAAGACAATAACAGAAGTAATCAAATTTCAGACTTTCTAATTAAACCTCTTTTTCCTGCAGAAGGTTATTGGGAATTCAACACTAGCCTTGGTTCACATGATAGAACAATGGGAAAATTTTCCGAATGGTTGAACGCTAACCCTGACAAGTGTGGAGAGCCAACTACAATACATTATATGGTAGCATAACCTGCCACCCACGTTGCTGAGAGAACAGCTTTCAAACACATGCACCGAGCTGTAAAACCACAAAATCCCTTATTACACATTGTCCCTTACTTAAGGTGAAATACGCTATCCCCCCCTTTTACAAATCTTGGCACTTTTTTAAAACCTTCATCTCTGAAGTTTATTTAACAGCTAACTACACTGTTTTTCAGACTTTTTTTCTCCAAATGCCATTTTTCCTGTTTCGTTTTCTAACCAAAATAATGTTTTTTAAGGAACATAATGAAGCCTCTTATGTCTGTCACTTGCTTTTTTTTTTTAATAATAATACTTCCACCTGTGACATTATCCAACTTTTAAAAAGGAAGTGTCCGATATATGACTAATTCATTTGAGAAGACATTTCTGGAGTGAAATATTTTCCTTTTTTTAAATAAGAAGCTACATGACACATCACAGGTAAAGTAAAAAATGGTTCAATCACGCTTTTGATTGGAAGACCAGATATGCTTTTATTTACTCTGATTCTTCTCCATTGTTATGCAATTTGAATATATTCAAAAAGATAAATTGTATGTGTGGTTATAGACACTGGCATTCATGTAAGTCAACCATTGCTGTAGAACGACAAACATACTCCACCCTCATTACAACATGCTGTGGTTACTAGCCAAACATCTTTGCCTCTTCTGAAAAGGGTACATTATAAGAAAAGCAGACCAGCAAAACAAATAGCGCAAGGGGACCTGAGATATGGTTACAATAATAAGAATTGTTAGAAAATATAACTGAATAGGGAACATGAACTACTCTCAGAACACCTATAACCTCGTGCAACAACAACAACAAAAAAATCACTGAAAAATACTGGTATATAAAACTTTCTTAGTCAATGAGTCTCCCCCTCTACCCCCGCACCGCACATGTCTGCTGCTTGAATCACTGCATTCCAAGATAGTTAGAGGATATACACAGTTTCTTCAGGGGTTTTCAGTTGCAACTTTGCTGGCAATCAGAGTTTTATTTGCAAGTGTTTCTATTCTACTGACAAGGTCAATTAGTCCAACGAACTATTGGTTGGTCTGTCTGATAGCTCAGTGTATTTATTCAAGCAAGCACTTTTATAACCCACAATTGAATGCAGGCAGTTACCCTTGTAAACACGACTGTCCACAGGGATTTTCTCTGCATTTCGGGCACGTAAAAGAAAAACATGCTTTTCTTCTCTCAGCCTGATAGCACATAAGTTTGATTAGAGCTTGAATTTCAAGTGTGGGGTGTGTGTCTACTGTTCTAAATATATATATATATATATGATCTATTGTACCTAAATATACATATTTGGACCAATTCCTAGGAGCTAAATAATACAGACATTTGATTGATCTCTATATGAGCGCCAAAAATTTGGTAACACTAAAGATCAGCATCTCTGCTCTATCAGGCATTGACAAGAAAAAAAGCTGTGGTTTAAAAGAAACAAAGAGATGCTATATGTAGCAGTAAGGGTTAAAGGCTACATAAAATGCCTTCACAAAAGCCAGAAGCATGGGGGGGGGATGGGGTGGGGTGTGTAGGGGGGGTGTGTGTGGTGGAAATCAGCTGCAGNCAGCTGCAGAAGAGGGTAGAGTTAAAAAAAAAATTAAAAAAAATAAAAAATGAGGGGAGCACTATTCCACAGCTCTAGCTAGAATTTTTATAGCATGAAGAGAAAAAATGACAGACTCTAATCTCACAGAACTCTTATTAACACTCACATGTACTCCCTTCATACAAAAATCTTGCAAAGAAGATATTCTTCATTTTTACTACTTGGGAATGGTAAAGGAGCCAGTCTATTAGTACACAGTCTTCATTATTCAAGTCCTCCCTGAAGAAATCCTTCAGGCTTAGAAAGAAGGTAAGAAACTATCATGGAAAGCCAGCAATCTTTCCTGGCTGTATTCTGTCATGTTGGGTATTATAGAGACGCTACAAAAATTGAAAGGCCTCCTGAAACCACATGAGAAGCCTGAAGTAGAAGAGAAAAATCACAGAGATAATCAATAAGGCAATGAACTGTGAACAAGACAGAAGTACACACAGTATATTAAATCTCTAATAGCTCTTTAATCAATATTAAAGCACCACTGAAAAACAAATAGCTTTCCTGAAAAACCTTGAAATCAACAAGAAATGTTGATTCAATATAACACATGATGAACAANAAGTTTGATTAGAGCTTGAATTTCAAGTGTGGGGTGTGTGTCTACTGTTCTAAATATATATATATATATATATATATGATATATTGTACCTAAATATACATATTTGGACCAATTCCTAGGAGCTAAATAATACAGACATTTGATTGATCTCTATATGAGCGCCAGAAATTTGGTAACACTAAAGATCAGCATCTCTGCTCTATCAGGCATTGACAAGAAAAAAAGCTGTGGTTTAAAAGAAACAAAGAGATGCTATATGTAGCAGTAAGGGTTAAAGGCTACATAAAATGCCTTCACAAAAGCCAGAAGCATGGGGGGGGGATGGGGTGGGGTGTGTAGGGGGGGTGTGTGTGGTGGAAATCAGCTGCAGAAGAGGGTAGAGTTAAAAAAAAAATTAAAAAAAATAAAAAATGAGGGGAGCACTATTCCACAGCTCTAGCTAGAATTTTTATAGCATGAAGAGAAAAAATGACAGACTCTAATCTCACAGAACTCTTATTAACACTCACATGTACTCCCTTCATACAAAAATCTTGCAAAGAAGATATTCTTCATTTTTACTACTTGGGAATGGTAAAGGAGCCAGTCTATTAGTACACAGTCTTCATTATTCATTATTCAAGTCCTCCCTGAAGAAATCCTTCAGGCTTAGAAAGAAGGTAAGAAACTATCATGGAAAGCCAGCAATCTTTCCTGGCTGTATTCTGTCATGTCGGGTATTATAGAGACACTACAAAAATTGAAAGGCCTCCTGAAACCACATGAGAAGCCTGAAGTAGAAGAGAAAAATCACAGAGATAATCAATAAGGCAATGAACTGTGAACAAGACAGAAGTACACACAGTATATTAAATCTCTAATAGCTCTTTAATCAATATTAAAGCACCACTGAAAAACAAATAGCTTTCCTGAAAAACCTTGAAATCAACAAGAAATGTTGATTCAATATAACACATGATGAACAATGGGAACATGAGTTTTAAGGACTGGGAGTGCTTTATCTTGACTTAACTGAAGAAGGCACTTAAATGGGTACAGTGCTTTACCTTGGTTTTGTGGGTTGGTTTTCTTTTTCTTTTTTTTTTTTTCTCTTTTAAACCAGGCAATTCTAGACAGAACTGATTTATTTGAACAAATATGTCAAGCATTCACAATCTGGTACCAATGAATATCACAATTACAAGTTTCAACAAGTCAGGTATAAACTAGACACAATGGTAGACTTTGACTTGCAATATTGGTTCAATAGCATAGATAATCTGCATAGACTACAAACAAATCACTCAACCTCCCTACAACATGACTAATACTCTTACCATTCTACAACAGGATTCTCATCCTATATGCTTCAAAATAGTGTTGGAGAACACATTCATCTAAATTTGCAGTTAGTTTGCTATACTATTCTGTACTTGCTATAAGGCTACAATTCTATCCCTACTTGTTTTAAAAATGCAAATTAAATAAGAAGTTCAAGCATTTGGCACTCTCCTTCTCACACGCTGCAACCTGCTCCTGTCCACCTGAGAGACTGGAATTTGTTTACAGTATTGTAACATAGAATACACTAGCCTATGAAAGAAATCCCCAATCATATTGGAAGACAGTTTCCCTGCATTGATAGTACCCTTTTTTTTTTTAATCTGAAGTTTTAAACCATCCATAGAAAGATTTTTACAGAAGTAAAATAAGTAACCAACAAGCGTTTTAAGAAGTCTCTTCAAATCCTCCTAACCAGAACTTCAGGCACAGAAGGGATGAAACCATGTAATCAAACACTTGCTACAAAACAGGTATTATACAGCATAACGTAAGTGATTAATGTCAAAGTTGCCTTTTCTTACTTGCAATGGAGAGAGAAGGTCTTTCACTTAAACATGAAAAATCATACACATTTTCCAGTTCTTTTTCCATGATGGAACATGGATCGAATAATCATGAAAAATGTTATAATTCTAGGTGAGGCTTTCACATATATGTAAAAACTGTGTGCTTCGATAAGTTCCTAACCTCTATATACTTGAGTTCCCTCGAGGAAAACTCTGTACTTCATCAAGCTCCTGCCTTCCATGGAGCTGTTGGCGCTTTCTTTTACATGGCTTTTCCTCTGCTTCAGAAGGTAAAGTCAGACTGACAGCATTAAAAATAGGGGGCCTCTTTAATGTACCCTTGCCTAATTGAGTCCCTCTGTGGCAAGAAAAGGTTCCTTCATAGATTAATTTTTGAACACTGGGATGCAAAACAAGAACAATTATTTTTCTATATACAGGACATACCACAGCATAAAAACGTTTAGTTTTCCTCTTTTTCTCTAAAACCCAACAGAAGAGATGTTTACTTCTCTTAAAATACCATTTCAGAGCAAAGTAGGATAAAATGCTTAATGATTTTATGACATGTGGACCAATACAATTGTCATAATTCTAGATCTAATGTGAATCCCATTATTTGTACACACATCTCCTTTGCACAAAAGGCAATTTCAGTAACTGCATTTCTCACGATTCCATATGAAGCTCTATTTCAATGTTATTATAATTCCAGGGTATAAAGAGCAAGAAAGTTGCAATCCTGTTCATAATTTCCATACTTATAAGCATATATTGGTTGTTTTCCATACGCATACTAATGATGAGTAGGTCATATAATCCACAGTGATTGATGGCATTGGCAGGGAACAATGATGTCATGTCATCAAATTAGCCTTTCCTTTGTAGAGGGGTTCATGTGAACATCCCAGCTGGTGACTCACAAAACATTGTTTTTGCTAGATGAAAACATGGACTACCAATTGCATCAAATGGAAGTAACCCTTGCTTCTTAAACTTGATCCCTAGCCTTAACACCAGTCACAAAAATGTAATAACTAACCAGTGGATGATTCTACTTCCACACTTTGCAAATTTCCAGTACTGGTAAGTTCTATACGTAAGGAACAGGTACTGTGTGCATCCTGATGAACTAAATCCATACCCAACTAGTGTAACAGCAAGTTAACAATCAAAAACAAGCTAATGTGCTGATCTCATCTGCAGAGCATCCTAGAGACAGACAAGAAAGACTACAATTTGAAATTCTGTAAAACTAAAGCTTACTCAGTCTTTTCTTAGCATCAAGTGTAGTTCACAGAAAGTAGACTGAGTATTTTTAATTGACATTCTGAACCCAAGAAATAATTAGGGGCCCAAAATACATATTTTCTTATATGGAAGAACACAGAGGGATGATTTCTAACCAAATTACTTAAAGTCTAGTCAGGAATCTAAATAAAGCAGTAACTCAGTACTCCATCTTCAAAGGAAAGCAGTTTGAAACAGGCATTAGAGAGGTCTGACCAGAGACTCAGAAGCAGCACATTTTCTTGATTCATTAGCTTGCATGTCTTATGATAAGTTAGCATCACCTTCTTCCTCAATGTCTAAGATAACTCCACATACAGAAAACAGGTTGAGATTGCTAGCTGCTGGATTACAGAAAAACATCTAGAAAAGCCCAGTCTCTTCACTACAATCACTGGACACCGTAGGAGTAAGAAGATTACAATAGCAACAGACTTCCTTAACTACCTCTCAGAAAAGCTCCCCAGTTTGGGCGTTCTGCTGGGCTGATGACTCCCTGCTCTAGTGCAGAACCTCCTAAAACCAGTGAAGAAGTGGCCCTGTCCGTGGTGCTTGGTCACAATCCCACCCACCAGGGAGACTGCCGTGCTTGCGACAGCAATCAGAGCACCTGGTTACACAACACCCAGCAACAAAAGGGCTAGAAAACAAACTGAAACAACAACAAAAAACAGCGATTCAGCAAAAGACAAGAAGCTGAAACAAAGGACTCACACAGTTGCCGGGAAAGGCGTATTAAGATAACAGGGCTTTCACCCGAGTCTTCAAAGTCATCTTCAGAACCGAGTCTTGTTGACAATGTCAAATAGGCTTTTGCTCAAGGAGGGAAGTGTACAGTAACTCTGTTAAAGCAGGCCTCTTCTAAAGGAATGTTTAATAAGTTGTATCATTCTTTGATGCAAAGTCTGCTTCATGGGACCTCCGGTGGCAAAGTGTTTCCTACGTAACGGCTATCCATCACTGCCCAACGATGGAGCGTTGCGTACCTACAGTTTGTCAACCAGGGGAGTTACTCTGTTCCAGCAGCACTGCTTCAGGCTGAATGGTTTCCAAAAGAAGCAAAGAGCAAACCTCTTGTGTACCTAGTTTACACAAAGCCACTGTTTGCAGATTTGCCCTACTGCATAAAGGCAGCATATTCATGGCTTCCTGTTCCACCATTCAATGGGGTATTTCTGACAACTTCTTTTTAGGCCTGAACATCACCGATACATCTTATGTGGACTATTAATACCCCTAAGCAATTTGAAAAGCAAAGTACAGATGGCAACGCCATGCACTAGCAGTGGTTTGATCCTCTCACAAAGCTTGCCAATTTCTCTGAACTACACAAGCAAACAAATAACAGACAGGTCCTACTCCAAATTAAAAATCATAGAAAGGTCCACAACGTGTACTGGAATAACTAACTCCTACTGGAACAGGCAGGAAATTATACTTTTTTGGTTGCATCTTACCTAGTTACAGCCAAGGCACGTACGCCACATTGAGTTGTTGAGTCCTCTACAGGGCACAGCAGAATAAAGACTTTTGTCTCTTTAAAGAGGGGTTCTGCCCTTTAAAGCAACTTTAATTTTGGGATTAGTCACCAGTGGCTTCTCAGATGTGAACTAATGTGAGCAGTGAGTAATTATTTTTAAACAACCTGATTCATACCTTCCCAGGGTGTCTTTTATATCCAAAGATGTAGAACTCTGTTAAGGAGTTTACAGGTGTCTTGCTTTGCTGTGTACAGTACCTACATTATGGGCTGACAGCAGAAGCCATTCAGACTACTAGGCGACTACAACCTGAAACCCTACCTGCACTTAGATGAACTGCTGATGACCTAAATGCCTTGGAGAAGTCGGAAGGCAACAAGCAGGTAAGCATTATTTGAAGAGACCAGAGATGTCTTGCAGCCAACACTCCACTTGCATCCTTTGCAGTGGGTTATTTTCATATCATGAGAAAGCCCAATAACTTAAATCACATACCAAAGAGTCTGGAGGCTGTTCCAAAAAAATGCCTCTATAGACTATCTTGTCCATCCAGACTGCTTTACACCACTACGTGGGAGAACTCTGAGACTGGAAATGAGAAAATATTTGCTCTCCAAGCTTGACAGCTGTGATAAAGAGGCACTTAAGTCAGGAGAAGGCTCACTGCACACATCTTAACTGTAGTTCCTCCAGCTGAGCAAGGGAATAATACTGCCAGACTGTGACGGCTGTTCTCACCCATAGGATAAGGTACAATTTACTTGTTTCTCAGAGGGTAAAAAACCCTTTCCTTTAGAAAATAATTTCATTTGTGGTTCCAAAGAGGTCATGACTATATACTAGACCACAAACTAAAGCTAATCTGAACTAGTGATAAAACCTAGCCTAAAAGCACATTGTTTTGAAAATTAGATTATTAGGAAGAAAACACATGGAGGCATCATAGGACTTTCATTAGACACTGCGAGCTGGGCAAGCATCCATGGAAAAATATAAAATGATTTAGCTAGATTTTCCACCCACTTAATCAGTCCTGAAGCCAATTAAATCATTGTATAATCATTGTACAATTAAGCAGATTTCTCTAAAGAGCTCCTAACAGTTCACACTGCCTTAATAACCCACCTATGTACCAGAGAAGTTGAGGAAAAGAGACAGTTTCAGGACTGAAGGAAAATTTAAGAAACATATTCTGAATATCAAGCAGTTTAGGAAAAAGGAAAATTGATAGCAGTATTGCACATTACAGTGGCCACAAAGTTAGTCAACTAGTATTTTATAACATCAAAGTATTGTATCTCATTAGTTAGCAGCTTGACCAAATTTTCATCTCAGTTTTGAAGTGAAAAAGTATGAGAGCACATGGTATACATAAGAATTACTGCTCTCGTGCAACTTATTAGTCATATTAATAAGCTATAAAAGATACTAGTAACTTGTTTCATTTAGAAGTGCCATTTTTAACTAAACATTGTGTGCAGAATCCTGTGTTTAGCAAGAAAAAAGCTAAAGAAATATTGCCTGAGAGACTATAGAGGACTAATATATTTATTATACATTTTATTATTTCTATAGAAATAACATTATTATAAAAGAATAATCACTTTGTCATCGGAAGAGCAGACTACAAGCACAAAATCAAACTGATAATTAAAGACAACAATGACATCTAGTGGACATTCGGAAAACAAACCCATAGCCCAACATGGGAAAGATCTGGCTGCTGTTACTACTATACTATGCACAACTCCCGAATTGCTACCATGCAATTAAAAGACAGAATTTGTAGCTGATGAAAGTCAAAGTAATGCGATGATTCATTTCTTTCAAAAGAATATATAATTAATTTTAAAAAGAAGTTAAGACCCTTCCATTTAAGATTTCAGATAAACACACAGATCAATACTTGAGAAAGCATCACAAATCATTGAAAGGAGATAGCCAGATACACAGAGACAACATAATAGATGCAGACATGTTTCCAGCACTTTCTATTCCCACTGCATCTATACCCTTCTACCTATAAGCTGCTCTTGTTGTGTCAAGACACTGAAAAGCAAAGTGAAAATAAAAATACCAAAATAAAAAATTCAAACCACTATTTAGCACCACCTTTATCTCATCATTATGATCTTTCTGTTACTGTAATACCTGCCACTTAAGGGAGGTAACGTATCAGCCAGTAACTGCTGAGCTCCAGAGAAGAGGAATCTGAAACATGAGGCTACAGTAACTCAAAATTAGCATAGACACCTGCTGATGTGTAACCCAATTAGTTTTCAATGTGGACTTCTACAAAGGTCATGGATTATTTAAAATATCCTTTTACTTTTACTATTTACCATAAGGCTAGCAAAACTAAGCAGTTAAAGCAACTCAAAAACCTGATTTCAGCTGTTTCATCCAAAAAAAAACTCTTTCTGGCCAGAGGTGTCACCCTGAAAAAATACTGGTTTTGACTATCACATTTTCATAAATTAAAACATTAACAAAACATTAAAAATCTATACACATTCCAAGTCTCAAGCATTGAATATCCTACCTCCAGAAAGTAAAATAGGATTTGTGCATCGTGTTGTTCAAAACGTTATACTGAGATGTAGAAATTCTAGAAGGGATGCAGTGAGTATCCAGCATAAAAAAGCATCGTAAAGAGTAAAGCATCATTTATGAACATATTGAAATTGGAAGTCTAATGTACATTACAATCCAATTTGTACCTTGTTTGCTTTATATATGATTTTAGAAAAGTTAGTGTTGCAATTCCCCTAGCTCTCACCATGAGTAGAGGCTAGAGTCAGCTACTAGCAAATACGTAACAAATTCTCACTTACGTGACAAGTCTCTAATCAGTAAAATACAGAGACTTTCACGTAACTGATGATCAGGCCTCATGTCCCAACTTCTTTTTGCCCACGTCTCAAAGTGAGTTTTGAGTCAGATAACTAGTAGTTATCCTCCCAGAAATGAAATCCAGACTCCAAAGATTTATGCAGAGCTGTAACTAAAACCTGTAGTTCTAAGTCCCGATTCCTAAAGAGAATCAATAGCTTGAGCAACTCATTCACACACACACACACACACACACACACACACAAAAAAAGCATGAATTCCAGTTAGGTTGAAAAATGCAAGTAATTAAAACCTAAGTCGCCCTTTTGATGTATGCAGTGCAGAGGGTTTGCAGATATTTTAAGTGAGATTCAAGTTTAACCAATTCTGAACAGCACTGTTCTGGAAAACCCCACTCTTTATTCCATTACAGGACCTATACATCACGTCTATTGGTAATGGAGCCTGATAAAAACAGAAAGCAGCCTACAAAGTTTACCAGATAAAAACAAAAAACAAAGATCAAAACAAACCCAACCCTGTCATTTTCCCCCTCCAATCACTATGCTATATTTTACCCCCAAAAAAACCAACTTTACTACATCAGATGTCCTAATGAGAGAGCACTATTGAGACAGAAAGCAAAGCATCATTGACCTACCCGGATTTCCTGGAGATTATGAAAATTATTTCCTACTCTGACAGAGATTTTGCTTGGAGTGTAACTTTCATCAGATTTGTAGTCTGCATAAATACATAATGTCTTCACTGTTGTTTTTCTTCTGCAAGAAACAACGAAAGCTATGTAAGCATTGTAAAAAGAAATATTCAGGATGAGTTTGTTGCTAGTAAGTCATAGCCAAGGATTTAAAATGTTCTAAAACTTAATACAAGTGTGTCTATGGGCTTATAATAGTTCCACTGTTAAAGCAACTAGGTGGTTTTCCATATTAATTTATGCACATGGAGTTGATTGTCACTGTTCTCCTTTGTCTGCCTTCAGAAGCCTCAGTATACCAAGAAATACAACAAAAGGCCAAGAGGCCAAATAAGCACTTGAGTGTGACGAAGCGTACGTTTAGCTCGTCAACCATGGACTCTATTACTATACCAAAGAGTTCTCCAGAAAGCAAATTAAAAAATGTAACATCTAAATTCATCTAAGGATTCCACTAAAGAAAAAGGATTGAAAGCATCCTACACAGAACAGAGCAGGAAGAGGTTTCTCAAACGATCAATTAAGTCATACAGGACTACTTTAACAACAGTCATCTACCCTTCAAATTACACTCAAAGACAGAAAAATCAGGACAAAAACATCACCTTAGGCAGGTAAATGTGAAACTGTTACAAATTACATCCTATTAAACATTCCTATTTGTTGCTTTTTCCAGCATTTAGTAACCATATCATTTATAAAAATGAGATTTTCAGATGTTATCTAATTAGCTGCTTCTCAGTTGGGTAACAGGATTAACCCAGGAGTCCTTGCACTTCCAAAATTCTTATCTTGATGAACAGCAATCAATACTAAGTTACAAAAAACACCCTAACCCAATGTCTTGGTTTCAGCTGGGATAGAGTTACCTTTCTAGTGGCTGCTGTGTTTCTGATTTGGTATGAAAGCAATGTCGATAATGCATATTGTTCTGGTTGTTGCCAGGTAATGTTTATATTACTCAAGGACTTTTTTCAGCTTCCCACAGAAGCTGAGAGGGAGGATAGACAGGACAAGCTGGCCAAGGAAATATTCTATACCTTAGATGTCATGCTCAGTATATAAATGGAGGATGTCCAGGGATCAGGAATCTGCAATCAATGCTCAGATTGAGCTGGGCAACCAATTAACCAGGTGGCAAGAGTGACTTCTATTGTATTATGTTATGTTGTAGAATTTTTAACCATCATTATTATTGTTGTTAACTTTTCCATTATCGTTCTATTAAACCGTCTGTATCAACCTAGCAGTTTGGCTGGGTTGTTTTGATTTTGGTTTTTTTTTTCCCCTCTCCTCTTCTCCCTATGCTCCCAGGGGAGGAACAGGGGAAGGGGGAAGTGGGAATTAAACAAGTGGCTGCGTGGTCCTAGCTGCCAGCTGGGGTTAAACCACAACACCCATATATAGTAACTTTTAATACCTAAACTGGATGTTCACCAAATGAGGCTGTGATCCATCTGACTGCCAGTAAGTTTCTAAATTATCATCTCTTAACTGATCCACTCCAAATCCTAAAAAAAAAAAAAAAAAAAGGTAATAGTCTTGAATATTCCACTTTTGTGATACAGACATCACAGACATAACTTTTCTTCAGCTATTACAAACTAAAGAATGTATCCCAAATTATAGAGATAATCCGAGTTGTGCCTATGCTTTTGTGACAAAACTGAAACAGGGGAATCTGAATCAAAGCTCAGTACTCAAAGTGTCTTTACATTCTTATTTCCTATTGAAGTCTGTGGGGTTTGAAACCATTCAATNTCATGCTCAGTATATAAATGGAGGATGTCCAGGGATCAGGAATCTGCAATCAATGCTCAGATTGAGCTGGGCAACCAATTCACCAGGTGGCAAGAGTGACTTCTATTGTATTATGTTATGTTGTAGAATTTTTAACCATCATTATTATTATTGTTAACTTTTCCATTATCGTTCTATTAAACCGTCTGTATCAACCTAGCAGTTTGGCTGGGTTGTTTTGATTTTGGTTTTTTTTTTCCCCTCTCCTCTTCTCCCTATGCTCCCAGGGGAGGAACAGGGGAAGGGGGAAGTGGGAATTAAACAAGTGGCTGCGTGGTCCTAGCTGCCAGCTGGGGTTAAACCACAACACCCATATATAGTAACTTTTAATACCTAAACTGGATGTTCACCAAATGAGGCTGTGATCCATCTGACTGCCAGTAAGTTTCTAAATTATCATCTCTTAACTGATCCACTCCAAATCCTAAAAAAAAAAAAAAAAAAAGGTAATAGTCTTGAATATTCCACTTTTGTGATACAGACATCACAGACATAACTTTTCTTCAGCTATTACAAACTAAAGTATGTATCCCAAATTATAGAGATAATCCGAGTTGTGCCTATGCTTTTGTGACAAAACTGAAACAGGGGAATCTGAATCAAAGCTCAGTACTCAAAGTGTCTTTACATTCTTATTTCCTATTGAAGTCTGTGGGGTTTGAAACCATTCAATACGTCCTGGAGTTTCAAATGGTTAAGTGGCAATGTATACTAATTGCAAGAACAATGCTTAATGGTTAGGCTTTTCCACCTATTCTATAAACTAACTACTGAATTTAAGGAAAATCTTTAGCAGAGACGATTCTTTTGTTATAAAGTTTTAGCCAAATATAACATTTTCTTTTCAAATAGTCTCCTGAAATACTTTTTATTTTTTCAAGGTTGCAGCTAGAAAAATTAATAGAAGCCAAAACGAGTAATCCTGAAAGTTAATGCTGTCACATTTAAAGAAACAACTTCAAATCCAGTTTTTCCTATTCCCTCATTATCTGTCCTCTTACAAATCACATCCTTTTATTGATTGCCTACACTAGCTGTAGTTTTAATTCAGCAGCTGAAGTTTAATCTGCAATAAAAAACTAAATTAACTCTATTTGAAGCGACCAAACCATATCCTATTTTTCTCTAAGTAAGGTACCAGCATATCAGACCAAAGGTGTTCAGCCTGAACACAGTATTGTTACATAAAGGGATTACTGACTCCAGGCTGCAGCAAGATACCAGATAAATTTCCAGCAGATATTTCTGAAATAGCAACTTGACCCCCTCAAATGAAAATATAGATTTTCTGATACTTTGAGCAGATGTAAACTTTCATTAGCTGCATCTTAGGACTATTTATAATAGTTTCATTTTACTTGCTGGATTTCAGGGAGCTACACTATTACAGCCAAGTCCACATAAAGTTTGGACAGAACATCTAGCTTGCCCAGCTGCATTGATTTCTAAGTTAAAAATCAAAGATACCCAGGCAAAATACTGAAGCATAGAAGCAATTGCTCAGTGTTGGGTGTTTCTGTTCACATGGTTTAGTTTGTTCACTGTGCAAGAAAAAATAACCCCAAAAAATTTAGTATAAGATCTGTTCTGTTAATATGAACTATTTCTTCAATGTAGGATTTCTGATGTAGATATCACTTTCATATTGCATCAAATATAGACTAGGACAAAATTATTTGTAGTGGCTATGCATACAGATTACACTACGGTTGTTTCACAACTACCCAACTCTTGTGTATCTTCTTATCAAAACATAAAACACTACATTATTTTAAGAAGAAAAACGTACATTCAGGTTTTTACATCATTTGTTGTGATTTTACCTGGCTTACAGGATGAAAGAGACCAAACTGCTTGTGAGCCTATTTCTCTAACAGTACCAGTCCTCTCTAATTGCTTCGGATCAGCACCAGGTGGTGTCTTGTTTGGGGTAGTCATTCTAGTAAAAGAAGACAAGTGAGTTAGTTGATACACTTGATGGGAAAATTAAAGGGGTGTGTTTGTTCATATAGGCACTTATATTTTTTGGCCTCACACTTATGTAGTAATCTACAGAATATGTGGTTTATACATATAAACTTATACACTTTTGCATGTCTGTAGAAATTTTTATTTATATATAATGAAATAATCTATATAAATAAAATAAAAATGAAAAAATATCTTTAAATAAGAGGTTCCACATATATGTAAATTTTGTGTCCTTAAAACATACTTGGAACATCCATATGACACATTTTACTTGTATCACTCAAATTCACACATACAGAGTTAGTCAGGGTTTCAGAATTCATCTTTTTACAATTTGGTTAGTAATACAACTTCATTTACCCTCCCTCCCCCCACACAATCCATAGCTTT
>VXBJ01000966.1:1266053-1286137 GCA_013400055.1 Nycticryphes semicollaris
CTTGTCCTTAAAAAAAAAAACAAAAGGAAGTTTAAAAAAACCCAAAAAACATATAGCCTCTAATTTGGTAGGGATTGATTATTACCACACTTATCCATGCTTCATTTCCTTAACTCCACAACTTCATCTGGAATCATTAACCTGTGACTTGCACTGCCTCAAGTAATCGCATTCGCTCTCAACACCTAGACCACTGCCATATATACTACAACATAATCATATTGGGTTTCATATAGTATAGAACACCTTACTACTTCCTCAAGAGTACTTTAAAAGACCTTTTCCTTCTTTTTTTCTTTTTTAGAAAAAAAAAAAAAAAAAAAAAAATTCCAGAGAAATAGAGAAATATAAGTTCCATGCAAGGAACTATATTAAATCTTAAAATTAAGTGTAAAGCACTCACAAGTCAGGGAATTGGAGTTTACTTCTAATCCTTTGTTTACATGCATGGCATCATATTATGCTTTGCTAAAATCAGAAAAAGTTTTCCCGTGCCTCTCCTAGACAGCCAATGAGGTACTGAACTAGGCTGGTGTCCACAGCATCCAGACCTTGCCCACCACAGAAGTAATACAAGGCAGAGACAAGATTTTCTGTGTCATAATAACTCTGCAGCTAAACTCTTTGTCAGACACAGGACACGTGAATTCTGTGGTGTACATCCCTGTCTGCACCAAACACCTTCTATTGGCCCTTATCAAACATTTTTAGTATTTTTTTTTTGCAAACACAGTCTTGAGACAGACTTCCAGGTTTCTTTTGCTAATTTCTCATAAACAAGATGGCAGTTGTGACTATCATAACAAAAAAAAAATCTGAAGAAATAATTACATGTGTGTAAAATCTAAGTACTGACAACAGCAAGTGTCACAAAAGGCCACAAACAGAAATCCTTGCCCAAACACCACGCTGTCAGAGAAGTGGGTTAAACAAACATCTTTTTTAGTACACAGCTAATCCTAGATACATAGTCATGTAACTCAAAGATATACTAATCCTAATGCCATCCAATTAAAAACAAATCTCATGTAACATTATGTTTCACAGTCCTTGTCTGTACAGAAAAGTTTTTAATCCAAAAATATGGAACTACTAAAAAAATGAAACAGGCAATCCATTGAGCCATTCCTGTAACAAGACAATGACACTTAAATCTCATCTAGTCACTGCATTAACATATTGCATTACCTGTTCTAAAACTTATCAGGTATTGACAACAGGGTCATTAAAAAGTAGCTGTTCTCTATTGAATTGACTACACCATAAACCCGTACATCTGTACGTTATGGACTAGAATAGAAAATACATCACTTACTCCAGCTGCTACTTACCACAACTTTAAATTTATTGCTAACAGCTTCAGTAAAACACAATGTCACAACTATTCTAATCTTCTAAGAATGTAAAATAATCTCACGAAAAATTACAAACACTTCATTCACAGCTACCTCAAAACCAAACGTTTTTTATAGAATCACAGCATGGTTTGGATTAGTGGAAGGGACCTTCAAAAATCACCTAGCCCAACTCCCATCCTACACCAACACTCAAATTACATTTATTAAGCATTGGGGAGGCTTCTTTCCTGAATTTTGAAGCTCAAATCACCTACTAGTCCTAACTCGGCAATATTTCATGATTTTTGTGGTGACAACAAACCAACTAAGAAAGGCTGAGTGGCATTCACTTTAATTCTCAGATTTACATAGAAACCAATAATGCTGTTCTTCCCACCTCTAAATATAAACATTAAAAACTCCACTTCAGAAAACAAAGCTAAATTATTCATTTGATACAAACCAACTCTGGAATATCATCACCAACAAGTCTTCACACGCCTCTACCCTTTTGACTTCAAGAGAAAATTAACAAAAACATCCAACTCTGATAGTCACATCTTCATTCCTAGAAATAGCTATTGTCAGATTAATGAAGAATTCAACCTTAAGACATAAGGAATATGCAAACATCCTGCCAAAATCTGAATGTACAATGTAATTTCTGTTATCTCAGAAAGTTGATTACACATGTTTTTTAGAAAAGTTACTAGAATTTTAAAGTAAACAGAATTCCTTAAGACAATGATGTTAAGATCTCTTATTAGCTTCAGCACTCACGGGGAAGTCACAAATAAGTTAACGTTGCCAAGATCTATATTGCACTGCTTCACAAAAGTTTGAGACGTACTTTGGAGGTCTTAAATATATAGCAAGAAAAAAAAAAAATCTACCCAAGTTTCCTACTGTCTTAAATTGAGGTTGTTTCCTGCTACGTAACAGGCAAAGTTACTCAAGATCCAGATTTTAACTCCAAACCACTGCTGGCAAAAAAGTCACCCACAAATTGTGCATTAGTGATGATTGCACTGAAAAGCTTTCACGTTGGAACAAATGATATTGAATTAATCGAGTCAGTTTTTCATGACAGAACTTCTGTTTAACCAACTTAGTACCAGTACATTCTGGAGAGCATTGTTGAAGTTTCTCAATACTCTGAACAATTTTTAAAGCAGGAAACTGGTAGAAGTACTAAGGAAAAAGAATACAGCAGCAGGCCAGCTCACGCAAGTAACACTTTTAGACATTTTACTCGCAGAAGCACAAGTACTTCATTTTGGACAAGACACAAACACTTAACATTAAAAGCAATTTAAATCACCAAATAAAATAAATTAAGAAAAAAATGCAAACATTTTCTTAGCCCAGGAAGATAACAGAATGAGAATTTTTTTCCTTATTTTTTCAAGCTGTTTAAAAATAACTATCTATCTAGAAGTTCTTCTCCCTAACACACCAAAAAATGGAAAGACATGCTCGGTCTATAGAAGCATTGGCTGGAAACAGCTACCATTTTCCAATTCAGTTATTCCAAAAGACCATTAATAGGCTGTCGTTTCCTTATTAACATTGATTACACTTATGTCTTAATGACATTACCAACCTCAAACTTTCATTTTACCACCTTCCACTACATGGCATGCACACCTTTTGATCAAAACAAGAAGACACCTAAGCTTTTTTCTTTCCCCCCTCCTTGAATTCTTTATCCTTCAGCATCTTCCTTGGAGAAGTTTTTTTTCTAGAGAAATCCCTGTGAAGTAGCAGCTATTAAAGATGTTTAAGCAAGCATACAGTTAATAAACAGAGTGGAATGGATTTAAATGGTTCAACAGTCTACCTCTCACAATCAAAACAGCCAGATCACTCTCAGTTGTACCAGTGGAAGACACTTTGCAAAGGTTCGTACCTGAAAGCAAATCTTTCACTAAGCAGGTACGTACTCTTCTGCCACACACCGAAGAGGAGATAGAAGAGGATACATTGTGGTCCTTTCCTATTAAAGCACCATAAAAATCCAGGCTCAAGGAAACTTCTGCAGATTCCAAAGCAGTTTCCTGCAATTAAAATTTCTAATTCCACCATGGCAGAACGCACAGAACTGTTTAAACGCACACCTGTAAGGCCCTTTGAAAGATCAGATTGTCCTCAACAGGTGTCTGTCCAAGCCACTTCTCCAACAAAAGAGATGTCACAATGTTTGTGGATAGCTAGCTTCAGTGTTCATTAACCTTGAAGTCCAATAGTTTTTGTTAACATCCAAACTAAGTATTACTTTCTAAAAATCAAGCATGATTTCTTCTCTTGCTCATCAGAGACTAGTTAATCGCTGCCTTTAAGTAGCAACCATTTTTTGGATGTGAGGGCACTCATCAAGTTCGCTCTTAGCTTTTTCTTTTCTAGTGTGCCTATGCCTTTCAAGTTTCCCTCCCAAATCAAGTTTTATAAACCTAGTATTCTTGCAGAGTCTAGAGATCTACATACTATGGTTAAAAAACCACCTCTATCATTTCCTCTAAGGCCTTATTCAACAGAGCAACCACTTTCCTTCTCTTTATATTTAACCACACCTGTTAACATGCCAAAATAACACTTATCTAGGTCATCCTATTATCAATTAATATTTAATTTACTATGCACTACCCTGCTCAAATGCTTTTTTTGGATATTGTTTGCTCTTCAGTAATATCCTTTCCACTACTTATGCCTTTGATTTTTCCTCCCTGTGTTCTCTTCTTCCCTCAATCCTTGTTAACTGAGCTTAATTACACTGATGTCCGATCTGCTATCAATTATCTCAAGATCATTTTGAATTCTGACCCTGAGCTGTACAGTGTCTGCAATCCTTCCAATTAGGCAACATATCTGTTGTTCACCATTACAGAAAATAATGAAAATACATTCAAAACAGAACTCCCTGGGAAGATGCTTCATGACATCCCTGTTTAAAAGTGAATTATTTACGTCCCGGCTTCAAAAGCAAATTTTCAATCAGCTGTACCAGGTCTCAGAAAAATTATTTGTAGACCACACTCGAGTAGCTTGTTTTTAACATCAACCCAGATAATGGCAAAGACCCTGTAAAACTCAAGAAAAACCGCTTATAATCCTTCCCCATTAACTGCATTGGCTACTGTAAAAATAAATAAATAAATAAAAGGGGCTGATCCAGACTGTTCTTAAACCAAATAAGTCCATTTCCTGTTCGCACATTGTTTTTAATTGTCTTCTACTTACTGACAAATTCTCCTCCCAAACCCCCTCCTCAGACTCTTGCAGGGGATCAAAGCTTGGCTAGTTTCGCTATTTTTAAAAAATTATTATTCCTTCATAAAATTGTATTAAGTTTTAGCAAGTTCTAGCTAAACTGAACAAAGGCTGCACTGACTACTCCAGCATTTTCACAACATCCATGATTTATAACACTTTTTCCTGTTGGTCCTAGCAGAAGGGGATTTCATACCTTTCAGATCACAGACTCCCTGACTTTCACACTTGCACTCCTTGTTTTACCTCACAAGCTCTTTTCCCTGCTCCCACTTTCTTTGGATGGATCCTTGTTGGGTTAAGACCTTTAAAGATCTCAAGATACAGGCAGAAACTAATCTCTTAATGTGCTTCCTATTTTTTATTCAGGTGGAAGATTAAACAGTAACACTGAATATTCATATTTCTACTGTTTAATTAACATCTAATAATGATAGTAAGTGTTCAGTAGCAAACTACTTCCACAACTAGCTCATTTGATCCCTCAGATTATTCTCAGTATTAAACACCTATTTTCACTCTGCCTTCAGAATATTGCTTTAAGGCTTTCGTGAAAATTGTCTTTCATTGTCACAAACAAAAATATTTCACTAGAAATGAGGTAATTTGAGCAACTGCGCAAGATAATTACATCAGCAATTTTTATATATGTATCCCTAATCAATCTAAATAAATAGATCTTCAAAAAAAAGTATTTTTGTACAAGCCAGGACTCTCAATGTAAGTAAGGATGCTGGTAAGGATATAAGCTGTTCTTTAAAGGACGGAAACACTTCTTTACAAGTGCTTATATTAAGTGGAAGCAGACTTCAAAAAACCCCAGGAACCAGCAAAAGCAGCCAGTTTGATAAATTAAGCTGCTTTCATTCAGACACTCCTTGGTAGCCCTCCCCCCACGGCCTCTTTGTAGGGCTCTACAGCGCAACTTTATATATAATTGATTAACTTTAAAACATTGGATTATCCCCCTATCCTCCAGACCCACACAACACTTAAATAATGGAAATAAACCGGCAACACACAGTCACGAAACGCACCAGCCATGGTTTAGCCCCAGACCACACTCCCCTCTGCCAACCAGTGTGGGGAAGGGGGTCAACGCAGCCACGCCACCACGCACCGGGGGAGGAACCGGGAAGGGCGACCCACTACACCCCGAGCGCCCCAGCTGCCAAACCAGCACATCGTGCCAGCCCGCAGGGCTCCTCGGTGGCTGCCTTGACACCTGGAAGCCAGATACAAGAGAAGCCGCCCACCCTCAACCCCCTCTCACCACCCCGTGTCCCGTCCCGTCCCATCTCTCAGCCCCCTAGGCCAGAGCAGCTTCCCCACCTGATCGGCGCAGGGGCGGCGGCGGCGCCAGCGCAGCGCGGGCCCACTCCGGGCCGCTCGAGACGCCCGCCCCCCTCAACCTACGGCCACAGGGAACCACCGGGCCGGCTCCCGCCGCGCCGCCGCGCATGCGCAGAGCCGTGTGCGCACCGCGCGCCCAGTTCAAAAGCTAACCGGGCCTGGGGGAGGGAGGCGAGGCGGGGTGGTGTCCGCGTGCCGCCGGAGCTTGGCGCGCGCTGGGGGTCTGGGTGGGGCTTGCCGCCCCCGCCCCCACCCCCCCAGGCGGGTTACTCCCCTGAGGGCCGCAACTGGTGAAGGCCGTTAACGGGCCAACGTCCCATTCACCCCTTTCATGGAGCACCCCAGGAGGCGGGACCCGGAGATGGCGTCACCAAACCGCCGCCATCCCCAGAGCGCAGATCGACGCTGCCTGCGCTCCGCCTCACCCCACCCCATCCCACCTCAGCTCCGTGGAGAGAGGCGCTGCTCACTCCGCAAACGGATGCGCTTTCTCTATGGTGAGCCTCGCTTCCTTCCCCTGTTCTCTATGGTGCGCGCTCAGGCCCCGCCCTGCGGGGGCGGCGGCCATCTTGGCCGGGTGGCGGCGGCGGGAGCACGTTGCGGGCCGGCCCGCCGGAGAGGGGAGGAGGTTCCCCGCTGCGGCCCGGCCGGGGAGCGGGGGTGCCTCGCACTTTTCCCCCATCTCCCGGTAAGCGGCCTCCGACGGGGTGGGTGAGGGGATAGCGGCGTTCTCGGTAGTTCTGTCATACCGATGGGAGTAGGGAGAGGGCTCCCTGCTCTCCTTACTGGGTGCCTTTGCCGGCTTCCCGTGTTGTTGGCTGTGTCCCCGCCACTGGGCTCGGCCTTCTTTAGGGCCTGGGGCTCTCCCGCACCCACCACGGGAGCGGGACTGACTGATCCCTCCTCGCCCGCTCAGGTGCCGGCTGCTCTCAGCCTGGCCCCGCTGCACGGCGGCGCCGAGCCGCCCGGGAGCCGTGGCCCCGGCTGAAAAGAGACCCCAGCCGCACGCTCCATTGAACCGGGGAGTCGCTCCCGGCGTGTGGTGGGGGATCGGCCATTGCCGGGCCGGTGGTGCCCGTACATGCGGTTCATCGTGTCTGGCGTCATCTTCCAGCCGTACGTCATCTTCCAGAGCTCTGCTTTTCTGTCAGCCGGCCTGCGCTGTGCAGCGGAGCCAGGAGAACACGTTTCCTTCAGCCCCGGGAATCGCTTTGGCCTAGAGGCTCCTGGCGTCGTGGTGGCGGCGGCCCGGGGCAGGCGGGGAAAGCTGGTAGTTTTTGCCTGTGGAAGCGGGGACCTCCTCTGCTGGAGGCAAAAAAGCCGTGTTTTGCCTTATTTTGGGAAAAGTTAATATCTCCGTGCATGCTTGTGTTGTGAGGAGATCCAGACTTCTTGCAGGTTTGATAAGGGTTAGGCTGTTGTTTTTTTTTTTTTTTTACGAAGTATGCGTAAAAAACCAAAGTAAAATTCGGCAGGGCTTTTCTGGACGACCATGGTAATGTTTGTCTCTGGAACGCACTTAGGTGTTTGACCTGCAAGTTTCTGTGACAATTCTCAAGTTCTAATTTTAAGTTTTCCTGCTGTGGTTTCCTAAATAAGTGGTCGTGAAATATTTCTGTAATTTTCATCTGGTCATCTGGTAGTTTGCTGATTTATGAGTTTATTTTCATGCATTTCTCTTCATGTTAAAAGGAACTATTAAAGATTGAGTGATAGTTAATACTGTTCAGCACCAGCTAAACACACCCACTCGTTATGCTGCGTCAGTATATTTGACCATATGCTTTTCATGTTAACATTGTGCTTCTTTTCATGTTCATGTCATGCCTTATGAGTAACATGAGTTAATTACAGTAAGGAGATTTCGGGCTTGTTTAAACTTCTTTGTGTACATTTGTCAGTTTCTAAAAATGTCAAAACCTTAAGCATTGACTACTTCTTAATTCATAGTAGATTTTGTTCTTGTAGCATTTACTATTATTTCTGCTTTGACAATTACAGAGAGAGTAATCTCCCATACGCAGTTTGAACTTTCTCTTTCATTTAAATTTTCTTTGGCTATTCTAATTCTTAACTTTATTCTTGTTATGGAGTGACTGTGTAGTCCATTAGCAATGGATTGAGAGATAATTCTTGAGCTTAGTTATTTTCAGAGGAAAGTGCAAATGCTGCTCATCCATACTTCTTTCAATAGCATTTATCTTTGAGGTTGGATGCAATGTAATTTAATTAAATGATTACTGTTTTTTCTGCAGAGTGACTAAAGTATAGTTCAATTCTGCGCACAGATCTTGCCCTCACATAAATTAATTGAATTGTCTCTGGTTGTGTTTCAGTCTTCTTTTTTTTTTTTTTTTTAATGTTTGTTTAAGTCTGAATAATTCAATGCAGTTACAAATGTTTCTTGGTCATAATTGACTTGACTTAGTAATTTCTGGTATAACTCAAATGCCTGCGAAAGAAATAGTCTTAATGCAAGTACACTTGTTCTACAGATTGTAAATTACTGTTGCCCTCTTGCCTTTGTGACAGGTAGCAAGGTCTGCTTACGTGCACTTCCATTTTTTTAAAATTTCTTCTGGTGTGTCAGCCTAAGAATGCTGACTTAAAATGCTTGTGCTAACATGTTTTATGTCTCATTTTTAGACATGTTTTAGTGTTTGTATTAAGTGTCATAATTGGACTTTGATGTTTCATTTCAATAAATGCTACTGTCAAGATGTTTAGAATTTTTTTTAGAACTTTTTGGTTTTTTGCTAGCAGTTGTTAGTTATTTCTTCTCATTCTTTCCCTTGTGTCACTAGTCCATCATTCTGGAAAGATTTTCTCTTGTCACTCCGTCATAATTCACTAATTCAAAATAATGCTTTACTCTTGTGGTTAGTAACAAATTAGTATTCTCATACTTTGTGTTTTGTTCTGTTCTTGATTTGGAAAGGAGAAATACAGACGTGAATTTAAATGCTTCAGAATACCAGTTTCTCCTGCCCTTAAACTGCTGACTGTACTTAATTACTGGTGTGCTATGTTGTAGCATATGGATGTGTTGCTAAACTGTGTTCAGTGTCTGCATCTTGAAATTAATCCTATTCAGTACATTAAGTTAAATAACACCAAAGTAACTGTAGGTAAATATGGAACTTGAATTCAGTCTGGTTTTGGACAGTGTTATTTGCTCTAAACTGTCAGTTCTAAGTAGAAATTATTATTTTGTCGTGTGGGTAATTTTCATCATAGACATCAGGCTGGTCCTGGAATTATTGCAGAAGTGTCAGAAGTCACAAATATTTTTTTTTCTAAAAATGGTTCAAAGCCACTGAAGAGTTTTGGATAAACTGACACTTGAATGATGTACATAGGGAGCAGGGAGGCCCAAGTGTATGTCTCTGTGCTGGTTCATTAGTTCTGTTCTCCCCCACCAAGTACTTCTTAAGTGCTAGGTGTACTTACTTCTGTAGCCCATCCAAAACTCTTTACTGCAGATGGGCATTTCCCCATACAAGTAAGAAGAAAAAAAAATATATGTATCTTAGACTCTTTATTACTTACCAGCCATGGACTGATCAGCAATGGGTAGTAGTGCAAACTTTAGTCTGATTATTCCACCAAGACTGGGTGGCAAGTTTGCTGAGGTAGGTGGCAAAACCTAATTGTTTCAAGCCATATTTGACTTGGTCTTTTAGTGCAGCCCCCATCCCCTTCTGCTGCTTTGGTGCTTGAGGCTAAACACTAGAGCAGAAGGGTGGATGGCTGAGGGGAGGGTTTGTCTGGTCTGTGGTCTGTACTGCTCAGGCAGTAACCTGGAACAGATGTTTTGGGGACTGGACACAGCAAGCTCCTAAGGTACAGCAGCTTTGCTTTTGTAACTCATAGAAATAGTTTCTATGCTAGGTAGGGAGAGCCCTGTGTAGTCTGTCTGCTCAGGGTGCTCTGACACAAAGGGTTTTTTGAGGAAAGGGCAGACCCAGATTAGATGCTTTCCTTGGGAAACCGAAGAGCGAGTGATTGACTCACAAATACCTGGTGCAAACTGCAGGATTTTTATGAAAGGCACTGGGATCTGTTCCCAAAGAATGTATCTTTATTTGAAACACTGGCAAAATCCAGTATGTGTCTCCTAGAAAATTACCCTGACTCAGACATCCTTACAGTTTTCAAGAATAAGAATTTCGGTTTCTTGTTTTCATATGTAAGAAAAATGTATTAAAGTTAGAATTACAAACCCACTATTCCATGCCTGTTGGCCTGATCTATGGATGTAGTTCCAGTGTTCAGCCCTACTTTCTCAATCTGGTCTGACAATACAGAGCTGTAAAATCATTTTTTCATTCTTTTTTAAAATACTTGGTCATTTATTTGAAAACATCAACTATGCTACATGTACTTTCTGGCTTAGGAAATGTTACAAGATTAAAGAAAATCAATTTAAATATTTGAAGTCAAAACTGCCATAATAAGGTTGGCAGCATAATTAATGATTGCAGTCGTTTATATCTAATGATGAATATTTTTAGACATTAATTTAAAAATACTTTGGAAATTGAAGAGAGGAATAAGATTACCACTTTTGAAAGGAACTACTAAAAATATTCCTAACTGTGGTAATAATGGACTTAAAGATAGAATAACAGTTTAATTTCTGACCTTTGTTACCTGTTAGATTCCAGGCTCTTCCTTTCTTTTATATTATAGTAGTATCTGGAGGATTCTGTCCAACAGTGGGTTTAAGAAAGAACGGAATTTAATGTGATACATGTGCCATACACCTGTTTTATTCTTGCTGCTTTCAGGAGATTGAACCTCACAACCTTCCTTCATGTAATAGCCACATGTAGTAAACCACTGCAGGATACCTTAGTTTGGTGGAGCAAAGATGAACTGGACATCCAACAGCAAATGCTTTCTTTAATAAGAAATGTTGGATACCTTTCCTTGGAAGGAAGTGCATGTGCAGAGTGTGTGGAACCTGAAGTATTTCAAGATTCTTTCCCAATTATGTTTTTGAGCTACGGATAGATATTGCATTGAATTGAAATGATCTTGAATTGGCATCACCTATAGGGCTGCCATCACTTTATTTAGTGGCATTGAACTGGAAATGCTTTGTACTTTATTTATGGTCTTTTTTTTAGACCTAAAAAAATTAAATCTGTTTGTCATCTCTAATATCTTCCAAACTTTTGGGAGCCTCACAGTTCAGTTGTCTTTGTACTGGAGTAGGAGCGGGTAGAGGGAGTTGCCTTTAGGTGTGTGTTGCTCATAAGAAGATAAAGTCATTATTATTGTTACTCTCAGTACTAATGTGTGAATATGGTGAAGGAAATATAAATACACTTTAAAATACATTCCACCTGGTTTTGTTTATCAAGACTTCAAGTTTAAGTTCTGTGTCCTTTCTTCCGTGCTGCTACAAATGTTGACCCAAATTCCCAGTACAATCCAGTGCTTGTCAAAGTGCATTACAAGTACCTAAGCAAGGGAAGACAGAGTTATGTAAAGGAATACAGGTAGTATTTTCATTTCCTTGAGTGCATGTATTTGTGATTTCAGGAATATTTAATAATTTAGTGCTTGAAGACCTTTCTCTTCTAAAAACAAAGCCATTTTATAAAGACTCTTGCTTATTTTTATTGGAATGTGTTATAGTCATTGATGCCATAGTAGGAAATGCAGAATGTAGGTGTACTTATTAAAATACTAATGAAACTCAAAAGAATCAAACTTCATCGTGTGTTGTCTCATTGCCTGGATTATTTTCTATATGCATCGACAAATTTTCACTTTGAAATCTGGTTTAAATTTTATAGTATTTTAATAATTGACAATATTCACATACAGTTTGCAAAATAAGTATTATAATCAGATTCCTGGAGTAATAGTTGAAGTCACAATTTGACCTTACCAGACACTGTAGCATGAGCAAGGTTACTTTACACAAGGCAGCCTGTAAAACTGGAATTGGCAGCAGTATAGGTTCTTCTGTTCTTATTACCACATGCTTTTCTTGGAAACAGTTACATTCTCAGGTATAATCACAGTTTTATTTCACAGTGTAGAAATTGGAATGGAATGGAAAGGTGATGTAAAAGATTCGTGCAGTTATTTACACGTCAGTACCCTTACTACTGGTATCTGAGACTTTGCCCTGTTTGCCATCTTGCTTAAAAGAAGAATAAATCAAAGCATTTTGCTTTTTTGATCTCTGAACTCTGCTGGTAGTAACTTCAGATATGGATGTTCTTCTCTGTGCTGTCAGTAATTATGCTCTCTTGAATGATTTTTTTTTTTCTTTAGACCTGGAAGATTCCCACTACTCCTCATAATTGGTGTTTAACCCTAAATTGTGCATTATGGCAGACAAATTAACAAGAATTGCGATTGTCAACCATGACAAGTGTAAGCCAAAGAAATGCCGTCAAGAATGCAAGAAGAGTTGTCCTGTGGTTCGAATGGGTAAGAGATGTAATTTAACAAAGTATTTAAGCAGTCGGAGAAGTTTTAAATAATATTCTACTAGAAGGAACTGTTTCTTTATAATTGTTAGGTTTTTTTGCTTATGGTTCATGCTCTGTTTTATAATGCCTTTAGAAGTATGATTGAAAGCATAATTAATTCATAGAAATAATGCCACTTTTCAGGTCTTTGCGTGATCTGAAGCTTCAGTGAACATTAATTAGTTACATGTTCCTCTGCGGAATTTAATAATACTGGCAAGAAATCTGATTCATCAGGAACTTTATTGAGTTAATATTACTCTTTTTCACCAGGAAAACTTTGCATAGAAGTCACATCACAGAGCAAAATAGCATGGATCTCAGAAACACTTTGTATTGGTTGCGGTATTTGCATCAAGGTAAAAGTTAGACTGCTTCATTAAAACTGATAAAATGTCCTTAACATGCTATTATATTTAGTAATGCATAGTGTAACTTCAAAAGGCAGTTTTGTTTCCCTGAATAATCCGACCTTGTTAACTGTTGTTAGTTATAGAAAGTGAAGTACTGTGTCAGTTTATGGAGCTGATTGGGTTGCAGGCTGTGGGTTGTAGCTTTTGGGTTTTGGCTTTTTGTAACTTTTTGCTTTGTTTGTTTATTTGTGGCTGTAGACACTTAGCAGCAGAAAGATGTTTTTGTAAGAGTAGGAGAATATATGCAGTGTGCCTTGCTTGTGTTGTAGACTGACAGTTTAAATTGCTAACTATTTAATTTGAAAAATGTGGTGTAGATCTTTGGAAAGTTGACCATGTAAATGAAGTAATTTGATAAAAGTTCTTTCAAAAATGTTAAAATGCGCAGTTTGGTGTAGTACAGAACATAGCGTTTTCTTAATAAATTGTTTGTGCACACTAGTAATCTATAAATTTATTTTAATTACAGAAATGTCCTTTTGGAGCCTTGTCAATTGTTAACTTACCTAGCAACCTGGAGAAAGAAACAACACATAGATATTGTGCCAATGCCTTCAAACTTCACAGGTATTTTATTTTTCAAATCAACAAAAAAGATAGTCTAAACATAGTGCATGTCAAGGTGTTCTTGGTTATTACCTCAGTAGTTTCCTTTTTGAATATTAATTACTCTTTTGTTACTAAAAAGTATTATGACATAAAATATTAGTGCTCATTTAACAGAGCTCCCGTTTAAAGAATGGACTGCTATTGGATATCTTTTAGATCTTCTGGTTTTAAGGAATGTTGCTTTAATTTGAATTGTATGTTGGCAAATTAACAAAGTAGGCTGAAATAATAAGAAATTTACCATCAAGTGGTGTTGTCTGATGGCATGGATATAATCCAAAATTATTGATGTTGTGTACAGGTTGCCTATCCCTCGTCCAGGTGAAGTACTGGGATTGGTTGGAACCAATGGTATTGGAAAATCAACCGCCTTGAAAATTTTAGCAGGAAAACAGAAGCCAAATCTTGGAAAATATGATGTAAGTATCAGCAAGGAAATAGGGTTGGCATGGATAGCTGTGGTTATATTTTTTTTCACCAAATTTTAGTATCTGTGAATGCAAGAGAATTTGCAAGGACATTGGCCCTTTCCCTATTAACCACCAGTGACCTGCTCCACACAGAAACAGTAGTAGAAGGATGTTGTTGGGGTGTTTTTTTTTCTTTTTTCTTTGTCTTCTCCTGTTTCCTTGGAAATGTTTGCTAGAAGCTGTGAAAATGACTAAATTTTATTGCATTTTTTGTGAAAGTTGATTTTATGAGTCCAACCCTTTTCCCTTGGATTGCCTGGACCCAAAGGAGCTGGTGCAGTTACAGTAATTCATACTGTAATTTTCTGCATGAAGTAAGTTTCACTCGTAGCTTCTTAACTGTCTAAAGATAGTTGTGGATGTCCCAGGCACAGATTTAAAATGCTTTTTCTCGAAGGGGCTAGTGACACTAGAACTTGTGCCCTCCGTTTTGCAATCTTAAAATGTTTTTAATTATTTTTTTTCAATGACAATTTTGCAGAGGCAAGATAACACTAGCATTTATCCATGTAGGTAGCTTTTATCCAGGCTTTTTTTTTTTAATGGTAGAAGCATATTTTATTTGCTGTCTTAATTAGATTTTAAAACTAGATATTTTATATTATGTTGTTATAATGGTGTAAATAAACATATGAGGAGAGAGACTGGACTCCACACGATTCAATATGAATCACAGAAAAGCTGTTTATTGAGCTCAAGCCTCTGTCTTTTATACAATTCTTATCTCCCTACAGGCGGTTCTAGTACACACATGGCATTAGTGGATAGGTTAAAGCTTGTCAGCACGAGCCAAACACACATTCTGGATTCACTCTTGATTGGTGCTTTTTGTATCCTGTGTATGTGATCTTGTTTGTTCTTGTAGCTCAGGGCTACGTGTCCCACTCATATTCATTGTGGCCAGTTCACCGTGTCTATTTTGTATCAGATATGTTCCCACAATTCCCCCTTTTCCTTCTTCAACCAGCCAAACCTTTTTTAACGCATTCTCAATCATGCTAGTTACCCTTCGCAGGATACAAGGAACAATCATTAATACTAGTAAGATTAAGCTAGCCCGAGAGGGCCCCATCCTTTAAGCAAGTTACTTAGCCAGTCCAGCCCTTCGTTCACTTGTAACTTCCTTACTCCATCCTTCAGGACTTGTATACTCTTATAGATGGACTCTGAGTGATCCGATAAATTCATGCAACACATACCCTCAAAATCTTCACACCCATAGTCTTGAGCTAATAGCAAGAAATCAATAGCAGCCCTATTCTGTAAAGTTGCAAGCCTAACACTATCTATTAATTACACTCAATGTAATCAAACTGTACAATGGTAAAGCAGTGGGTGTGGTCTATCTTGACTTCATAAAGCATTCGACACCGTCTCCCACAGCATCCTTGCCGTCAAACTGAGGAAGTGTGGTCTGGACGATAGGGTAGTGAGGTGGATTGTGAACTGGCTGAAGGATAGAAGCCAGAGAGTTGTGGTCAATGGGATGGAGTCTAATTGGAGGCCTGTATCTAGTGGAGTCCCTCAGAGATCGCTACTGGGCCCAGTATTATTCAATACATTCATCAACGACTTGAATGAACGAGTAGAGTGCACTATCAGCAAGTTTTCTGATGACACCAAACTGTGAGGAGTGGCTGACACACCAGATGGCCGTGCTGCCATCCAGTGGGACCTGGACAGGCTGGAGAGTTGGGTGGGGAGAAATCTAATGAAATATAACAAGGGCAAGTGTAGAGTCTTGCATCTGGGTAAGAACAACTCCAGGTACCAGTATAGGTTGGGAAATGACTCTGTGATTCTGTGAACATCTATCTATTAATTATGCTCAATGTAATCAAACTACATACTTGTAGTCAGTTTATCACTATTTTGATAGGTCTTCAACTTCTGTATCTTTAGTTGCTTGCTCTGTCAGTCGTGGGTTCATCCATTTGGCTGGTATCCATCTAGTTCCGGTTTCTGTAACGACACATGCATAACCCTTTCCCCAGGTTAAGTTAAATGGACCTTCCCATTTTCCCATCATCCCATGTTTTACTAATACTTCCCCATGCCCATTTTGTACTTCCTCTAATCCTCCTTTTAAACCATTTCTGTGTCTTCCCATTGGCGGAACTAAACCATTAGTATTACTTATTAGTATTATTAGTAATTATTAATATTACTGTTGGTAATTGCAAGAAGTTTAGCACGTGTAATGCTTTGTTCAGTCTGTCAGATGGTGATAAGCCCATTTCTCCCCCCTTTTTGTTTTTGAAGCAGACGTTTAAGTGTCTGATTCATACGTTCAACAATGGCCTGACCAGTAGGAGAGTGTGGAGTACCCGTCACACGGGTTATGTCCCACAAGTGGAAAAAATGACTGGGTAGATTTAGCGACGTAACCAGGACTGTTATCAGCTCTAACTTCACGTGGAACCCCTAAGGCAGCCGTAGCCAAACACATATGCCATTGTATGCATTTATTCTCCTGTGTGTGCCGTTGCCCACACTACCAAAGAGTAACAGTCTGTAGAGACATGGACAAACTTCTGTCAGCCAAAATCGGGAACATGTGTTACGTCCATTTGCCATAGTTCCAAAGGGCCCGTTCCTCTGGGATTAACCTACCAGTATATACCGTTGGCGGTTGGGACAAGATTGTATTATCCCTCGGGTGTCTGGGTCCGGCAGCCCAAACCGGTGACTTTAGCACTTCAGCAGATGGATGAAAAAAACTCATGGGATCTCCAGGCTTGAGCAAAGCGATCTGTGGACGGTGCGGCCCAGGCAGGTGCAACAAGCCTATGGACGTGTTGATTCCCCTCAGCCAGTCCTTCGAGCGTATCTGTGTGACTATGAATATGAGTAATGAAATACTGACATTGCTGGTCAGTCAATAGCAACCATAGAGTCCGAAAAAGTTGCCACAACTTTTGATCACTGATATCCTTAAGTAATGCCCTTTCCGTCCGTTGCACGATGCCCACTACGTACAGGGAATCACAAACTGTAGGAACTGGATGCCAGCGGCGGAGTACCTCAACTACAGCGTGAAGTTCCAATTGTTGCATAGAACCAGTAAAATCCATTATAACTACATCCCTCCATTGACCGTTTTCCACCCAGGTGAAAGCTGCTTTTTGTGACTTTCCTCCAGCATCTGTTCAATAGTAGGTCCTGTGATAGGGTGATCCGATTGGCTAGGGAATTCCCCTAGCTTCTCTAAGAGTAACACCCCTACAAGTTTATGGAGTGGTAAATACATTTGCAGTTCTCCCCCACAGCTTAATATCTGTAGAGGTATAGAATGTTTAAGTGCCCATTGTAAATATTGTGCCACTAAGGGTACCACAATAAAATGGGCTCAAATCCGGCTATCTCAACTGCCCGATTCTTCCCTTCGTGATTAATTGTGCAATTGCTTCAAGCCTAGTTGTAACCGTACGTTTTGGCTGTAGAGGTAGGAATTCAAGGATATGTAATGGGTCTTTTTCTTGTACCCATTGCATAAGTAAAGCAAAGACATGCTGTTCTTTGTTAATAATTAACAACCCGATGCCATTGTCAGGTTCCCATCGATGAGTGTAAGCTGTAACAATTCTTTCACTTACCTATCTTAGTGCTACTACAGCTTCCTTCGACAGCTCTGGAGGGGCATCGGCACCGCCCCCTCCTTTTAATAACTTCATTACAGGAGTGAGATCATCATCAGTAATGCCACATATTGTTCTTACCCAATTCAAATCCCCCAAAAGTCTCTGTACGTCATTCAAGGTGCTAACTTCAGTTCTTATTTCTATTTTGGGGGCCTTCCAAAGCTTTTAGTAATTTCCCAACCACGATATCTCCAAGCTTCCTTTCTTTGTATTTTTTCTGGCGCTATTTGTAAACCTCCTGCTCTTAATGCCTGTTCCAATTCAGTAATTAAGCTGTCACTATTCAAGTGTTTTCCTGCTCTGAGGATATCATCCATATAATGATATATTTTGAGTTCAGGGTATTTTTCATGTATAAGAGTAAGTGCCCAGGCTACGTATAATTGGCACATTGTAGGTGAATTCTTCATGCCTTGAGGTAACACCACCCAATGATACCTCTTCGTAGGCTCCCCCTTATTTATCGATGGTACAGAAAATGCAAATTTGTCATAATCATCTGGGTGTAGTGGGATGGTAAAAAAGCAATCTTTTAGATCAATTATCAAAATATCCCAACATTTTGGAATCATATTTGGTGAAGGTAGGCTGGGCTGTAAAGTCCCCCTCCATGGTGGCCTTAATTTGTCTGAGATCATGTAATAAGCACCTTTTCCCACTCTTTTTGGGAATAGTAAAGATAGGAGTGTTCCAAGGACTTGTAGTAGGCTTAATGTGACTTTTCTTCAATTGCTCCTGTACGAGAATTTTAAGATGGGCAATCTTTTCTGCAGTGAGCAGCCACTGGTCAACCCAAATAGGCGTATCTGTTTTCCATGACAACTTAAGGATTGGTCGCCCATTATCAATGGCCGCTGTCAGAAAACCTTGTCACTTGTAACTAGACGTGCTCCTACCTGACTGAATGCACCACGGCCTAAGAAACAGATAGGAATTGTCATAACACACAGTCCAATTGTACAGATGTTTCCATCTCTCAGTTTGCACTGAATTGATTTAGAACTCACTCGGGTTGTTTGCACACCTCCTACCCCCGTGATTGGACACGGAGGGGTCTGCAAAGGCCATGACACAGGCCATACTGCTTGGCTAATGATGGTGACATCTGCTCCAGTGTCAATCAGAACATAGCCCTACTGGGCTCTTTTAATGTCACCCATTCTGTTGGTTTTGCTTTTCCCATGTCCATTGCTAGAAACATCCGCTGATCCTGTAGAACCAAAACCTCCCATCCCTCTTATTCGATCTTGTGTATGCAGCACTGCAGATTTAAAAGGAATTAGTTGTCCAATCTTAGCATTGTTTGGTAGATGCACAGGAGGCATTGGGTCCAGACCATTATAGATGTTATCCCAGTATAATCAGTATGAATTACCCCAGGCAATACAAAAAGAGCTTTTTTTGTCATACAGGACCGACCCACAAGTAAGGCACTCAACCCACGTCCCAGTGGGCCTTTATTATTAGTGGGAATACATTGTACTTGTGAATCAATTCATGCAACTTTTACTGCTGTAGCCAAATCCTCCGCCACAGCAGGAAGTGCTGGAGTGGTGACACCATCCAGGCAGCCTGAGACCTGTTTTGTGTCATCGTGCCTGATCTCATGGTGCTCATCCCCCCCGTTTCCCAGGGGAGTTCCATTTCTCTTAAACTTAGATTGGCATTCTTTCGCTCTGTGCCCATACTTTTGACATCGGTTACAAGTACCAGCAAAAGTACTATTAGCTCCCCCCTTTTGTTTTTGAAAGCAGCACTGTGATTTCCTATAGCCCGGTCGCCCACAGTTACAGCATTTTGGTGCAGGCCCTCGATCACCTCGTCCCGGTTGTACCAGTGGTTCAATTGCCGCAGCGAAAGAGGAGGCCATGTACCCCGCTTGCTCCTCCGCGGTACCGACCCGTGAACAGGCATCCATCATACCTGCAATACTGCTGTGCTGCCATAGACTTTGCAAAATGCCTTTGCATGCAGTATTAGCATTTCCTACCGCTGGAGTCATTAATAACGCCTCCCGAGCATTATCAGCCAACTCTGCCTTTGTTAACGCATCCTGTAACCGATCCAAAAAGGCCATATAAGATTCTGAGGGTCACTGCAGGGGTCATTTTCCCGTCCTCTGGCAAGGTCTGCAAAGCCTTCTTTTGCCAGAGCAGCAGAAAGTTGTAGTATGGGTGGGTGCATCCACAAACTCTCCCCATCCCGTAAGCACCTCTGCTCTCGCTGATCATAAAGGATCTGCCTCAGAACAACCCAAGTCAGCAACTGCGGCGCTGGCACAGGCATCGTGCCAACGTGCACGTCACAGTGCACATTGCATTGCTGTGAATAACATCTCCATCAAGTGCCTGTAGTCAAAAGGCTTTAGTAAATGTGTGGAAAAGACATTGTTAAGATATGCTTGTATATAAGGCACATGTAATCCATGCTGCATAACCGACTTACGAGCCTCCTTAATTAAGTCCCAGCGTAATCCCACCCACCAATTAGGTTCCCACCT
>VXBJ01000966.1:1286222-1301226 GCA_013400055.1 Nycticryphes semicollaris
TCCAATCGTTCCAACTTCTGTAACAGCGCCTTTGCCCAGTCCAGGTCCTTGCCATGCCCATGGGAAGTCACTAGCGAGGGTGGCAGAGACGGAGGCAGTGGTGGATATAATAAGCCTGTAGGCACCGTGGATGAGGGCTGGTGATTTTTGGATGGTGGCGGTGGGTGGAGCCGGAGCGGTGGGGGCACAAATTTCTCATCAACCTCCATTTCTTCTTTGTGTCAAGTTATCCAGAGGTGCCTCCTCCAACTTGGAAAATGTAGGAAGAGGGACACGATCAAAAACTTTTATTCCTGGATATGCCTCTGGTGTTACTGTAGTAGTAGGTCCAAGAGCGGCAAAAGCACCGACTGCAGTAGCACACTCTGCTTTCATACTCTGCAGTGTTTTTAAAATGAACTTCCAGAGTGTGGCTAAGCCTTTAGTCTCTTTATCTCCATTGCTAATCACTTCCCATAGCTTCTCCCCTATTTCTTCCCCGTGTTTCAACTTCAAATGCATTCTGCAGTTCAGGGGCAAACCCGTTTTCTCTACACCATGTTAGGAGCTTTCAGAGCATATGCTCATCATGTTTAACTCCTTTCTTAGAAAGGATATGCAAGAGCACCTGTGTGATGGTACCTTCTGCTTTTGTTAAGCTTTGACCCATAATCTGCTTTTGTTTACCAGCTGCTCACCTCACCGGGTATCCCGTTGCAACGTACATTCTTGTTCAATCACGGGGCATCCTCCACTCCGTCCCAGTCCCCAGTCCCACTGGGCCGTACTCCAGCTGGTACCTCTCCTTTGAGGTTTTCTTCTGTTTCTTTTTTTTCCTGCTGCACAAGTTGGTATCATCGGGGTCACCATCTGAGTAGAGAAACTGGACTCCACACGATTCAATATAAATCACAGGAAAGCCATTTATTGAGCTCAAGCCCCTCTCTTTTATACAATTCTTATCTCCCTACCGGCGGTTCTAATACACACATGGCGTTAGTGGATAGGTTAAAGCTTGTCAGCACGAGCCAAACACACATTCTGGATTCACTCTTGATTGGTGCTTTTTGTATCCTGTGTATGTCTGCTGTGTCCAGGTGTCTTGGGCAGACTCCCTCATTTCTTGATAAGCCATTGCTGATCTTGTTGTTTGTTCTCCTTGTAGCTCAGGGCTACGTGACCCACTCATATTCATTAATGGCTGGTTCACCGTGTCTATTTTGTATCAGATATGTTCCCACAAACACAAGCTTTCATTTTGTCACAGGATCCACCTGACTGGCAAGAAATTTTGACTTATTTCCGAGGATCTGAATTACAAAATTATTTTACCAAGATCCTAGAAGATGACCTCAAAGCTATCATTAAACCTCAGTATGTGGACCAGATCCCTAAAGCTGCAAAGGTGAGAAGTTTCACGAGCTAACAGCTGGGGGCCTCTCCTGTCAATACTTCTCTTGTGTTTAAAGATTTTTATTTAGCACTATAATTGAATTTCAAAAATCCACTACTCTCTGAAAATTTTAATGTGGAAATAATGTGGAGGGGTTTTTTAATTATTTATCATGCAGGGAACAGTGGGATCAATTCTGGACAGGAAGGACGAAACTAAGACACAAACTGTTGTATGTCAGCAGCTTGGTAAGTAATTTTGTGAAGTCAAACTACAGAGCATTTGAGAAATTTGTATTTATTGGGGGGGAAAAAAAGGTTACTACTAATGTGACAGTAGATTTCAATGATACCAATAAAAAAAAGAAGTGAAGATGCTTTAGTTTAAAGCTTAGTGCTTGCTCTAAGTGTATCTGAACCAGTGCAAATGAGACTTCCTAGTGGCAAAGCAAACTAATTGATACGTGCTAGTTAACACAATCTGATGCAGTTTCTGTTTCATGGTAGAAAGTGTGCATTTTTACATCTGGAAAAATTCCTGTTGGCATCTGCTGCTCTTGCTTGCTTACAACTCTGGCAAAATCTTAGCATCCCCTCTCATGAGACCAGTTGCAAGTAGAAAATATTACTCAAAAAACTTTTTTTTTCTTTCTCCCTGCCCCTGCATATAACTAATTATAGTGGGAGCAATACAGATTTCTGCAAATAATGCCATTAAGAATACCTGCATAGTCCAGCCCTACTGGTTTTTTGTAGGTGTAGGAATTCATTCAGTTGTTAGCAAATTTCGGTGTTAATTTAGGTGTTGCTAAATTAACAACAGGGTTCTTTTGGATAGATCTGGATGGTAAAGGTGGGGCTGTATCGTGCCACCAAGAGTGTGGTCTTTGAGTCCCATTTATTAGTGAAACAGCATATTCTTGAAACTTGCTGTTCATAAAGCTGATGAGAAAATACTGACTTCATCTATTTGCTGCAATGTTTGGGGGACTTTGATTCTCAGGAAAATCAGAACTCATCAGCCAGATCTAACAAGAAACACTTTTAAAACTGGTGTAGTTTATTTTTAGGGCCAGAAATCTTTACCAACTATACTGTGGAAAACCAACTAGAAATGTCATCCTTCTGCGTGGTAAGAAGCAGCCAAACAAGTTACAGAGAACGCTGCAGAGAAGCTGTAACTTGCTGTGACTTACAAATAGCACTGTGATGCTTCTATATAAACCAAAGACTTATTTCGCTTCTTTCTGGTTTTTTCCTGTGTAGCATATCTGCTGTGATTAGATATGAGTTGTGTTAATTATAACGTATCTAAAATTAACCACTTATTTGCAGACTTAACCCATCTGAAAGAAAGAAACGTTGAGGACCTCTCAGGAGGAGAACTCCAGAGATTTGCTTGTGCAGTTGTTTGCATCCAGAAGGCTGACATGTATGTTTAATTTACTTGTGTTACACATAGCTTCTACTAATCTGTCTCAGAATATGGTCCTCCAATTTATGCTTACTGTTAAAAATAATACTGTTGTTTAAAATATTTAAACAGAAGGTTTTAGCCACTCAGCAGCCAGGATCCATGTTTATTCTATGTATAATCGCTATGGGTTTTATATTTCAATTCTTCTGACTGGAAATAGCTAATTTTGTGTAATTTTAGTGTTTGGGTTGTGGGCTACTTTTGTTTGGCTGGGTTTTTTTTTGGCTGGTGCAGGTTTTGGGTGGGTTTTCTTGTTGTTTTGTTTTTCTTTTCAGAAGATTACCTTCTTCCAGCCTCCCAAAGCATTTTGGCACTCTTCCGTTCATGTAAAATTTCAGCTGAATCGGAACTGAGTGCGTGGGATTCCTGACCGATTGCTGATTTCTCGTAACATTTGATAACTTTGTCAGAGCTTTTAGCAAAGTAATACTTAACTCGAACCTTTTTATAATTTCACATGACAGTCATCACAGATTCAAGACAGGTATCAATACACAATTCTCTGGTTTTTTTGTCTTTCTTCCTCAATATAAATAATGATTTTTTTTTATTTCTGTGTGTGTAATTGGTTGTAATGTTAGTACTAGGTTTGAATGTGTAGAAGCTTGCATTCATAAAGACTTCATTCTTTCTTTTGGGTCTAGCTTCATGTTTGATGAACCATCTAGCTACCTAGATGTCAAGCAGCGCTTGAAGGCTGCCATTACTATTCGATCCCTAATAAACCCTGACAGGTAAATACAAACTTAAAATGTTTTGCAAGCCTGTAATAATAGGTGACTGTTTACAGAGGGAAGATACATCCAATTCATTTCCCTAGAAGTGCTGCACTAATAGACGTTTAAAATACTTTAAGTCAGTAATATTCTATTCCTTTGCACTTTGGAAACTTATTTCCTCTGGCTTCTGTACTATTTCAGCATTGGGGTAAATTTTACAGTAAGGATGTGAAAATACAGATGGTTATTTTTCATCTGAATATTACTGATCCAGCCCCTTCTCACAAAAAATTGTTTTTTCTTAGTGTATTAAGTATTTTTTGGTCCAGTCAATCAATATCCTTCCACGTACTGTACATAAAGAAGCTGCCAGTTTACACCGAAGATGGATTTTCAACTTGTCATTTACAGTATCTGTTCGTTGGACCATTTTAAAAAAAAAAAACCTTATCAGATTTGAACCCCATCTTTATTTAGTATAAAGCTAAGAAACTATATCAAATGGAAATCATGTCGATAGCTTTTGCTTATGCAGGGCTAGAGTATGAAAGGAAGAAAAAACGGTGTGTGTTGAAGCATAAAAGCATCTCTCTGGTTCTGTTTTTCAGGTACATTATTGTGGTAGAGCATGATCTAAGTGTGTTAGATTATCTCTCTGACTTTATCTGCTGCCTCTATGGTGTGCCGAGTGCTTACGGTGTTGTTACTATGCCTTTCAGCGTCAGAGAAGGTAATTCTTGCCCATTTCTCTTTTTCAACATACCAAAACAAATTCTGTGGAAGAAAAAACAAAAAAGGTACCACAATGCTAGCCATCTATTACATGAACATTTCTTCTTGTTAGAGTTTATAGAATCATAGAATAGGTTGGATTGAAAGAGATCTTAAAGATCCTCTGGAACCCTCTGGTTCCTCCCTTTTAGGGGCAGGGACACCTTCCACTAGAGCAGGTCACTCAAAGCCCCATCCAGCCTGGCCTTGAACACTACCAGAAATGGGGCATCCACAGCTTCTCTGGGCAACCTGTTCCAGTTCCCTCACAGGAAAGAACTAAACAGTAAAGTTCAGCAACTACTGGGTTTTTTGTGTGGAATTTCTGGTTTACATTATCCTAAATTTTTTAACTCAACCCAAAAGTCTTAATTATGAAATGCTCTTTGTCTCTTGCTGTGGACATAATTTTGATACTTGCAGGTGTTTTGTAAACAGTGGAGTTACACAAAAGACTCTGTAAATAGTAGAGAAAGGGCAGGAGACAGTTTGCCCAGTACAGAGGTCCGGAGAGTTCAACTGAATTGACTGTATCTGTAGCACTGGGACTCTGTGAGAACCATTCCAATGGTTCTGGCTCCAACAGCGGTCGTTTCCTTAAACCCTGAACACATCGCTAATACTAGGTTTTCAGGAAGAGCTTCTATAGCCTTTCTGTAATTTTAGCAAGGTTTTTCTTCATTCAATTTGTATAATGTACACACTTTGAAATAGAAGCTTTTTGTTGCCTCTTTTAACATGTCATTTAACATCCAACGTTCTTATCCGATTGGAATTAAATAATGATTTTGTTTTCCCCCTCCCTTCATAGGCATAAACATTTTCTTAGATGGCTACGTTCCAACAGAAAATCTAAGGTTTCGAGACGCATCTCTGGTATTTAAAGTGGCCGAGACAGCTAATGAAGAAGAGGTTAAAAAGATGTGTATGTACAAATATCCAGGGATGAAAAAAAAGATGGGAGAATTTGAACTGTCCATAGTAGCTGGAGAATTCACCGATTCTGAAATTATGGTGATGTTGGGGGAAAATGGTAAGTGCAATTCTTGTTGGAAACTTCTTCTCCAGCCCTAAATATGCTCCTAACCCCTTTTTTCAGTCCGGGAGCCAGACTTCAAAATGATCGGTTTTGAGTCAGGTTGAACTGCTTGTTTCCTAGTGAAGATGTCACACCAGAAACTTGCCCTCTAAATATCGGAAACTCAAAGATCTTGAGTGTTAATGGTGCCAATGTGTGTGTTTGTTACCCCATTTTTAAGAACTTAGGTTGGCAGGGTGATTGTTGACCTGGTGAGCTGAGCCACAAGCCTAGACTATTTTGGCTGTAGATGTCTCTTCCGTTTGAAACAGCAAGTAACAGCAAGTGCTGTTTGCTGGAAGTGAACATAGGACTTCTCAAAGCAGTGTAATTTCAAAATGTATTCTTTATTAAGTCTTTTTTTGTAGCAGTGAGGTCTGACTTACTACGAAGTCTGAAGTAACGTGTAACTTGCATTTTGTTTTAGGAACTGGCAAAACGACGTTTATCCGAATGCTTGCAGGAAGACTTACGCCTGATGAAGGAGGTAGAGCTTCATACCGTAGTTGTAACCTATTTGGAAGATACTGAAAAGGCTCTCGTTTTCATTATAAATTTTATCTTTCTCTAGGTGAGGTCCCAGTTCTAAACGTCAGCTACAAACCCCAGAAGATCAGTCCTAAATCTACAGTACGTTTAAACCTTATTTATTAAGCATTGTGTTTGCTACAAAAAGCATGTTCGTAGCACACAGATAGAACTTCTTGATGCCCAGAACATGAAGCTCTTAATTCTATTTCTCCTTGTTTTGGTGCATAAGACTGAGCGGCAACATTTTTCTCTTACTTAGGGAAGCGTCCGTCAGCTACTGCATGAGAAGATCAGAGATGCCTACACACACCCCCAGTTTGTAACCGACGTAATGAAACCTCTACAGATAGAAAACATCATTGACCAGGAGGTACGAATGGCCTGAGATAACATCCTAACTGTTCTTCTTTAGTTCCCTACCTGTACCTCAACTAAATATAGAATCATAGAGTCATTTGGGCCAGAAGGGACCTTCAAAGGTCATCTAGTCCGACCTCCCCGCTGTCACCAGGGACACCCCCAACTAGACCAGGCTGCCCAGGGCCTCGTCGAGCCTCCCCTTGAACATCTCCAGGGAAGGGGCCTCAATTACCTCCCTGGGCAACCTGTTCCAGTGTTTCACCACCCTCATAGTAAAGAACTTATTCCTAATACCCAGTCTAAAGCTGCTCTTCTCCAGCTTGAAGCCATTGCCCCTCATCCTGTCACTGCAGGGCTTTCTAAATAGACTCTCCCCAGCCTTCCTGTAGGCCCCTTTCAGGTACTGGAAGGTTGTTATTAGGTCTCCCCGGAGCCTCCTCTTCTCCAGGCTGAACAACCCCAGCTCCCTCAGCCTGTCCTCACAGCAGAGGTGCTCCTTGATCATTTTTGTGTCCCTCCTTGGGACCTGCTCAATCAGGTCCGTGTCCTTCTTATATTGAGGGCTCCAGACCTGCACACAGTACTCCAGGTGAGGTCTCACCAGAGCAGGGTGAAGTGGCAGAATCACCTCTCTGGATCCGCTGGCAACACATCTTTTGATGCAGCCCAGGATGTGATTGGCGTTCTGGGCTGCAAGTGCACACTGCCTGCTCATGTCCAGCTTCTCGTCCACCAGCACCCCCAAGTCCCTTCCCTCAGGGCTGCTTTCTAACACCTCACCCCCTAGGCTGTACTGATACCAAGGTGCAGAACACTGCACTTGCTCCCATTGAACTTCATGTGGTTTACTTGAGTCCACCTGTCCAGCCTGTCCAAGTCCCTCTGGATGACATCCCGTCCCTCAGGTGTATCAACACCACCACCCAGCTTGGTGTCATCTGCAAACTTGCTGCTGTTGCTCTCAATCCCTCTGTCCCTGTCATTGATAAAAATGTTAAACAGCACCAAATATGGCCTTATTTCCCCCCCCCCCGCTCCCATAGGTTCAAACGTTGTCTGGTGGTGAGTTGCAGCGTGTTGCGTTAGCTCTTTGTCTGGGAAAACCTGCAGACGTCTACCTGATTGACGAACCTTCGGCCTATTTGGACTCTGAACAACGTCTCATGGCTGCGAGAGTCATTAAACGGTAAAGCCTGCACGCTGGCAGAAAAGCCTGAAATTTTCAATGCCTTTACAGTACGTTTATATTCAGCTCTCTCTTTTGTATCTCTATTTCAGTTTCATTCTCCATGCTAAAAAGACAGCTTTTGTGGTAGAACATGATTTTATCATGGCTACGTACCTTGCTGATCGCGTGATTGTATTTGATGGTGTCCCCTCCAAGAACACACTTGCCAACAGGTAAGAGACTTGTTCAGAACAGCAAACGAGATAAAAGAGGACAACGTAGAAAAAGGAAGTTGTTAACCAGATGCTTCAGCAGCACTAGGGATGTGAAGCATCTTTCCTTGTGGAAATACAAGCTGTACTTAAAAGTGTCTTCCTGAGGGCTCTGGCTTTTTGTTTTGAAGCAAGGAGAATAAAACGGTATTGGCCCACACTCGGAGGGTGCCTAGACACAGAGTTGGGGACGTAACCAAAAACTAGACCAGCTCCTGGCTTCAACTAGCCATAAGCAACTGCACACCAATTAAATTGCAATCAGCAGAGAACAAGTGGCATTGATTGTGAGGAAAGAAAAGAAAACAAATGTGTGTAAAAAGAACCTCCAGCTGTATGAAAAGCAAAGCGTGTCCTTAAGGGTACACGTGTGCAGGTCTTGTGAAGCGCTGCAGCAGTGCACTAGCTGTGATTTTTACTCTTCCAGAGCCTGGCCCTTGTGATCTCTCTGCTTTTGTTCCTGTAAATAATCTTAGATAAATTGCAGAGACCTTCTGAGGAGCCAACCTGATGAGAACCCGAGCATCTAGAACAGTGCAGTTCCCAAGCACTTGATGCAAAGCAGCTGAAGTGAATTTGCGGGTCTAGCAAGGGCTGTTTGTGGGATTGATGGTGTTCCTTCTGAGAACACACACACGCTTGAGTTAAAAAATAACGATCCCACAGACGTTTCTCAGCCTCGCTGCGTGTTACCATTTGTGTTTTATCTGGCTAACGGTGCAACTCTAGTGTTTTCTTGGAATGTAGGTAACGTGGGTGTGGACAAAAAGTCAAAAGAACGTAACGGTAGGGGTCTGGCCCGGTAGTGCCGTGCTGAGGTACTGCGCAAACATGAGGGTAGAGGTTATGGCTTCTTGGCCAAGATGTGATTTGCCTGAAAACGTAGCCCATTCTGGCATGGTCAGGTGCAGTTCACGTTTGTGTTACCAGCCTCAAAGGGGCTCGGGCTGGGGATCAAAGCTGCGTCGTACACAACTTCAGAAAATTCAGCTGTGACTTTCTTCTCTCTTAACAGTCCACAGACTCTTTTGGCTGGAATGAATAAGTTTTTATCTCAACTGGAAATCACTTTTAGAAGAGACCCCAACAATTACAGACCAAGAATAAACAAACTCAATTCAATCAAGGTAAGAGAGGAAAAAATCCCCTTTGCAAGAATAAAGCCGTGACTGTTGAATATGAAGCCAGGTTTTGAAGTAAGAAACAGAGTGAAGCCTAAATCTGGTAGTTTTGCTGTGCTGGAAAACAGCACAGGAAACGAGTACTACGAGTAAGTAAAGCAGAAAGGAGTTGAGTGTCTTCTCTTTCAGCTCTCTTCAAGTCTGCCAAAGACTGCTTCAAGTAACACTGACCTTTTTTTCTCTTCCCAAGGATGTGGAACAAAAGAAGAGCGGAAACTACTTTTTCCTGGATGACTAAACACTGAATCCGAGCATCTTTGTAACCAGTGTATAAAAAGGCATCTTGGGATCTAAACATTTTGTGGATGAGAAGGTTCAATCGCGTTTTAGAACAATTCATCATTTGGAGCTTAAAATCTCTTGCTGCGTGTAACACCCGAGACCAGTAGCAGTGTAAATCCCAGCCTGAGTAAAACTGCCACTTTCTATATTTTGGTGACATGGCCCGATTTTCAGTGTAATCATTTCAAAATAGACCACCTCAAAATTGTGCAAATGAGTTTTCAGATTTTAAGGGAGGTTTGGGATTCGATAGATCCTACTCACGTACCAAGTACTCACTCAACTTCCCCATTTTGCAAAGAAATCTTTGAAGCCGTTTTCTGGAGCGGGAAGCTTAACAAGAATGTCAAGCTACAGAAACGACTCCCCTTTTAAAAAGGTTGAATCTCTCTGGATGAGGCTTTCACAAATAAATACCCTCCTAAATTACAGCTCCTCTGTCACACGGTGCAGAAAGTCTTGAGTTAATAATTCACAAGAGAGTATGTGATGGTGTCAGACATACCCTTTTCTTGTACTGTAGAAAGGACACGGAAAAGCCGTGAGTACAAGCTACGTGTAACAGTATCAAGGAAGAGATCTATACCCTCTTTAGTCATCTGTACCTGTGCATCTTCTCCGACTTAGTTCCAAGAGAATAATCAAGCTAAATAAAGTCTGAAAGAACATACTAAAATCCTTTCAAGCTTCTGTAACTAAACCCCGCAGAACGAGGAAGGGCTAAGAGCTGGCTTTTCCAGTTTCTTCTTCTTCTTCTAAAGGCTTGACTGCAGGAAGTAGGTTTTTGAGTAACAAAGCCATCTTATTTCACAGAATACTGACACCTTCTCAGCAAAACCCTCCTCCTCTGCTGGGGATAGAGCCCCAGGGAGCTGAGAACACTTACCTAAAGGCTTGTAGCAAAGCAGGCACCTTTTATACAGCTTTTGTTAAGGATTTAGAGAGGGCAGGGCAGCTTGTCTCTGCACAGGCTGCACCTGTATTTAGGGATCTTCCAAAAGGCTGAACAGAGTAAGGTTCCAGTTCTTACGTGTGCAGCAAAGCGTGTGTTGGCTCCAAGGGCTCCAAGAGCACCCTGAGTAACGGGAGATTTACAAAACCAAAGGGGATGTTTCAAAGGTGACGGGTAAGAGCCAGCCCCTTGTGTTGTACTGATGGCCTGAGGAGGAACAAAGCGGCACCTTTCACTTTGCAAACAGCTGGTGCACTTGGCGTTACTAAAACCAGCCCCTTTCTCTACAGAGGTGATTTTAACACAGTGGTACTGCTTTGTGACAGGTCACAGTAGTACTTTGGTTCTCTACTTCAAGGTTAAGGTCACAGCAGTCTTTAGAAACACATTAACATCGAGCAGCATGTAGTAGATTGAACATTACCAGCACACAGTGCTTCCAGTAACAAAGCTGGGGTTTATAGAAAAGTAACTGGTTCTCTCGGGTAGGGAGACAGAGACAAAAGGGATTCCCCCCTTCAGACTTAACTGCCCAACTGCTTCCTCCGGCTGTAACTGCTGGCACCCACCAGCTTTCCACAGAAAGATTCAGTTTCTACACGTTTAAGATGTACTTTTGCCTCAAATGAAAGCTTAGATCCTGACTACAGAAGAAAAACTGCAGGCAAATAAAAACTAATATGTTAAAATATATTTCTATAGAAAGGGTCCTTCTAGGGAGAGAGGGAAGAGTGCCTTTAATTAAGAGTTCCTGTACAAAAATATTACTCAAGTTTCCCACACATAAAAATAACTTTGAGCTGTAGCTCTTAAAAAGTAAGGAGGGGTGTTTTCCGTGCTGCAGTGGTGTGTTCTGCACGTTTTCCATCTGCACATTTCCATCTTTCCCTGTCCTTGCACAGAAAGATGGGGCACAGGCTGAGCTTGGATACTTGGAGTCAGTTTTTAAAAGTAAATTCTAAAGGCACCACCGTGCCCGGTGGCCGCACCGGCCTTTGGTCTTAGAGCAAAGCTCAGGCTTAAACGCCTGCTCTGATACCGAGTAGTTCCGAGCCTGATGGAGAGACGGGGGCTACCTCTGCGGTTCCACTTTACAACAGCCTCCCAGGAAAGGTGACAAGAAGCCCCCGTTAAGTCTAAAGAGAGCACCACAACCCTATTGGCCCTTAAGTCCCTCAGTACTTGCTTAGTTCTCAACCTGAAAAATCTGCAGGTTGCCTCTTCGACATCTGAAACGTCCTGAAAACTCTACTGAATGGGAAAGCATTTCAGGTCACACACAAAGTCATTGCAACAGTTTCAAACGTGTCAATTAATTTAGGGGGGGGGGGGAAGGGGAAAGACAAACCTTTATTTTCAGTAGGGCTTTATACATGGCATGCATCTGAAAAGAAGCTCTGTATCATGTAACCATGACTCAAGTTTCCTGATCAAGGGCACACAATCTCGGACATGAACGAAAGGGTACCTTCACCTACGCTAGTATGTACAGAGAGAGATAGAAAAATATACAACACCAGGTAATTTTACAGAGCAACAGAACCGAGTGAACACTGTGCAGGCTGCACTCTCTGCCTTGGGACTGCCGAGGCAAGGGGAACGCTGCAGGGATCGACGTCGGGCAGGGTGAGAAGAAACAGCATCAGAGCTCTCCACACAGTGTAAAAATGTAAGGCAGAAGCCCCTTCCTTCTGAATTGTAGGGAAGAGCAAGAGCACACCCAGACTCTCCGTCTCGCTTGTAAAAGTAGTTCCAGCAAGGAGTTGTACATGCAAAAACCTCACTTGGCATCGACAGTGCAACAACAAAAGAAATACTGAACAGTAGCTCAATCATACAAACTTAAAAAGAAAGATGTAACGTGTACTTTATGCATCTCTCCTCACAAAATATCTAGGATTTGTCAGTGCATTAGTGTTAAAGTGGCATTAAAAAAACTTCTGCTATTATAACAGATGCAGAATTATTTTGGAAATGCATAGCATCTACATTTTTATTGTCTCTGTCATTATTTAGTTGGCATAGGCACCGTTCTAGTCACACCAGCGATAAGAATTCTCGGTGGAGACAGCCATTCGGATCAATTCACACACACAGCTATCCTTGACTGCTTGTCTTGATTGCAGTTTCAACAAATAAATGCTTTGTCAAATTCAAAAATATACCCTATGAATATTAAAAGAACTATATACAACATAGCTAAGACCCAGGGTTAGCTGGCTGCTGGACGTGTAACACACTGAGGAGAAACATTCAAGTCTGACAGATTATTGGGGTTTGGTTTTTTTTTTTCCTCTTTTTTTTTTTCGAGATGAAAGGCCTTTGGGTTGGAAGCATATCAAAGACAACAGTGCAGTTGGCTGAGAATTCCTTTAGCTCAGTTCAGAACTAAGGCATTGGATGATAAAATATATTTGGTGCAATGTTACCATCAGTTTTACAATCTAGATCACAACAAAGCCTGGAATTTGTCCCTAGTGAATGTACGTATCCATCTTCTGTCACAAACTCAAACCTCTCTGGGGAAAGAGAAGAAAATTATCAAACACTAAACCTATTTTTTTTTTTTTTCTAATTTGACATAGAGTTAAAAAAATGCTAAGCCAAACAAACTATAATCCCAAAAAGAACCCATACGGTAGGAATTCACGTTCTCCCAGTCTTTACTCGCCGAAAGTTAAACGTATCCTTGAACTTTACTAAAAAGATTCAAAATCTTAAACTGCTGCTTCAAGTTACTTTTTGCATTTTAACATTTTTCAGTTTCCCGTTCGCTCTTAAGTTTGATGCCCTCTCTGATTATCTCCCAGTGTTGCCCTTCTCCTGTCGTTCCTATACGGCCTCCCCCTGAAGTTTCGCTGATACTGGTAGCCGTCGTCTCTGCTCCTGCCGGGTGGCCCTTTCCAGGCTTCCTCGTTTCTTTGGAACTGGTATCCTCCCCTGCTGGAGTAACCCCACTCAAGTCTAGGCCTTCTGCCTCCTCCGTAAGTCTGGTTGTAGAACTGCTTGGATCTGCCGCTTCTCAGCATATCGGAAACTTCGCTCTCGTCTTCGGAGCTCTCTTCCTTTGTTCTCTGTGCCCTGCTTTCTGTCTGCGCGTTACCGGCGGCCTTGCACTCCCTGCCCTTATCCGTCTTCTCCTTGCGACCGGAAATGCTGTTTTTCAGTTCGTTTTTCGCTGGCTCCGGCAGCGGTGCCGGAGTGTTGCCCACCCCTGTCTGCCGCTCGGTCCCCTGGAGTTGCGGCGAGCGGTTGTGCTGCCCAGCCGGTTGTTGCTTAGCGGGAGAAGCCGAAGGGCACGTTTGCTCCAGCTGGGGCGCCCTGGCTGGAGTTTCCTTGGGGGCGCCGCATTCGCTGCCTGCGCCAGCCAGAGGGAAGGGTCCAGCGTTTGAGCCGCTGCCGCCGCCGCCGCTGTTAGTGTTCTGCAGGTGTTGTGCGGAGTTTAGGACAGGAACCGGAGGGCTGCACTCCTTCGTCACGTAGACGCTCGCGGAGGTGCCGGCCATCGCCTCCTTCTCCTCAGGTGACATCACAACGTTAGGCCTCGGCACCGAATTGTCAATGAAGCCCTGCACTGGGTAGCCATACCAGAAGTGAGGAAAGAAAGGGGGCGCTATTGGAACAGGTCCCAGGAAGTGATTGTGTCCGAAGGGGGGCTGTGGGAACACGTTTTTCCCTCTCAGGGACTCCTCGTAGTTTGCGTGAAGGGCTTGCACTGGATTCTCCGATTCGACGCAGACCTGGCCTTGGCCTTCTGACACCTGAGCTGTAGGAATGATCAGAGGCAGTGACGGAGATCTGCTGTCAGCCTGGGGAATTTGACCGTTGGATCTGACCTCACTCTGAAGAGGAAAGTGCCTGTTTGTTCGTGCAGTTTCGCTTTCATTCAGAGCCGGGGGAGCCTCCTGGAACCAGGGGTTGTGCGGATACAGGGGAAGGGACACGTTTGGGTACATTCTACAAGCAGCTAAATAGGCCTGATGCAGGGGGTACAAGTAAGAATGAGGCGCCCACATGGGACAACTGTACGCCTGCAAGAGAGGAAAAAACAAACACAAGTATTTGGCCTTCAGAACGTCCAGACAAACACCAAAGCACACGGGGCATCTACTGTTTTGGAACAACTAATTGCAGGAAGTAAAGGTTAATTTTATCTACAGTGACTGCCCTCAATTCTAAAAAATATCACAGACTCCAGGTGGTGGTCTCATTTTTTTGTTTTCCTTCCAAACGCAGTTGAAACGGGCAACGTTAACGACCAGTAAGAAACCTTGGTAACTTTATTTCTACATAGATAACTTAAACACGCGATGCTACTGAAGTCAAGCTTTAGCTGGGCGTTTGAAGACACACATTTCAAAACCATTTTCCAGAATCGCAGTTATTTATCAACAATTTGCCTTATTAACCCACTTTTTAAAATTCTACGGGTTTAACAATGAGAACAAGAAATGGTGCCACACGTACCTTTTCAGTTAAGGAAAAAAACCCCAAACCCAAAAGCCGAGCCAAACAACCCAAATACACACAACAGAGTACACCAAGGCCCAAGGTTAGGTCACGGCCCCAAAGACAATTAAAGACTGAAACCCATAAATATTCACACAACCCACAGATCAGCTTTCTTAGAAGCCCTTTGGTAACAGAGGGGATAGGTTTCATCCGAATGTACGCTGAGATTTCCACATACTGCTGGGAGTCACACAATGGACATGCACCGGTTTCCAGCAGTAGCCTTTTCTGCACTGGGAGTGAACAGGAGCTGCCTTCCCAACACTGAAGTAACCACCTCAAGCAGCAACCCCCTTCCCTTCCTTCCCCTTTCTCTTTCCTTCCCCTTTC
>VXBJ01000966.1:1301295-1324000 GCA_013400055.1 Nycticryphes semicollaris
TTGCCTTTCCCCTTTCCCCTTGCTTTTCCCCTTTCCCCTTGCCTTTCCCCTTTCCCCTTGCCTTTCCCCTTTCCCCTTCCCTTCCCCACCACCCTACAGCACGCAGTAGCTCACAGCTACACTGTTCAGAGTTAGAGACTACAAACGCAGACCTTGCACTGGTACCGTGGTACCTGGCAACTGGCCCAAGGGCAACATTTTACGATGTTTTTATAACCGGCGGTGCCAAACACACGTATCTCAGGCCACAGAGAACCCCGCGCAAGGCAGCTGGAGGCAGCTGTCGAAGAAAACATTGGAGCAGGTAGAAAGCAGAGCCCAAAAACTGGCAGGGTCTTGTCTGTGCCACCTGTAGAAACAGTCCCCAGAGCAATTAATCCTGAGCAGCCTACCCTGACCTCCTCTCCCAAGGGGAACTGGTGGGTTCACCCTGGAGGAGCAGCTGGAAGGGCATGGATAACAGCAGGGCAAGACCCAGGACCAAAGCAGTGGGCAGGGTCACGCAGAAGGCAGTTCCCAGGCCTACCCTGGTACTTGGTCACCAGCTGAGGAGCCCAACTACGAGAACACGGTACTTTGACCGGCAGGTGGTGCTGAAGCACCAAAATGACAAAATATCCCCAGTCACACAGAGCAACCTGGAAGGTTTAAATATATCCCAGTGACACTCCTCAGTGACTTACAGATTTTCTGTGAAGCAAAGAGACTTGTATTAGGCAGAGTTACCAAAACTAAATTTACTTTGTAAGTTGTGCTTGAACATTCCACGCGCAGACACCAAAGAAAATCATCAGTTATGGCCAAAGTCACATGGAATAAGCCCTAAGAGCTCTCAGCACCTTTTCCAAAGTAGTTTCCCTGACAGGAGGAGTAAGAAAAGGCAAAGAAGGCACATTCCTACGTGCAGAAAACAGAAACTAAGCAAACAACCCCTCATTACCTCATGACCTCAATGTTTATGAATATGTAAAGAGTGAGTGTCAGGAGGATGGAACCAGGCTCTTCTCAGTGACAGGCAATGATAGGACAAGGGGCAATGGGTGCAAGCTGGAACATGGGAGGTTCCACTTAAACATGAGGAAAAGCTTCTCCACAGTGAGTGAACACTGGAAGGGGCTGCCCAGAGAGGTTGTGGAGTCTCCTTCTCTAGAGACATTCAAAACCTGCCTGGACGTGTTCCTGTGTGACCTGATGTAGGTGTTCCTGCTCTGGCAGGGGGATTGGACTAGATGATCTTTCAAGGTCCCTTCCAATCCCTGATATTCTGTGATTCTGTGAACTGGTCCTTAGCAAGAAATGGAAAAATGCTGCCTTTTTGGATGAGCCCCTTCCCACACACAGATCTGCACCACACACACACATGACCTGCTGTTAAAATTAGTTAGAATGTTACGAGTAAAATACTGTTGTCCTTAACCTAAGCAAGAAAAGAGAGATGTGCAGATTATTAAGGGAGGCTCCACAGAGAAAGACACACTAGGTATCTGCACTGCAAAGGCTTTGCCAGCACCCAGACACCATCAAAGCCAGTGAAGCCTTTCCTCTTTTACTATGCACCGCTTCCAAAGCAAAGGCATCTTCAAACCTCCCAGGGGTTTAGCACTGAATGTGTAAAACACCATTTCTGTTGACTCTGCAGCCACAGTTGGAAGCCAATAGTTCTGGCTGTCACTGTTGAGATAAAAATTAGTTCTGCTGACTTGAACTGCAACGTGGGCCAGCATCAACCAGCTGGTGAATAGAAGACAAGTAAGAAAAGTATTTAAAACCTAAAGATGAAGAGTACAGCTGCAGCAACCAAACTTCTGCACTCTAAGCTCTACAGAAGACAAGCAATTTTTATGGTATAACGAACACAAAAATATATAAGTAAGTTTGAAGAGTTACCTTCACACCAAGATTGAAGAAAAATCGAAGAATATTCTTATCTAGGAAACAAAAAAAAGATCTATGAAAACCTAAAATGTTACACTTAATCTGATTCAAAAATTAGTCCCTGCATAAAGTTCTATTTCAGTAGGGAAACACTGATAAGAAGCTGCTGCCTGCGTGTCTTTGATTTGGGGGTGGCTTTTGCCACCGTAAGGTATCTATAACACTACTGCAGTTTATATTTCAGTTTGAACACTTTGTGGCACTGAACCTCTAAAGATTTTTAAAGAAATAGTTCAGTAAACAAACACCACCGTGCAGTCCGATGGGACGGGTTCTTTTATGGGCACATGCCATATCTGTAGTATGCCAAAACCTGTATTTTCCCACAGCTGTAAGGAAATGCTCCACAACTTCCAACCTTTTGATTACACGATTACTGCAAAAGTTCACCAGAGAAAAAACCCTTTACATTCACAAAACCTCAAGTTTTGGTGGGTCAAGCTGAGACCCACACAATGATCACATCAGATCATTTCCAAGTGTAACCACTTAAAAGTTGCAAAGTTAGCAATGCACACTAAAGATACAACTCTCCTCAATATTCCCTCCCACGCCTTAAATCATGGAATGACAATTAGATCTTTTGACAAAGACTAACAACGGGACCAGACCAAAGAAGCGGCCTTTATCTACATTTTAAGAGAAGAAAACCTTTAAGGAAAAAAGGCATAAAATCCAGACCTCCTTCTAGCTTCTCACCTTTAGGTAAGTCTTCCCCAGTATTGCACAGGGAGTAAGAGGGTGCAACAGCTCTTTCTCCCTTTTCACTGAAAGGGAATCCAGGGTATAGTGGATCCTGATAAGGATTCAGAGTCTGAGGCAAAGGCATTAAAGGCTGGTTAACTGCTTGTAGAGACACGGGAACTCCAGCAACTGGAGCAGATGTTACCTGAGCCTGTGATACAATAGAGTCAGGTCCCGTTGCTGGGGCTGGCATCAATGAAGAAGCAGGTATTTGGGGTGGAATACCTAAGAGAAAAAAAAAAAAACAACAAAAAAACCACACATATAGATGTAGCTCAACTATATGCAATCACAACAGAAAAAGACAGTGGGAAAGCAAGTTCCAAAAGACAGAAGGAAAAAAAAAAAAAAGAAAGAAAAGGGTATTCAGAAAGGTAAAGGAGAAAATTCTTGAGTTGGGAAGTTACAAACAAGATTTGGCTAAAGGCAGAGAATAGTTTTCTGAAAGAGTGAAACAGTTAAGCTTTCCAGAAACAGCTAAACTCTGCCCATATTTATTTTTAAAATAACAAGTACCAGAAAGAATTAGGAAAGGGGAATAAAAAAAAGGGGGGGGGAACTGAAATTTTTATTTGAATCTCTACAGCTCTTGTTCCGACCAGTTATTTCAAGCCAAGCTCAGATGAACTGGGCTATGCATCTTCTGTCAAAAATGCGGTCAAATATGCCTGAATTATTACTGTATCACGCAAACATTGTAGGCTGACTTGAAAGATAGCTCTTGTACAGAAAAACAAGAGTGGGAGAAAAAAATACAGCGCTTGATCTAATGAGTAATACTGAATCTAAGCTAATTCCACGTATCAGAAGATACGCACAGCACAGGAAAAGGTTTATACTGGCTTTGCAACTCAGGCCCAAATGGATCTCGTTAGTTCCAGGACGTACCAAACCCAAGCTGAGTCCTTCGTGAGTCAAGGAGTTTATTACATGAGGAGACACAGAGCACTAACACACCTCAAGCTTCAACATGCTGACAACGTGCTCTACCTTAAGCAGATCCTCAGAATAAGCCCCCTCAAAACTCAATGCTACACCCCTCAGGAGAAAAACAGAGCGTTGAATACACTTCAGGTAGGGAGTAAAGCAAGCTATACATATGGGCAAAGATCTACTAGAACTCTCCCTGGCTTTCAGCAGTGAGACTACATTCCTATAAATGACTCCCTTTGGAATGCAAAGTTGTAGGAAACTGTCTCCTGGACGCATCTTCAATTTAGCAAGACAGAGTATTTTTTGAGGTTAGTAGTTTCTGATTTACATTAGTATTTCTTCAAACCTGCTGGTCCATAGGTTGTTGGCTCACTTGGCCAAGCTGGCACAATGGCTGGTACAGAAGGCACTGCTGAAGGTAAATGCACCTCAGAAAAAACAGGTGAGGGTGCTGGAGTTACGCTTGGTAAGCATTCTGCCAGGTTCTATAAAAACAAAAGAGATCACATGAAATTCTTTTAAATCACCATTGCTGGGGACCCCTAACATGTCTGACTTCTAACAAAAAAAGGTTTGATGACTCATTATTGTCCAGACTCCCGCCACTGCCACGGCAACATATTACCTAGTATCATCTCAGGCTGGATACATAAGAGATGTGTGATATGTTACATCACTCTGCGCCGAGCTGGACCCAGAACAGGCTTGTTCTGCAGCCAGACAGCAGTGTTACAACCACTTCCACAAGCATTAAATTTAGTCTCTCCCACCCAAAAGAAAAGCCAGCCTCACAAATTATTATCAATAACCTCAGAGAAATTGGAAAAAGCAACAGTGAAGAACTTAACATGAAAAGTGCGATTATCTTAGCAGAAAGATATGAAATAATCCCTCTCAGAAGAGAACAGACACACCTTTACTATTTTATCAAGGGTTGTCCTTTTACATTCTTCATGTTGGATGTAACAGACTTCTAACTATAAAACTTAGCATTATCTCCATGGAAATGGCTACATAATTAAGAGCCAGTATTACAATACATACGCGGCTGTGATGAAGCTCCCCTTTGTCTGAAGTCTCCTGACCGGAAAACTTTGAAATCAAACAAACGTTTCTTACTTGCTCAGCAAGAACCGGAGAATCTGTTTTTACTTGTTCCAAAGGAGATGAAGCTTTTGGGTAACTCTCATCTTGACTATTCTTCTAAAGCAAAGTTAGAAACAACAGACACAGCTAGTCGAATAGTAGGGATTTACTTTTCAAAGAGGCATTCAAAGATACTAAACCACACTGCACTGGCGTTACATTTCCCTCCTTCAAAGGCCAGCACAGGTTAAAAGCCAACAAGAGGCCACGAATCTTCACTGAACTTCAGAGATCACAGTCTACTTAGCACAGTAGCTATTAGTAAATATCAAATCTTCTGTAGTCCCAACATACTGAAAGTACAGGCTGTGCTAAGCAATTACAAATCCAGACTCGTAAGTGCTCTCGATAGCCCAGATTTGAGAACTCAGATTGCAGAGCAAGACTGTAAAGTATGGGTTACAGGAAAGCTGACAGCAATACAAGCCTCACTACAACCTGTAAAGCAGCAGCAACGACAGCTCTAAAGGCAGCTATTCTCTGCCAATCATGTATCAGAAAAGCAATAACATATATAGAAAAAAAAAACAATTGGTCTTTTCTTTAAGATTACCTCAGATGGATTTGGTTCAAGCTTCTGACTTAAGTGGATCTGCCGGGAATTTGACTCTGTAACACCAAGACATAACCCAGTAAATGAACCATTACACCGTTTATGGCTATCGTAACTTACGCCAGTTAAAGTTTGTCTTTCCAAAGTTAAATCTTCAAAACAAAACCTACCTCAGCAAATATAACTTCAGAAAACTTAAACTTCAATCTTTATCAAAGATCAAAGCATCCTAAAATAAACAGTTGTTAGGGCAGTAATAGAACCTCCTTCAACCTGGGTTTTCACGGCTCTACAGGAGTTATTTTCTGATGTTTGTTCACCATTTTGGTGATGCGCGAGAGAAGCAGGACAGAAACGTAGCCATCTCTTTCAGCACTTATCATTCATCCTAAATCCCTGCCCAGTGATAAAGAAGAAAGTTTGTACTTTGCTTAAAGTGAAAATGTTTTAATCTGCATTTCCACATGCGAGTATTAACATAAGAGAAGCTTAGTCTTGTCTACTTTTAACTGATTAAAAGACAGATTGGTTTAGAAGGCTTCAACGGTTCAAAAGATCTAGAAAGTCTTTGTACTGAAGCAGAAAGTTTAATGTCTCAAGTAACACTTAAGTGGGGGAGACTGTGCTGAAAAACAGTCATGGCATAACCTTCATATAATAAGATCTGTACTTCACATTCTAGTGTATGTTTAAACCTGGTTATCACTGCTTGTCAATCAAGTTCATGCACATAAGTTTAATGGTAGCAGCTAAATAGATATGTACTTTTTTTAAGCCTAGTTGTATGCTCCATCACAACTAGACAACAATGTAAATGAAAGTAATAGATTATAAACATCAATAGGAATCTCTAATTACTCAGAAGGAAGTACAATTTATGCCCATGTGATTTTTTTTTAACCTAGTTTCAGGAGAGACAATACAACCCAGGGTGCCACCATCAAAAAAATCCCCCACCCCCCAGAGAAAGCTGTACGTGACGTGCACTTCAGCAAAAGCTATCATGGCACTGTAGGAAAGAGCTTTCTCCACCTGAACATTTTTTCTGACTTTGCTGATGAAACAAGTTTTCAGATGTTTGGAGAATGCAAAATAGGTAACATCGGTCCCTGTGAGACTTAGATGTTGTAAGAGGGACTAAGGAGCACAAGCACCATAAATACACAACAGCAATGCCTCTGCTATTATCAGAGATACAGGAACAACAACAGATAATGGTGGGAAGGAACAGCTTCTAAGAGGAGGTTATGGATTTTTAATTTTATTTAGTCAGGAAAAAAAACAAACAGGTGGAAGGAGCCAGGACCAAATCTGGTGTTTAGTTACAGCAAAGCTCATAGGACAGAAAAATAAATAATTTTTTAAAATATTATCAGCTGCATTTAGCAAAGATTTATTATCTATCTCCTGACAGCTACAGCTTTCATCTGATACTGCCACGTTCCGTTTTCTCCCGTGAGAAGAAAAGCTCGGTGTCAATGAGTAGAAGCTAATTATAACAGACTAGGGGGAGAGGGAGAAAACCCAAACAAATGTTGACCATGTGACAGCTCTTTCTACTGTAAACAGGGGGTTGGCTTTTTTCAGCTCTTCTGTACACCACTTCCTCCCCTCTTTCTATACCACTGGGTGTTACATGCGAACCATGCCACGTGGAATGCTTTTACCTGCTTTTCTCTCAACTGACTCCAGTAAGCACCCTTAACACCTCTCCTGCTGGCACTTTTTCCCACACTCCCTCAAATTCCAACGGTATCTAATTTAGGGTAGATGTGATTGTCTATTTGTTTCTCTCGTTCCTCTTCCCATTTACTACAACACTCACAAAGCAGGAAAACGTACTTTCTCCCCCAACCACACCTTTCCTACCTTCAACCTAGTTTAGTTTGACACTATTCCTAATGATAATTTTCCCCACATTGTCTAAACAGATGCCCCAGCTTGAATAAATTCTGAGGCTGCTAATAAAAACAAGCAAAAAAAAATAAAAAAGCATTGATCTAAAACCATTTATTATTTTTACCTTTATCCTTCTGCTCTTCCACCTCTGCTGTCCACTTGCTGTTTCTTCTGTCATTATTTGATAACTTTTTCTGGTTTAAATTATCCCCAGTCTGCGTAGCAGCCTGACAGACTGACTGGTTCTGAAGAAGTTTACAAAAACAGAAATATGAATTTATATAACAAGTCCAATGACGCTTTGCCATCCTCTGTGTATGATACTATTATGCCTTCCTGACACATAATACTCTTTCTGTGACGGGCAGAAAGGTGGGGAGGTAAAAAAAAAAAGCAGCCTTGATCAGTACCATTCAGATTCATCCACTCTTTCATTCATTGCTAAATTATGCAAAGTGTCCTTTAAATTCATGCCATTTGTTTACATGACAAACAAAAACTGCTTCACTCAGACAATATCCACTTCAAAATCATAGCCTCCTTCTGCAGGGGAGCAAATACAGCTCAGAGAGAGCAAGCAACCTCTGTCCATTAGGCTTCTGTCTTGGTCTGCTCTTTGCAGGGCAGAAGTGCTGTACACTTCTTCTCAATTATGTCATTGTAAGTAATTACTACTCAAGAACTGAAAGGCACAGCACAGGAAGTCACTTCCACAATGTAAGAGATTTAAAGCCCAACTTTCATCTACCCCTTCTTCCCAACCTGGGTCTTGGGTCTGTTTGCCCTAGGATTTAAATTCAAAAAACCATCTGCTGCTAGACAGCAGCTCTTTACCCACAGAACCTGCTCGCTGCCTGGATGTACTGAGACTCTAAACCCACTTTCCTTAAAAATTGCACCAATAGAATAATGTCTCAAAATCTAAAAGCTACAGTCTTCCCTCAGACTCAGACAAATCCACTGAAGCCACTCAGCTCCACAACAGAAAAAGAACAAGTCTGAGAAAAAGTTTGCATTACTTATTGGTGTGAGAACTTGCCTCGTGTCCTAAGTTCTCAGGCTAAGAAGGAAAGTCCCTTATAAATAAAATGGGTTTTAATGTGAACCAATTCAGAAACAATCACCTCGTCACCTCTGATATTAACTCAAGCACAACAGTGTCATTTTATTGAGCTGTTTCTCAGCTAAACTAAACTATACTTCAGAACAAGGTCTGTCCTCCCCTTCAAGTTTGATCCCACCACACACAAAAAAGACAACATCTGAGTAACTGTAGGGGGTGCAAAGCCTTCCAAAGAGCAGAGGAACATGAAGAAAGAAGCCCATGGCTTCATAAGCTCCTGTGTCCACCATATTTACGTGCCTGAAGAACTGTGTACGGTGGACACTAATTATTCCCGGGGAAAACTACTATGTGTCTTGTACTGAATATATAAAGTATTGTAGATTGATGTATTTCTATGTGGAAAGTGAGTGTGAAGGAAATATCCTTAATTTTTCAATTGTATTGTAATGTTCTGACAGCAAGGCGACAATTGCTAATTAAAGATTCTTGGACAATTATGAAGAATGCACTATTAAATTATAATGAAAAAAGCATACGGTGGAAAGAGCAGGAAAAGCTTGTTCGTCCCTCTGCTGGATCTCATAAAGCGAACGAGATTCTTCTATAGCCTGTTTCTCCCTACGTTCCTCTGGAGACAGGCCAAAGTAGTTACAATCTCTGCTGCCGTGGTTCAGATCCTCAGTTCTCTCCCACTCTGGTTTTCTGTAAAGGAACAAAAATGAAATAAGACCACTTTGACAAAAGAAATTCAATGATCACCAGTATCAAACACAATGCAAACTCACAGCTTAGAAGGAAGAAAGAAGGTAACTATATACCACCGCTTACGTGATTCCATACAGATCAGATCCCTTTCTGCATAAAATTTAAGGAAAGGGAAGACTGGATTTTGTCCATGATTTATTTAGCTCAATACAATTTTGAAAGGCTTTGTAACAAATTAGATCATAGTTAAAAAACAAACCCCTGCATCAAGTGATCTAATCCATTTCTGTGCCATCTGAGAACTGACCACCCCCCATCTGCTATCTATGAACACACAAAAGAAAGCTGGGGAAGTAGATTTCTGTAAAGACAATAAAAGGGAAAACACACGAGGATTTTCAACATCTGAAGCATCACTGTTTCAGCTTCACAAATTACTTAACTGAACTTTCTAAAATACTTGTATATTTAGGTTTAAGAGGGTAGAAAAATGCCCTTAAGATGTTGCACATGGCAGACTCCAAACACCCCAGCCCCATTTATTCCACAAGGAGTGGAATCCAGATGAGTGACAGAACACAGCAGGAGAGCAGCAGGATTTGGGGGTGATGGTTGATGAGAAGCTCAATGTGAGCCAGCAGTGTGCACTCACAGCCCAGAAATCCAACCACATTCAGGGCTGCATCAAAAGAAGCGTGGCCAGCAGGTCAAGGGAGGTCATTCTGTCCCGTTACTCTGCTGTCGTGAGACCCCGTCTGGAGTACTGTGTCCAGCTCTGGGGCCACCAACATAAGAAGGGCATGGACCTGTTGGAACAAGTCCATCAGAGGGTCACAAAGATGATCAAAGGGCTTGAGCACCTCTCCTGTGAGGACAGGCTGAGTTGGGGTTGTTCAGCCTGGAGAAGAGAAGGCTCCAGGGAGACCTTATAGCAGCCTTCCAGTACCTAAAGGGGGCCTACAGGAGAGATGGGGAATGACTCTGTCGGGGCATGTAGTGATAGTGCAAGGAATAATGGTCTTAAATTGGAAGAAGGGAGATTTAGATTAGATACTAGAAAGAAATTCTTTCCTGTGAGGGTGGTGAGACACTGGCCCAGGTTGCCCAGGGATGTTGTGGATGCCCCATTCCTGGAAGTGTTCAAGACCAGGCAGGATGGGACTTTGAGCAACCCGGTCTAGTGGGAGGTGTCCCTGGCCATGGCAGGGGGGTTGGAACTTATGACCTTTAAGGTCCCTTCCAACCCAAACCATTCTATGATTCTAGGAGTTCGGGTTTGTACCCAAGTACAGAATAGTCTCCTGGACAGGAGAGCAGAAGAGTAGCAAGGATGAAAGCAGAAATTCTGTTGCAGCAGGACAATAAATCAAAAAATCACTTTTAAGAAATTCAGACAAAATGTTCTTCTCATGTTCCTTCAAGTGATCAGCTATAATACGAAGCGGTCCCCTATGAGAGATTCTGCAGAAGCTGAGGAATGATCTTAGCCATATCCAAGAAGCACTGCATGAAACATTACTTCAGCCACAAAGAGAAAAAAAAAAGCCAAAAACCAACACCCACTTTACAAGAAGAAACTGCAGTTTTGTGTTTGGTGCTTCCACGGGAGATGCTGCCATGCAAAAAACAAAAGGAAGCTCATGATACCAACAATTTTGAAAAAGGGTTCTCAAAAAAGAAATAATAAAGAAAAATAGAATTATTTTTCCTGTGCTTGTGTGTATTCTTAAGGACTTGGAACTCTTCTTAAGAAGTCAGTGGCAACACAGTTCATAAGAGCATGTTGAAACCATCTGAAGCAGGCACCTGAGCTCCAAGAAGCTCAGCTGGAGTTCAAGATGACTAAGATGGTACGTGTAGATTTACCTTACAGTTTGGGAAGAGTTCCTGCCTGGAGCTTTTTGCTCAGTTGAGGTCTGATGAGGTTGGGGTCCAGAACATAAGAACTGGTGCTGTCTGGTTCCCACAGTATGCTGTAGCCGAGGAGGTAGCGCTGACTGGGGTTTTATTGACTTGCTCTGATTCTTTGGCCCTCTGCAATCTGCATCTGTGATAAAGATATGAAAACAGATATCTTTTTTAATCTATCTTTTTTTAAGTTCTTTGGGACAAAACATCTGACAATCACCATTCTGCCACAGAAACACAGGTACAATCCTACCAGGCTGAGCATTCTGCCCCCATGTTGGGAAAAACTTTTTTATCTTCTTCCCTGGCACAGTGTTCCAGCCCTCCATAGGAGAGGTCTGTGGAAGAGGTTTAAGGCTCTTCAGTGAGACAGCATGCCTACAAAACAAGGAATTATGAAGGGAAAAATATCTTAGAGTTTACCAAGACCGAAGGATCTTTCAATGTTTGAGAACGAAGTCCGTAGCAATTTATAGTGAACTCAAGCACTGTGTAAAAGAACACAACTAACTTTTTTTTTTTTAAATAAAACTCTCTTTGATAAGTTGACACAAACTTAACCAGTAAAGAATTATCAGCTATTTGTGAATATTTTAATGTCTTTAGGGTAGACAGAAAAGGAGAATGATCAGAAAAAGGAATATACTCAACAGATAAACTAATCACAAATGCTGTAACAGATGTCAAGATTGAAAAACACAATATTGTTGATGTATATCCCAGAGCAATTACTGCTTTTTTAATTGAGGATGCTGTAAGGATGTCCAAGAACCTGTTGACATTATTTAAAAGGAAGACATTCAAATCAGGAAGACAGTTCAAATCAGGTTAAGTCTCAATTTAAAAAGGGAAAAAAATGTGCAAACTGTGGAACAATCTTCAAATCTCACTTCTTTTTATTTTTTTAAACAGGAGATCACATGAGATTAATGGGCGTCATTCTCCTTTCCTCATTTACCTTGACGGAAAGTCATAGCATCTTTGACTGAAAGTCAAAGGTAAATTACCTCTTCCCGAACTAAACTCAAGTATTGGGTTTTTTTTCCCCAGAAGAGTTACAAAACTTACAATACAGCTCAAGAAGATTCAACCTCCCTCCCCTTGGGGGAAAAAAAAAAAAAACCAAACAACAAAACCCATGAAAAAAAACCACCAAAACCAACCAACCTTCCCCTGGAACAACCAAAACCACCCCCACCACCCCCCCAGGAAAAAACCAACAAACCAGCAAACCAACACCACAATAAAATAACCCCAAAACTCCAAATAACAACTTTAAACACTCAGTTTATCCCAAGGTGGGGCAAAGATAACACTGATCTCAACAGCAACTTGGCACTCTTTCTATGAAATCAGGCACAGGTACTCAATAAACAGAAGCTATGTCCTTTATTTGGCCTTTTAGTATGAAAAGCTTGACATAAATCTAGCATCTAATCATTGCACAAAACAAGCAACATTTAATTAGGATGCTGTCAATCCGTTTAGGATTGAATCTTGTGCAAAGAAAGAAATTGTAATACTAATGTAGTTACTGTTTTACTTTGCAAGCAATATCCAGGCTCCATAGCCCTAAAGAAAAAAAGTCTGAAGTGGCAATTAAATTTCAGTAAAGAGGAACAAGGGGTGCTGCATTAATACATTGTTTTCCTAACAACTTTATAGTGGTACTGCTTCAAGTAAAGAAGGAAGATACACTTCAGGGGCTGAAATTAACTCTGAACTAATGTAACGCTGCCATTTACCAAGGTTCAGTTTGGCACTCTTGTCCAAAAGAGACTAAGCACTTACTTTGCTCCAAGCTCTTCTACAAATACAACAACTGGCCCATTTTCTGAACAGACTTCTTGAATATGGGCATTATAAAATTTCCCATTATGGTCTAAGCGCACCTATAAGAAAAAAAAGAGTTAAAAAAGCAAAAGGTGTGTTAACTTCAAAGACGACAATGAGAGGACGTGACTCTTTAAAACATGAGCAATGATATTTTAAACAGAACTTTTCCTCTGTGGAACAGAAGACCTGAGAAATAAACACCATGTAATTCAGTAGATGTATCAGAAGGATATACTCAATCCACACATTCTTTAAAATGAATTAAAATTAAAAAAAAAATAATAAACTATTTAAAAAATCACCGCCATCAAAGAAACAAACCCCCACAACAGAAGAAAGCTTGCCAGGTAGCACTAATGAAACACGGCTTTCAAAACTACATGAGAAAGTTAAAGGGATCAATGTATCAAGACTTTCCAGCTTTACTGAAAATACTTTCTCTTAAAATAAAATTCAAACTTGTCCTTGTTAAAATCCATTGCAAAAAAAAAAAAAAAAAAGTCATTACTCACTTTAGTGAAATTTAATTAAGACCCTAAAGAACACCAATTATTTCTGAAGTTACCCTTCAGAAGGTTTTTTTAAAAACAACAAAAAGTTATTGAGACATGATAGGTGTTAATTGTCTGACTGCCATTCCACGTTCTTAAAATTCTTCTGTTAAATCTAAAATAAATCTCAAAGTTCTGCTACAACATTTGGCTTCCCAGTTGTATTAATTTGGTGACCTCCTCTTTTCACTATTTACTTCATCTTCCCCTTCCCATTTATCTACCACCTTGCCATGTACATTTTACAAAGAGAGTATGTTAATTACCAGAGGTTTGGGTTTTTTTACTAGTAATATCTGTGCCCTTTAAGTACTACACAAAGCTTTAGGGTCTCATCTATACATTTTAAGTGTGTACTATTAAGCAGTAAGTAATCAACTTTACATTAGGTTTTTATTGTTTGTTTCGTGCAGGGTTTTAAGGGGTTGTGGGGATCTTTTTGCTTGGTGTGGTTTTGTTGGGTTTGGTGGGTTTTTTTCTTAAGTTTAGAGATGTGGTTTTCCTGCAATTTATTTACTATACTTAATTCAATAACACAAAAAAACCCTGTACGAACTGAAAGAGCCCCCACGCTGCATGATAATGTTAGTAATTTAAATCAATGGTCAAATATCCTAGAAAGAACCATATTTAGCCATGTACCACCAGTTTAGTTAACACACCTAAAGAGAATAATCTAAAATCCAGGTACTACAGAACTCGATGACAAATCTTATTTCTCCCACTACAAATTTGAACGGAATTTAAAGAGGAATTGTGTAACACTTCAAATACTTCAGGAAGAATAATCACCCAAAACTTCAGGAGCTGCAGTATCTAAACTGAACTGCATTCCATTACTTAAAAGTTATGAGATTAGAACAAAGCCAATTTACAAACAGTAAGCATTACCTCCAAAGTTGAACATAAATACATGTAATTATGATGTTGGGGTTTTATATGCCAGTAAACAGTAAAATGTCACTCTTCATCGTGCAAGTGTATGCAGCAAACACTCTCACCAGGCAGCAGTACCATGAAGCAAGCACAGCCATCAGCAAAAGACATAGTGGAAAGAACCATTACTTTTATAAAACAGCCTTACCCTACACTTTTGCAACATCGTGGGAATAACTCATGGAGCCCACCGAAAGAAGAACAGAGTTTGGCCTGAACCAGGTAAACTGCCCTAAACACACCTATTTCTCACACAGAGACTAGCACTCTACAACACCGAGCAAAGACCTGCCATTAAGACAAGCCTGCACAAACCCATTTGCATACTTAACACTAAGGTCCACAGTCATCTTATGAAACACACTTTTCAAATTAACTTTGTCACTTTTTGCACTGATCAGATGATTCATTACACGCTTCTCTAGATGTACGCTGTAAGTCACAAACACTGCCAAGAGTTAAATAACGAGCATATGCACAGTTGAAGACACAAGCAAAGAATATTTAGAAATTAGCAATTATATATAAAAGTTGTTAACAGAGAGGGAAAATTGGCATCTTGTGCAAGACAAAACATAAATGTCTCTATAAACTATAACTCAATGCTACTTACTTTACATTTATCTCCCACTGAGTATTGCATGCCAGCAGCAATAGAAAAATCTTGTTTTTGCTGATCTGTAAATACACAAGCAGTAATACACTTAAACAAAAAGAGTTACTTCCTTGGAGCAGCAAAAATGCAAACCAGAAGTTCAGGCTCTAAAACTGCACACTGACCCATGTGAAGAATACCACTTCCTAAACCCAAAGTGCCATTTGCATCACTGTTCTTCAAGAAGGCTTCACTTTATGCATCAGCTTGCAAAAGCTGGAACGTTTAAGTATTCAGTTACTTACCCCATTTGGATTGGAGCCAAACATCATATTCAACATTTCTGTAAACTGATGGATTGAGTGACTTAAGAACTTTTTTAGGTAAGACCAGCAAGGCAGGATTCCCATTGCTCTTCAGGTGCTGTATGAAACAGAACAAAGTGCTAAATGGTCAATTACATAGTTTCCCATTTTCAATCACAGCGCTCAAGCTTTAAACTGAACTATAAAGAAGCTGAAAATACATAAAACAGAAAGCTTTGAAAAAAAAAATAAAATAATTCAATGGCATTCTTTTAACCACACTGGAACAAAATTAAAAGCTAAACAGCATTAAGAAGGACACTATCCACCTTGTGGTACACCAAAAGTAAACATTACTTTTCAAAGAAATAAGTAGCTTTTAAGATACCACACATCGGAAAAACTAGAAACTCAAGATTCTCTCGTGAACATTAAACACTGAAAAAATATAGCAGAGTACAAGTTATTAAGAAGAAAATAAACCCTAACATATACCTTGTTGCCAGGAAGAGACTTCAATCCATTCATATCACTAACTGCTGTAGCTCTGCTTCTGCAAAAGAACAGAAGAGAGCTGTGGTAGTACAGTATGAATAAGGCCTGGACATCAGGTAAGAAACATCTTGGAAGCAAGATAAGAACATCAAACCCACCACTCTCTATGTATTTTTCCATACTAAGCATACCACAGAGCAGTTTCATACCTTCAAATGAAATAGCTAAGTCTAAACGAAGAACTGTATTTCTCCATCATACAAAGCTAAAATAAGATTTTGTGGTTTAAGTACAAGTTTTAGAAAGGGTAACTGATGTGAACTGATTTAGCCACCACTTCGGGGGAAAAAAAAGAAAAAAGGGAGGGGGGAGGAACAGGGCAGACAAAGGAAACAAAAAATTCCTCTACAATTTCTGCAGCTACACAAGGAAAACATAGCAAAAGCAGGCATTAAAACAAACATACATAAAACTCAAAACCAGGAAATCACTCCACTAGTTAACTGGCTTCAAGCATCCTAATATACTCATATTCTCTACACCTGACATCACTAGAAAATTACTTTCCAAAGAGAAAAAACAAGTATTTTTCCCTACAGCAGTTGTAGACAACTGTTAGCATTAACTTCTCCCAAAATCAGACTAAACTAATAACATTTAGTAACAGCATAACTGAAAAGTTCACGTTTTTAAAATTATAAAGATCTTCTGGACAACTAGCTGATGAAACAAGTTGAAGCCAGCCTTAAGAGAAGCAAAAACTTAAGACTTCATAAACCCAGCAAAGCGTTTGTAAGTTGGGTTAACTAGGTCAAGAGTTACAGACACTAGCTCTTGTGTCATTAAGACATATGGTATAAATCAAAACCATTGAGTCTGGTAGTCTCAAATGAGTACGTGACCTTCATTTACAAAGGTGCTCTGGAGGTCAGCGGTGTGTTTTCTTATGACTCCCAAGATACAAGGTAACGCTACTGCGCATGAAGTCCAGGAAAGCTCCAAGAACAGAATGGAACACAGAAGGCTTCCACTCTCTGACATTTGACTACAGTAACTGTTCCCCGAGGCAGGAATACTTTGTATTTTGGTTGGAAATGTTCCCTAGGTTGGATGGATTTGAGTTTTTTTTTCCAAACAAGAAAGGAAGCTAATTCCTTTCCCAGAACTTGGTTTTCTTCCTGTGATTTCCACTATCTTCCTTTATGTCGTTTTCAGCGTGAAGAAAAACTCAGCTCCCAACAACTCCAAGAATTTCCTCTGCCACATGTCACACAGACTACAGCAGAGCCCTCAGAGAGGGATTTAAGGATGATCATCAGGCAGAGAGACCATGATGCATTAATATAGCATCGCCTCCATGGCTTCAATGAAATTTCACACCAGCTAGGGTTTTTATGAACAGTATTAAACAGAAGAAGAACTGCCAATATGTAAATGCAAAAATGGCACTGTTAAAGATTTACTGTGCAAAAGCAATCAATAGGTCAAAATCTCAAAGCTAGCTAGAGCACTCAGGTCCAGCAAAAGGAATACAGACTCACAAATATAATCACTTTGTAAAGATCAGGATTAAAATGGAACAAGCTACAGCTATATTTCTCCATTAGCTATGTCTCAAGCATGCATTTCAGCCCCCAGATGTGGAAGCAACACAACTGGGATTAGATCCTGTAACTCTACTCAGTTGCAAGAGTGAAGTGAGCCAAGTCATTCTCATGGAGTTTACCACGCCAGACTGGCACACGGACCGTTATTCCAGGGGATTCTACTATTTTAAACAGGAAGAGGGGCATGTTGCAGTGTCATTACGCATGAAGACCCAAAGCTAAACTGCAAGAAAAACAGAGGAACCAGAACCCTGTCCTTAGGTACATTACACAGAATCACAGGGATTGGAAGGGATCCCCCTGCCAGAGCAGGAACACCTAGATCAGGTCACACAGGAACACGTCCAGGCAGGTTTGGAATGTCTCCAGTGAAGGAAACTCTACAACCTCTCTGGGCAGCCCCTTCCAGTGTTCTGTCATCCTCACTGTGAAGAGGTTTTTTTTCTCATATTTAAGTGGAACCTCCCATGTTCCAGCTTGCACCCACTGCCCCTTGTCCTATCATTGCCTGTCACTGAGAAGAGCTTGGCTCCATCCTCCTGACACTCACCCCTTACATATTTATAAACATTAATGAGGTCACCCCTCAGTCTCCTCTTCTCCAAGCTAAAGAGACCCATTACATTCTTCCATAGATTTAACTTGTCTTTTTTTTTTTTTTTTTTTTAATTAATTTGCAAAGGTTTTCAACCCTGTTAGATTCTACTACCCACCAGAAATTCAGAAAACTCCTTTAACACGTATTGCTCACGGGCATCTTACGTTAACTTTTAAACCCCATTTACCTGTAGTTGTCGTCTTCTGAATCTGAAGCAGATAATTCACTGCTACCATTACTGTCCTCTGTCACACCAACAGCGCTAAGTTCTGCTATGATTTTCTTTACATCTGTATCAAATACTTTCTCATACAACAACTCATACAGCAGAGCTGGGGAAGAGCAGAAAGTGGAAGAGCAGAATCAATGACAAGGCAAACAGGGTCTTATACCATCATTTCAGATGCACTTCAAATTACTTCAGTCAAAGCAAGCAAGCATTTTGATATGTTAAATGAAACAGTGAAAGTATTAGAAGCTGCAGTTACTATGGCTTAATGTGTATGCATGAAACTACCAGAAATCAGGTCTCTTGATAGGCAAATTCAGCTTTAGTCTTGTAACTCAGCACATAGGCAAAGTTTTCATGAAGAATTAGAATCCTTGTAGAGATTGCCACAGTAACCTATCAAACCTAATTAGGACCTTGGAGCATTTCTGCAATCCAGTTAAAAAAAATAAAACCCAATAACCCACAAAGACAGTTATTTTTTTTTTTAACATGTAACCTCCATAATTTCTGTAACAGTTTACACATGCAAGGACAATTTTAACATAAGCAGTTAGTTTGCTAACAGTCTGAAATACAACATTGAAACCAGAATGCTAACCAACAACAAGGCAACAGATTATAAACAAGTACACCAACACTTTCTGTTTACATTAGACCACCCAGACTCAAAGAGGCAGATTAGTCTTCCCCTTGTGGTATATAATCTGTTTCGTCAAGAATCAGGGCACAGTAAGTATTCGTGCTATTGCAAAATCATACAGTCATTGACAATTCAAATGGTAAATTAGGCTACTAAAGGATGACTATAATGAACTTTCATGTAGAGCCTTTTCCCGAGACCTGTATTTTAAGATTTTTGGTAAACAGATGTGCTTTTAATTAAGCAACGTGATACTTACACTGGCAAGTAGCAGCCTTTTCCGAATACTCTATGGGATAAACAATATCATAGTGGTTTCCATTTGAGAAGCACAGCAATACCTATCAAAAAACCCATACAGATGTTTTAGGTTTTGCATCTCACTTCATTTTTCACATGAGCGCTACCCTCTTAAATTCAATTTAATGTACCAACAAGTTGTGTTATCCCTTGGGACCTCAAAGGATCAATAAAACGATCAAGATGTTTGGTAGATGTCCTTTAAACCAAAAATAATTTGACCAGAAGTCAATAGTAATTTAAGAGGCAGCTATGTGAGTTAGTACTTGTAAATTGATTTTTACAGAATTTTACACTACTAGGAAGATATACCACACCCCAAATACAGACCATATATTAACAGAATAGCTGCCTTTAATATGTACAAAAGAAATATGTATAATTGAATGAAGAAAAATGAGAATTCTGAAAATTGTGATGAATACAAATCACACAAAACTACTTGTTGTTTATGAAGTCATTTAAATTCAGCCTTTCACAATAGCCATAAACTTAACTTTTACCTTATCAGAAAAGCCATTTTCAGTTACGTGTGAGGGAGAAGCATTTGGTTCCCGGTATATTATGAAATCTTTCCTGAAAAAAAGAAAAAAAAAAAGTAGCAGTCAAGATTTCATTTAAAAATTGGAATATTGGAATATTCAAGTTAAGTTCAAGGAACATGCATAACCACATAAAACATTTAGTGGAAGAGAACACTGAAGGAGAGTAGTGCAGCTGTCACTGGTCAAAAAAAGGTTTGCTTTCTGGAGCTGTGTCTAGAAAGACGATGGCCCCCTAGTTCTGCAGAAATTGATTACACTTTGCCATTTGGAAACCCACCCCCAAGAGGAGATCAGTTCTACAAAAACAGACAGGCAACAGTGATGAGTTCCCAGAAGGTGAGCAATGGCTTAGGCTAAATCTGTACTAGCAGACTGATGACACACGTGCAAGAACCTTTTTTGGGCACAGAGGCCAGCTAACGGAACAACCCACGTCTGTGCTCAGAAACTTCTTGCCTCCCAAACCAAGGCCTCAGGCTCAGAAGGATTCACACAACATTTCTGCTCCCAAACGGTGGCCCAGCTGCCACAGCGTGCTGAAGAGCACGCCAAAAGCACAACTGACCACCAGTGGGCATTGCCTGAGGATCAGATACTGTAACCAAGTCTCCAGCACCTCTGAAAGTCACGCACTCCATGTCTCAGCTTTTTCCACGTGTAGCAAGAAGAATCTTTCTTCTGCATTTTAAAATGGATAATGCACTTCAAAAAAAGACATTCGGAAGGCTCAGTCTACATTTCTCTTTGGATAAAGACTCCAGCATGTGTGCAGTCTAACACCATGTTGTGGTTGTCACGACTCAAATTGCTGGTTTCAAAGCGGAAAAGCAACCTCTCTGTTGTCTCTTCACTATGAGAATGGAGACAAACTTTTTGGGAAGCTTGAGTGGAAACAGCAGACAGTCTGTCATTGCAGTGTTGGCAGATACTCGTTATCAAGCACATCAGTCTAGCAGAGTTTTTCAGAACAGGTTTAGAAAGATTTTCTCACTGCAAACCAAACGTAATGAGGTACCCAAACTTAAAGGAAGAGTTGAGCTACCACAGTTAAGGAAATTTAGAATTTACATTCCACAGCAATAATCTAACAAGCTAAAAAAAAAAAAAAAAATTAAAAAGCATAAAAAATTGAGCTGTGTATAAAGTGACAAATACAGGAAAATCCACAACTGATATGACGTGCTACATGTTATTTCATTTTATTTTCTAAACACTGAAAGACTATCAATCTTTGCTACTTGTTTTTCTGCTATAATCAATTGCTGTCTTGTTCTTAACTTTCATTATTTTTTCCTCTCTCTTTCATCCACAATCCTCCCTCTGAATTCTTTGCTCAACAGCCTATCAGTTCCTTCAACTTCTTCCTTGCTCACACCAGCAAAAGTTTCCTTAGCCTTGCAAAATCATCAATTATATTCACAGGTGCAGTTTTTAGATTAAAAAAAGAAAAAAAAAAGAAAAAAAAAGAACCCCAAACCAAACAATTTTCTACAACAACACGGAAAAAGCAATTCTGAGAGGAAAAGAATTTCATGGCTCAGAGCTGCACACGCTTCGGGCAGGCAATGAAAATTTACAAAATATCCAAATTATACTTGTATCAGATCTGAGCAACGACAATTAAAACAAGCCTATTCATACCACATTTCTATCCTATGCTTGAAAAGTCTGAAACTCACTTCTCCACTTGGCACCAAAGAAGAAATTCATACTACTACTTTCATTCAGTCTGCCAGCATCCAGAAAGAGAAGCAAGTCTTTCCCCCTACCTCTATCACCTTTCCTGCTTTTCCCAGAGCTTCTAAAATCACCCTTTTAATAGAAACCAGTCTTCCCAAAACAAGTATGGCAGTAAGGAGTGGTGTGTGTTCAACTCTGCAGTGAAATACTACACATAGTTGGAACTGTGCCATAAGTCTCCCTACACTTCAACTGGAAATTTAAAGAAAAATTACTGTTGTGAACCAGTATTTGTCCCTGTATTCCTTTATCAGCTGTGATCCTGAACACCAACGTATCATGGCTTCAACAAAAACTGCTTCCGCTTCATAAGAATACATTTCTTACAGCTAGAAATACAAGAAACTGAAGATCATGACCATCCAGTTCCCACGTAATCAAGCAGGCAATTTTGTTGCCTTAAATTGAGTTGTGTCCCTCTACACCCAGTGGCTCAATCTACCACCAGACCCTCTCACTATGCCTTTTGAAATACTGAATTTTTTAACTGGTTTGCAACCAGCAGAAAGAGAAGACGCTGTACATTGCTCATTCCTTTGGACAGTAATTAGAAAGCAGTTATAAGTATTCAGCATGTTGTTTCCTACTACTTTGTGAAGGCAGATTAATAGATAGGGTTATATTTAATAAAAGCACATCAGCAAAAGCATTCCTCAGCAAGAGGAGTGGTTATGTATGCACAAATACCGAAACATTTCTTAAGCATAGCTCAAGCTATCGCCCTTGACAAACTCTTTATTATTTCATCTGTAGTGATACAGTAGAAAAAGCAAGATTTAGAGACAAGAGATTAAAGGTACAGCTGTACATCAGGCACTATTATACCAGTACCCACAACTTCATACCAGGGGAGGTGCAGGAATGGCTTTCAGGCAGCCAGCCTTCAGTGCTCTTATCACTAAAATACACCTGTACAGAGGTAGTAAGGAAATGGGTACAGCCCACAGCTTAGCAATGGGGTTAATATTGAAGCCTTGGTGACAAATAGGAAGAAAAGCAACTTTAACAGAAAAATTAAGATAGCAAAATTTAAAAAATACAAACTGTACTGCTCTATTAGTTGTGCAGGGAAGATGCATGACACTATTGCAAACCTGTATTTAAATCCCAGATTAAGTGTCAGGTTCAAAGCTCACTTTTCTGTATTTATTTAATACCTTGATAGCTGTAATATTCCATCCATATTTGTCATTTTCTGGAGAACTATGGTATAGCATACAGGTCCATCTTTGTAATTCCAACCAATTAGCTAACAGAACCCCCAAACCTCAATAAAACACATTTAAAGGTTTTCTTACTTGTACATAAGAGAAAGGGCACTTATTTCTACTTGTCCAACCCATTCCTGCATTGAAAGAAAAAAAAAATTTTTGAAGTTCAAATGCACAGTTATTATACTTCCTCATGTGTAGATCAAGAAAAGCAAGAAATCATTG
>VXBJ01000966.1:1330573-1384350 GCA_013400055.1 Nycticryphes semicollaris
CACGTTATTTTTTTAAATCCATCCACTTGCAGTGAAGAAGATGGAAATAAAACTGGGATAGTAAAAGTAGGCTTAAGTAAAATGGATTTTAAAAAGCCATAGCCGTTCAATTATTTTAATATACTACTTTTTTTTTTTTTGTATACCACTCTTAGTGGCAAGAGGCACCAAACATTGTTATTACAACTGCCTGACAAGATTTTGCTTGGCATTGGAAAGAGGCTCTAGAAGATTTGCACGCACAAAATGTGTCAAGAAAGGAAGCCTTCCAAACCTGTAAAGCTTTTTTTTTTTACTGTGGTTGTGTGACTTACCCAGGAAGGAAGAGCTACAAAGCTCTCAGTTCCACTAGTGGTAAATAAAATGCTACCGGTTATTTCTTAGCTTAAATCAAAAGTTTAGATGCAAGAAAGAGAGGTGAAGGCAGAAGGAATGAAAACCCTGATTTTCACTTTCAGCCAACAGTAATAAGACCAGGGAGGGTGGTGACTTGCGCTGAAATCTGTATATAGTAACTGATTGAATAAGCAGAAGTTACTAGTCAGGCTGAGGGCAGTGCTCTAGCAGCTCGGCACAAGCAGTATCGAACCCCCTTTTCCTAACAGAAGCCCAGGTTTGCCAGAAAGGAGTTGGTCTGCTGGAAACAAAAGCAAATTCCCTGGGAAATTCCAATTCCATAAGCAAGAAAAATCGAAACTGAGAGAAGTGAAAGTAAAGCCCTAATGGCTCCTGAACCTCCAAAGACACAGAGAGCTGGTTAGGCAGCACGGGGATGTTTGAGACAAGGAGCACAAGGTGAAAATACTAGCAAGGGGCTGGAGGGAAGGCTCAAACTTCTCACCAGAAGACGGGAAAGGTCATCTAACAAGACTGAACTATAAACAGTTGCTGCCACTTGACTCAGCTACCACATTCACTGAAGAAACTCAGCCTAGCGGTGTCCTGCACACGAGAGGTGCTTCTTCTGTCCATAAAAGTGATTTGGCAAGATGCTTTTGAGACCTATCAAACTAGTGGCCAGTTACAGAGTTCCTTAGGAATACGCCATTCTATCTTCACCCTGTTTGTCATGGTTGGAGACAGAACTGTCATCTAACACGTTCACAAATCCCTCTTCCCTCACATTTAAGCCTTTTGTCATTGCAATTCTAAAGGCCTATTAGGGGGAGAGCAAATACTTTTCATCATATCTGTTGGACTTCAGAATGCCTCTACGCATGAGGCCATCCAGTATGTTAACAGAATGTAAATGCAGTTCTGATAAGTGAATACAGGGAGGTAATTCAAGAATAACAGTTACCTAGCTGTCCGTTTCCTAAAAGTGTGCTTTTTGCTACCAAATCCTGAAGTCAGTCAGGCAATGGTGACCCACAGATACTTTTTTCCCCGCCCCCCTCCAAGTACTTCTGTACAAGAAACAATCTATTTCTAAAAAGCTGAAGTTCTCACCCAAGAAACCTAGCCTGTACATGCAGTTTTTAAGACATAAAGAGAAACACATCCGCTGAAAGACATCTGAAATACCTCAGTGTTAAAAGACATGCTCCACCAAGGTAACAACGGCCAAATTGTAACTTAAAAGTTATTACAGATGTTGTCTTTAGCAAGCAGCTTTATTAGCACTTTCAACCAGCGCTCCTGCCACTAGCAGCAGCTCCAGCCACTCACTCCTCTGCACCAACCTCTATTGCCCACACAAAGGCTTCTGCTGCCCATACACTGAATCTGCTCAGGAAGCTGACTCAAGCTAAAAAAAAAAAAAATAAAAAAATTAGAAAAACTAAAAATCCAAAAGACACCCCACAACTTTATTGTTCAATCAAGACTAGTTTTGTGACTGAGTTCGGGGCCTGCCCATGCCAACACCTGAGCCAGCAAAGGGGAAGGGGGGGAAAGCAGTCTTTCATCTAACTGCAACCTTGGAGAGAGGAGACCGGTTTTCACCCAGCTTCCAGCCCGCTCTTTCCCCGCTTCAGACAGGGCCAGTTCACCAGGAGCCCCTGCTGCCGCCTCAACCCCGTCCACAAGCTTGGGCCTGGTCGACTCGGCACAGGCCGGGGACAGGCACAGGGGGGCAGGCGCGGCCCCTTCGGCCTGCAGCCGGGACCCACCAGGGTCCGGCCTGCTCGGCGGCCGTCCCTGCGCGAGCACACAACCCGCCGCCGGGGCTGCGAGGCCGAGGCTCCCCACCTAGAAGGCCTCCACCCTTCCCCCACCCGCTGACGGGCACTTACCGGCCGAGGGGCGGGCGGCCCCTTCCTCCTCTCCTCCCCGCGGGAAACGGCTGCAACGGCAGCACCGCCCCCTCTTCGCTTCGCCGGCGCAGTCTCTTCAATCTCCCGCGGCGGCCGCCCTGCTGGCGTCGCTCCCCGATGATGCGGCCGCTGCCAACCCCGTCCCGGTATCGCCCTCCCGCTTCGCCGCCTTCTCATCACTCTTGGCCGCACGCGCGAGAGAGGGAGCGCCCGCCCGCAGGGCTCCCCCTCCGCCTGTTCTTGGTTTGTCCCACCGGCGGCACCTGTGCGGGCTGCTGGGGCCCGTACCATTTGCTGCAGAGGGGAGGACAAGAAGAGGCCGGAGAGAACGCCCAGTTGCTGGAGAAAGGAGCGGCGTTTCGTGTGGTGCTGTTCCTCTTGTACGTCGTCGCTGGGCGACTTTGAGGAGCCGGGTGGCGCTGAGGCGAGCGGCAGTCCATTCGTGTCCCTACCCTCAAAAGGACACGCAGTGGTACAGCCCGGGGAACATCTCTCCCCTCCCTAGCAGGTCCCAGTGCTCGCGTCCGCAGTCGCGAAGGGCGGGCAATGGCGGCCCGTCTCACAGCCGTCGCCGCCTGAGGGCACCCCTCCTTCTAGCAGCATGTAAGCATTCCCCCGAGTAGGGGAAACAAAAGGAAACGGATTTTTTAAGACTTTTTTTTTTTTTTTTTTCCAGGAAATGTGTTTTGGTTTTTTTTTTTAACGGGTTAATGGCCCAGAAGGACAAGTGTGGGACAGGAGAGGGCTTTCGCTGCCAGAAGGAGAAGTTGTTAAACTGTGCCCTCCATCATAGTGAGTAGAAATGCTATAACAAGCATGAAGAAATGCATAAAATGTCTCTAAATCAGTAGTGGGAAGGTCGTGAGAAGACTAAGGAAGTAGGTAGCAAATTCCAATTTGATTTATTTTTTTCTGTTTTTCCCAAACTAAATGTTTATTGAGGTGAGAAGCTCACCACTGAGTTGATGACATGATCAAGCCAAAGTGTTTAGGGGGAGTTAATCGAATTTAATAAATAAATACTTCAAGCTAACTAGCATACATATTAATAGAGGTGAGAAAACCTGATGCATAAGGGGACACAGTAAAAAAAAATAACAGAAACAGGGTATGGTTAGAAGAAAAATCTTTTTAGATTATGAGATTTTTGTCTTTGGTTGAAATAAAATACGAAATTACATAAACCGTTAGGCTTCTCTGGTGAGGAGCAATTCAGTCTTACCATTTCTGTGCGCGTTAAATAGAAGTTATTACATTAAGAGTCCTTTTGAAGACAGTAAACTGCAAAAACAATCTAGTGTAAGTCATTTATCCCTAACTGGTTTTAGATTTTCCAAAGTTACAGTACCGTACCCATTGAAGCTGGTAGTGCCTCCATGTGCCTGCACGGGACAGTGAAGCACACAGAGAAAGCTGACCCGGCTGACAGTGGTGTCAGTTCCCCTGAAATATTTTTCAGTGAGATCAGATCTTCAAACCATTCCGTTGTGCACTTGCTGCACGAAGACTAGCACAAGAGAGGGAGAAGGTGGGAAAGAGAAAATAGGTGGAGAAGATGATGAAGGTTCTCACTCTGGTGTAGGACCAGGCCAGATCCTCGTCAAACTTTGAAAGAATGTCTTTAGTTGTATGAAGATGAAACATGAGTAATTGGGCTCAAATTGGTTTAGGATATTACTGTAGATAATGTGAACAGTTACATTGTACCCAGAAAGTCTACCCTTTCCCCAGTTTCTTTGTAGGAACATGGGGTTTGCGTGGCAAGGTTTTGGTAGCGGGGAGTTACAGGGGTGGATTCTATGAGAAGCTGCTAGAAGCTTTCCCCATGTCTGATAGAACCAGTGCCAGCCAGCTCCAAGACAGGCACACTGCTGGCCGGCCAAGGCCAAAGCCAAGCCCATCAGGGACAGCAGTAGTGCCTCTGTGATAACACATTCAAGAAGGGGGAGAAGTTGCTGCACAACAGAAACAGGAGCAAGGAGTGAGAATATGTGAGAGAAACAGCTTTACAGACACCAGGGTCAGTGGAGGAGGAGAAGGAGGAGGTGCTCCAGGCACCGGAGCAGAGATTCCCCTGCAGCCCATGTAGGACCTTATGTCAGAGCAGGTGGATGCCCAAAAGAGGCTGTGACCCCATGCAAAGCTAGCTTCTGGCATAACCTGTGGACCCATGGAGAGAAAGTAGCCCATGCAGGAGCAAGTTTGCTGACAAGACTTGTGATGCCGTGTGCGACCTGTGCTGGAGCAATCTGTTCCTGAAGGACTGCACCCTGTGGAAAGAACCACCTTTGGAGCAGTTTGTGAAGAACTGCAGTCCGTGGGAAGCACTCACGTTGGAGAAGTTCATGGAGGACTGTCTCCCGTGGGAGGGACCTCGTGCTGGAGCACAGTAAGAATGTGAGGAGTCCTCCCCATGACAAGGAAGGAATGACAGACAAAAAGCTTGAGGAACTGACCACAACCCAGATTCCCTGTCCCACTGCGCCACTGGGGGATGAGGTGGAGAAAATCAAGAGAAAAGATTAAGCTCAGGAAGAAGGAAGGAGGGGAGGAAATGTGTTTTTAAAATTTATTATTTCCTCATTATCCTGCTCAGATTTTGATTGGTAATAAATTAAACTGATTTCTCCAAGCTGAGCCTGTTTTGCCTGTGATGTTAATTGCTGAGTGATCTCCCTGTCCTTATCTCATCCTACAAGCTTTTTGTTGTATTCTTTCTCCCCTCTCCACCCCTGAGAAGAATCATAGAGCAGCTTTGGTGAGCACCAGGTGTCCAGCCAGGGGTCAACCCGCTACAAGACTGTTACAGAGTCCCACTTTTTGTCCCAGGCTTGGTCCAGCTCTCTCCTCTCCTGCCTAGACTGTCCTTCATGAAAAGTAATTTGCTGTTGTTTTCAACAAATCTCTTTCATCTGGATCAGGGAACTGATGCCGCTGCCTGTTTGGCTGCAAGTACATGGATCTCAGTAAAAGGTGGACAGAGGGAGTCCATGATACGGGTTAGGAAGTAAAGGGACTTAACGGTTCACAGAAGTAAATGTGTGGCTGAAGCTAGAAAAGGGAGGAGGCTGGCAGCAGTATTATGTTTCAAAAGCAGAAAAAAAAATACTTTCTGTAACTCAGAATAAGTGAACAGTAGCATATATTAGAGGAGTGGTTTAAATCAGTCATCATGAAAATGAATCAAATCAGTGAAGGGGAAACTTTGATTTAAATTATTGCTTTTAATCTTAAATTACAGCTGTATATTTTCTTAAAGACTGATTTTTCACTGATTGGTAACCATTAAAATGTGCTGATTATAGTCTTTATGCATAATGTAGCATTTCTTTTTGCTAACAAAGAGGACTTGCTAATCTACATACATCTGAGACATTTCAGAATTTAACACAACATTTTAATGGATTCTTAATTCTTACATAGATTCTACTATTTTAGAAAATAAGGACTGTTTCCTTTCTTTTTTACTAGACAATTATTACGCTTTTACTTGGGATTCATATCAAACTCCTAGGGGATAAATACAGGAAGCGAAAGAAAAACATTAGATAAAAACTCCATACAATTGCTTTTAATTAAATAAGATCACTATCCTGTATTTGAACCTTCTGAAGAAGTTTATCTCAGTATCTTTTGCACTGAAGAAGATTTTATTAAAAAAAAGGAAGTGTACCTGGAGGAGGAGATTTTAATTGGTTAGGATCATCCTGTCCTTTACATTTGTATTTTATTTATGGATGGAAATAATGAAAAATACATCAGCTAGGATAATTAATTTAAGTGAGCTAGCTGAATAAAAAGAAAGAAAGAAAATACTGCCATTTGCTTGCTGGAAAAAGATGTTTGTCAAAGCCTCATTTAACACTTCAGCAAATCAAGGTTAATCATTCAGCAGCTTGACTTTCCTGGAACAGAAAGTACATACTGCTTAATAATACTACATTTGTAATATTTGCTTTTTAAAGTAAACATATTTAAAACTATTTTTTTTAAATTAACCAACCTGGTTTATTCTATTATTATTTTATTACAGAGACCTGGAGAAGTTACCAGGGAAGAATCATATTTTAGCTGTAAATGTAAGTTGAGCACGAAGTCAGGATCTTCTAGAAATCAGGTACTTTTTTCATGTTTAAGAAGGCTGTACATGATGGGAGGAGCCTGTCTTTTAGAAAAGTTAGGAAAAAAAATCATTCCCATATATAAATCTCAAATATTGCTGCAGAATATTAATTCTTTGACTTCTGTTGTGTTTTGAAATGTGCAGCAGTTCATACTACTATCAACTTTGCTTAAAGTAAGTGCAAGTGCCATGAAATAATACACATAAATAAAATCAAGATGAATCATGTTACTAATACAGCTCTAGAGATAAATTAAAAAAAAACATATACAAAGAGATGGACTTTGTATGAGACAATCTTGCTGAGTAATAATACATTTTAAATTTATAAATTTTTTTATTTTTGCCATTTTAGCTAAAGCCTCTGCTGTTCTCAGGAACAGAGTGAGTGGAAACGCGTAGCAGTTGGATGCAGTGGTTTCCCTTACGGTTAGGAGGTTCGTGGCCGTATATTGCAGTTCAGCCTGTTAGCCTTTAGATGGCGCCAGCTCCTTGATCATTTTCGGTTGTCATTTTTCTGGCGTGTTAAGTGTGAGATGAGGGAAGGCAGCAGTAACCGCTGAACTGATATTTTGTTAGGGGAACACAATCAGGACACTCAGTGCATACTTCCCCCTTAAACCCACCAAAAAAAAAAAAAAAGAATAAAAATAAGCAAGCCGTAAATAGAGATTTTTTGACTGAAAATATGAAGTATGCAGCACAGCTCTAGAGTACAGGGCTCAGAAATGTCCAATTCTGAGCTCAGCCTGCCCCCAGACATTGTTCTACAGCAAATCCGAGGTGTAAATAAAGCAACAGGAGATCGTCAGGTTGTTTTACCATCTATTCTGCCTCTGCCAGCTGTGTGCAGGCACAGAAAGACGCTCTTTTGCTGGCCTGGTGCCACGCGAGGCTCTGTGTACGCTGAAGCGATACGGTAGTGGCTCCCTGTGCGGTGGCTTGCTCTGCTTCTGTAGCTGATGTGGGAAGTGGCAGTATTGCAGTGTGTAGTTGCAGTTAAGATTACGGAAAGAAGTATGTTTATACTTCTGCAGCGCACCCGCTTTGCGGAAAATATCACTCTGTTCCTAAGTTTTGTGAACCACTGCAGGTAACTGTTTGAAACTATAGGTTTTTTCTGCATGCTGTGTTGCATTTCAGTAGCATACAGGGCTTCTGTATGTTTTTGAGTACAAAATTCATGTGCATTCTGTGTAAGAGAGAGTATTAATTCAGATGATGATGACACATAGAAGCATTTAAAGTGTGTATGCCTCTACTGCAGAATGTTTTCGATGATATGCCAAATTAACTGGATGGTGAAAAGGAAAAGAATCGAGTAAGGCTGCCATAGTTAGCAATGCACAGTTCCTTCCTAACTGCAGACCTTCTCAGCCTTTTTTGTCATCTCAGTCTCAAAGCACAGAACCTCTTTAACAAGTGCTGCTAGGTCCATTTTGTAGATGAGAAAACTGAAACATCAAAATTTGATGATATGCACATGAACATCCAGGAAGTGTCATAGTGACATGTCTGGAAATGGAACCTGGGTGGGTTCCTGATCTCTGTTTTGTGCCTTAACTGCCAGATTAGTTTTCCATTTGCTGTACATCTTTATATGGTAATAGTGTTGCTGTTTGCCACGAGATGGTCCGAACTAATGTCCAGGTTGGAACAATGGCTATGACAACTGTTTTCTCTTTGATAAAGTACCATAAAAATGCACAGTGCTTTAAAGTAAGCACATGAGCCGACAAAGAATGCAAAGTACTGAATGCTGCCAATGCCTGTTTCCTTGACTTAAAAGTGTCCTCTTTTGTGCACATGAAGTGTAGACTCCACAGGATGCTACTCCATGGATTCCCACTGTTTTCTTCTAAAGTCAGTGGGGTTGTAGCTATATAAGTGAAGCCTGAATTTTGCTTTCCAGTTTCAAAATGAGCACTAAATAATGGAGTAGACATCAGAGTGTATTTCGTGCTGGCTTTTAGCTCAATGACATACAACAGTGCAGTTGAGAAGGCTTTCATTGCAGCTGCACCTCAGTTTGACTTAGTAATGTTCCTAAAGGAATGTCTTGTTCTCATGCCATATTTGTCTTGCTCTTTTTTTTTGTAATTTATTTACTTTGGAGTACTGACCCAGACTTAAAAGTATCTGTTTCCTAATGAGGTGGGGGAGGNGATTAGCCCAAGGTAATTCAGTGAATGGCTCAGCCTCCCTGAAAATGTTAAATTCTTCTGGCTCCTTGTCTTTTAAACTAGTCTAGCCGCTAAATCATATTGGCTCCCGAATGAAATGAAACTTTGAGAACTGGAAGTCACTTTTCATACTGTCTAATTGCCCATTTTACGTGGGAAAATGTCTGCAAAAATCCTGCCTGGGAATCCTACCAAATTTTTTTTTAAATAATGTTAAACAAAGCTTTTTGCATCAAATAGTTTATTATCTGTTGACATTAATTCACAGGGAGCATACATACGTAAAGCTGAGCACATTTTTTACTGGAACAAAGCAAGAGCCCACAGCACCTGTGAGGTCAGGCTGCATGTGATCTTCCCAGCAGAAAACAGACGCTGTCTAAGAAAAAGGCAGCAGTTGCTGGTACAGCCAGTAGAAAAAGAAAGACCAAAAAATGCAGAAAAGGATCTTTTCTTGTATAATGATTTTTACAAGATTAGTGTTTCCAGTTACTCAAAATTTTTCTTTCCAAGTATTATTCCAAGGGTTTCTTCTCTGTACCCTTTTCCCTTTCCCATTGTTTTTTTTTTCCAACCTTATAATGACCAGGGCAATTTGAGGAACTTGAGGGAGCGTTTGTGAGGAGAATCTGTTATCAGACTGATATAGTGGTAAAAAATGGCCATACTTTAAGGCACAGGTGTGTTCTGTGGAAAGGTTTGTTTGTCCGGTACCTTATCTGTATTTGTTACTGTGTTATCTAGTTCAATAATAAAAAAACCCCTTGGCTTTTATTTTCCATTTACCTTTCCAATTTCCCAGTCTATCCCTGATTAATTGTGAAAAAAAAGGGATTCAAAATATGGAGAAATCTGAATAGAAAAGGAATGCTAAAAGATTTTTTTTTGCTTAGTCGCTGGGGTGTTTGATTTTGGGAGAGGAAGACGATGTCTAATAGCAAAACATTACTTAAAAACAAATCAGTAAATGCTAGTGTATAAATAAATTTTGCATATAAATTAGTGTAAGACAAAAATTGTTAAATGAAGATACACACCTTATTATTTTAAAGTTTAACTTGAGTCTTTGTATCTTTTTAAAAATATAATTTTATTTTGCCTATCAACTTTATAAACAAAATACGTGTGTCTTTCAGTTCTGTGGCTTACAATGTAATACTACCTGCTGATGTAAAGGTATTTTACCCACATTGAATCCCAATTCTTTTACCGTTCTTAAAATACAAACTATTTTATGTAAATGCCTCTCTAAATAAAAATCTTTCCTGTTTTGCTAATAAGGGCAACCGAATATATATACATCTAGGTGAAGAACAACCTGAGCCAAATTTTAAAAGTTAAAAATACTTCCGATGTGGGAAAAATCAATGTCTGAATACTAAGGTTTTCTGCACCTTCAGAAGTGTTACATAATCAGCTATTCCATGATAACAGTTCCCGCTTGGATAGGCTCTTCCAGGACAAAAAATGGGTTTATTCCAATATAATCAATATTTCACCAAGTAGAATTACTCTTCAGTGACTGTAATGGATTATTGTATGCGGAAATAAAATACTCAGCTCGCCTGAAAGGAGTTGGTTCAACCAAATAACTACTTTGTACCAAATGTTTTGGTTAGTTTCTCTGGAGTAGCTAGGGTGAGATGTAGAGCACCCTGAGGATTTCAAACAAGGGGAAAGTAAGTTTTGACTGAAACAAGTACCTAGCTCACTGTATGACTCCTAATTTGTCAAGACATATGGTATGAAATTTCAGAAGAACAATATTTGGAAGATCCTTCTCTAAAACAAAATGTTATTTTTCAGGTGGAGATGCTGGCTTGATTTCTTATTATTTAAGGAACATTCACATTCAGTTCTCTTCAACATTGTCGTACTCACTCTGGCAACAAACTCAGCTGATGTGTATCCTTGACCTTACGCTGCACTTAGGCCACTGGAATTCTTAACATTTCCAAGGGGGTTCCCATCAGTTGTTAAGGGATTCAGAGCTCTTCCTGCTGTGATAGCAGACCATCGTCTCACCCAGTTATTAGTCCAATGATCAGGCATCCGAATGGTGACTGAGACAGATAGCATCTTCTCCTGCTAGATTAATCACATAATTGGCTGTCAAATTTCCTCCATTGACACTGGAACTGAGACTGTCTCTGTTCTTGCCAAAGAATATTCCCCTATCTTTGGCTATATTTTAAGCTTTTCCAACTTGTCCAGGCTATCTCTGCCTATTATTTTTCTGACATCATACATTTTGCTGTCAGTAATCCAGCAACACACAAATAATTTGTTTTTTTATGTCTGTAATTTATGCTCCAGAGCTGAGTAAATTGCTGCACTTCAGACCCAATCCAAAGTCTAATGAAGTCATTGGAAACATTCCAGTTGACTTCACTAGGCTTTACATCAGGCCCATAAGTAGAACTTGCCTGCCACTGAGTCAGAACTTATAAAAGACAAAGAAAGCAGACCAGTTTTTACCATTCTTAGCCAGTCACGGTAAAGAAAAATAGCAAACAGGAATCAGAACACATTTTAAATTATTACTAGATCAGCTGCTGGTCCTAAATAGTGCTTCATTCAAAGACTCAGTTTAACAATAAAAAAACCCCGCTGAAGCACCACTACATTAAAGGATTTGAGAAGAGGTTTCTTTTATTTATTTCTGATTTTTTCTGGTATTTCAAATGGCTGTTTAGTGGATTCTACATCGCGCTCTAACGTGAGTAAAGCTCTTGTGATTGCTAAATATTACTTTTATTTTCAAAGGCTTATTTTTACATTATAGGGAGCAAAGTGCTGCGGCTGACACCAAATGTGTGAATTGCTTGATGAATAAGAGAAATTAAAAAGAGAAGGAAAAAAAGCGGTGATTTGTTTTCTCTTCTACAGAACCTGGGTAGCACTGTGAGAAAAGGGGACTGTTTTTCCTTCTAGTAATGCTAACAATTGCATAAACTGTTAAACTTTTCTTGAAGCAACTGAACTTGAAAAGTTTAAAAGAAAAAACCCACCACTCTATGACTTTTCCCCAAGGCTGCAGCAGCCTTTGTAAGGTAAACAAGCTGTGGCACTGTGCTATGGGTGCAGGTGGCTAATTAGTGCCCATCACTGTCTTTAATCCCAGGGGAAGGGAGAAAACCTTTTAAATCCGTCTGTGAAAAATGGAGGTCATCGAGCTGCAAAGGAAGCCATGACAAGCTGACTGTGTAGAAGCTGTGTGAACAGTTAATTCACTTAGAGCTTTAATGCAAATATATTTGGCGTACTGTTGCATTTGCATATCCCTCAGCTAGGGCTTAAGTCAACATTTTTAGTACCTCTATTGAAATTAAATTTCTGAAATTTATGTAACTTCAGCATCTAGAAGACAACAGATTAAAGTATCATTCACTTACTAAATGAAGAAGAACATTAACTGAGTTTTAGGGTGCCAGAGGAGAAGCTGGCAGAATCTGAAGAATCTAGCAGAATCTAGCAGAATCTGCCAGAATCTGAAGGTCTGGATTCTCACAATTCTGAAGAGGTCATGTAAGATCAGATTCAGAGATTTAATTAGGTATCTAATTTCTTTTTGGCTGTAATGTTACTAAGGGTCTGGTTCCTAGTTTTGCAAGTCTTGGTTCTATGGACGTTCCTCTCAACAACAAGTCCTCAAAAATAGGAAAAAAGGGAGGGGATGAGAAGCACTTTTAAAGTTGAATCAGCTCTCTGATCTGGTTTATTATTCAGCTCCACAGACAATCGCAGTAGAACAAACAGGGCGTCAGCACAGGCGTGGAAATGATCAGTGATGAGGAAAGGGGGCTGGAAGCACTTAGCTAGCTTTGTCAGTGTGAGAAGTGTCCTTGGAACCAGAGAGCCTCATTTCCTCAGGCCTCATCTACACTACAAAGTCTTCTAAGAAAAGTTGCCTTGTATTCCCACGCAAGCTCGTAAGCTGGCAAAACATAACCCTTCCTTTGAAAGAAACTGTCTTCCCATACCACACTAGCCCTCAGCCACCAACCACACTGCTAATGACATAACACCACTGGCACCTAGAAACTTCTGCTCCCGCTCATAACAAACCTTTTTTCTTTTTTTTTTAACCAGTAAAATTTCATATAGAGATAGACATGCAGCCTGGGCAAAGGCACCTCAGGTGGGCACGTGCTGTGGTGACACAGCAAGATGTGAGCCAGTACCAGTGCTAGCAACAGTCTTCTGCTGTGGAAGAGTGATGTTTTTGCTTCCCACACAGTGATGGGACTGGTACTTGCATATGTCATGGAGATCTTTTGAAAGGTGGTAATAGAGCATTCTGGTACTGGACTCCATATGAACCCTTGGCTGTATGGGTAATACCTACTATGAAAACTACCCTTAACTGCTTTATTGATGACTGGTAAGTTACAGGCTTCACCTTGAAATCTGTTGATTAAAATAGCACTATTATTATGGAGAAGGATTGAATTAAATATTCATAAACTGTGGGGTTTTTCTGTGTCACAAAAAAGTATTGTATTGTTTTAGAATTGTCAGGGATAGTTTCACAGGTTTAAGATCTTGTAATGCTTGATATTTTGCTTACAGGCCAACCTGTAATCAGGAGATTATTTAAAAATACCACTACTCCAAAGAAAAAATGCCTTTCTAGGTCTTTTTTTAGGAGATGAGAAAATTTTGCAGGTGTGAACCCCCAAAACTTTGAACAACAACAGATAAGAAACCTAAGAATTAAACAAAAAAAATCATGGAAACACTGCTTAAAGGGGGAAAGCAATAACTTTTAGTAAAATAGATGTCAGTTGTTTAGAGCAGGAGGGAAAGAGGGAAAAATACTTTCATCAGTCTAAATAATAGTAGCATCATTTCGTACACACACACACACCCCCGTTGTAAGGAAATTAAGATTTTGGTATTTCCAGACTTCATCATCTCCACTGTGTTTTTTGTCCTGAATTTCTGCGGAAGTGAGTTCTTTACATTCAGACTGTTACTGCCTGCCCACTGCAATACTCTTTAAACCTATTTGTCAGCCAAACTTAATGGAGAAGTAGGGGTGTCAAAGGCATTAGGAGGCCCAAATACACTGCCTCCATGGTGGGAGAAAGCTGTTCCAACCCATCATCTTTGGCCTACAAAAAGTTGTACTCAGCTGCCTAATCAGTCTGGGTACAAGTGAGACAAACTGCTCGCAGTAACCACACCAGCCATAGCACATTACTGCCTCTTGCTAATCCAAAATAGACAGAACACTAGAAGAGGACTCAGAAATAGGGAGAAGTGAAGACAAAAAAAAAAAAAGAAGACTCTAGACTAGTGATGTTGGTTAAACTAGTATGTCAGTTTGTAGTAAACCAGACTGTCTTTATTGTGCTGCTGACAATATCGGCTTGGTCCCTGCAAACCATTTTCTGAGACCACCGGTCTGCAAGTATGTGAGTTCTGCAAGTATTTTAGTTCTCACATGTGGTTCTAGCAAAATAGCTGAATTTAAAAAGGAGAGAACATTTTCTATTCCATTCACATCTAGGAAAGCTAAAAATGAGAGGGAAATTGAAGTCTGTATCTATGAGCTGGTTTCCAGGATTTCTTTAACTGTATTTGGGAGACTTGTCGATGGATATTGTAGCATTCACACTGTGTGGTGACTGATACTGCGCTGCTTGGTAACTGTTCAGGCAGGAAAAACACTATAGTACAAAAGCAGAAACACATGTAGTAAACCAGTTTGGTGCACACAACAGCAGGAAGTCCTTTTGAATGCAACAAGTGCATGAGGTAGATATCATAGCAAAGAAGCCAAAACTAGGGTAAATATTTTGTGATGATTTCCTTACACAAAACCCTTGGATCAGTTGCACTTTCCTATGATTAAGCCAACAGCATGTTTCTTTTCTGTTAATACTGATGGTGGCATGTGGTTATGCCAAGAGGTGTATGCTAGTGAAAGCTACAGAACTGAATGAAAAGTCTGCTCCTGATCCCCACTTCAATATTCAATCAAATACACTAAATGGAGCGAATGGGTAAGACACTGGAACAGGTTGCCCAGGGGAGTTGTGGATGCCCCATCCCTGGAAGTGTTCAAGACCAGGCTGGATGGGGCTTTGAGCAACCTGCTCTAGTGGGAGGTGTCCCTGCCCATGGCAGGGGGATTGGAACTTGATGATCTTTAAGGTCTCTTCCAACTCTAACCACTCTATGATTTTAAAAACTGTATTAATTATCTGAAGAATGTCTGCAACACAAATAGGACTGCTGTTTTAATTTTGAAACTGGTAATTTTTTTGTTAAATTAATTCAGTTCTAAAGACGCTACGTAAGATTTGCATATAAGCATTCCAGGTCCTCACAACGTTCTTATTTAGTGGAAATTTGAAAAACTAGGCCACGATATACAAATGTGTATGTCTGTACTAATGTACTCTAGGCTAAGGCTTTTACAAAGTGTTGATAATGAATTTCATTCTGACGGCAGGTGCTGAGAACATTGTGGAACAGCTGTCTGATTTGGAAAAGTAGGAGCAAGATATGCATAATTTCAAAATTATGAATGTATAGTCTCAAAATTAGGAGGGCTTCTGCTGTTGGTTTTGGTTGACATTATTCCATCCTTTATGCAGTAATATCAGTAACCGCAGTTTATCATTATAGGTTCTGTCCTAATAATAATGAATGTGGTTTTCTCCTCATCCTTGAATATAGGGATATAAGCCATTATTGCCAAAAGCACAGAAAAAGCCAAGAATTTTTTTCACATTTCTTTATTGACTCCATCATCATCGACTCATGTTATTGCTGTAATCTGAACATAAATTTCCCTGCGTTTGTAACTTCTGGCAATTTTCTTTTGAGTTTAACCTTAAGACCTCTTTTATCTAATCTAATCTAAATTAATCAGCTTGACCCTGTCTTTCAACCAAAAGATCATCTTCTGTGATTATATAGGTTCAAAATATGTTTTTTTCAAAACCTTTAACTAACGTTAAAATACTACTGTTAATAGATGTGGATGTAATACGATGGAATAACTACTATGAAGAAAACAGGTAGAGATGCTGAATGAGTAATTCAACCCTGCAGTCTTAGCCCTTCCTTGTTATCAAACCAAACTTTTAAAGTACATATACTTTCAAACACCACTTCTATCAAGGCTCTGTAAAATTTGAAAATAATGTAACTTAAAATGGAGAAATGTTTTCCCTGTCAGCTGTAGTGAGCATAATGTACAGGAAAAAGGTGATGTAATGATCATATCACTTACATTATTCTCTCCCTAATGAATAATCTTCCACACTAAGGATGAGCTCACTTACTATTATTGGAGTCACATCTGTAGGCCACAGTACGTTGCTGAATGTACTGGAGTTTTGATGTTGTATAATCTGCCTGTAGCTAACACTTTTCATTAGAATTGCAAACCCATTATATGTACTACATAACAGAGTAGTTTTGCCTCATGAGGAATCCATCAGAAAAAAAGAAACAAAGCTTTTATTTGCAGCCGTTGTACTTGAGATTCACACCCTTCCTAATCACAGCTATATCTTTTTTTGAAATCCAGTCCCAGACTATTATTAGTTTGGAACATCTAAAACATGTGATGAATGTTTTCTGTTCTCATTTCAGCCAGAGCTCACATGATTGATACAGTAGTCTAAGTTTAATTTCAAACTAAGGATAGAAAATCCTCTCTGTTTCTATTCCTATTTGTAGCTTCAATGCAGACAGTCAGTGTGCTCAGTTGTGAAACTGTGTAACTTATGTAATGTGCTTTCTGTAAATGATGAATCATATTCTTATTTAAACCTGGTAAAATGAGTAAGGCTGGGAGTCAATTTGGAATTCAAGAAATAACATAATTAGAGCCACTGAGTAATGTAATTCAGTATTATAAATGTCTTGAATACACAAGCCTTTATTAATATTAATGAACCAGGAATGGACAGAGAAGAATATAGTGTGTGTAGAAAGTCCAAAAGAAAGAGTCTCTCCCTTCAAATAGGCACATTCCCTTATGCTGCTCACTTGCCATGCATCTAATCCAATAATTGTACTGGGCTGAAAAGAATGCTAGGAAAATGTTAGGCTCTGATTCAGGAAAGGGTTAAGCATATGGTTAAAATTATGTGTGTTTCTGTGTTTTGCTGAGTGCAATACTAGGAGCTGAACATAGCCGACCAGATTCCCTTCTTGTGGTGGTAGTGCGTATTTGTGGCAGCAGTGATTCTACAGCTAACTGTAAGCATCTCATTTAAGTAGGAATAAAGTTTTCCTCACTTCAGTCTCCCAATGTATAAAAGTGCTTTGAGCAATCAATTTTCATAAAAAAAATTTGGGCTAAAAAGATATCAAAGATTGCAAAGGAGACTTAAAAATCATTCCTCTTCCAAATATGGATGTAAAACTGTAGTCTTCCCCCTAAGCTAAACACCCTGTCATCACAAATCCAAAACTAGATGTGTGTATATACCCCCAGGTACACAGCCCTACCCTTACATAAGCAGTAGTTACACAGTTTCAGATTCAATAACTTTGCATATTTCACAGATCCTTAGGAAGAAAATGATGTCCCTCCCATTCATCAGTTTTCATGCACATGATGGGAAGCCCCGTGATTTCTGTTGCCTTACACTTTGCTCGTCCTTTTTCCCTTTTGTTTCTGTTTCTTGTGATGACCACATACCTAAAGGTTGGGTGGGACGGGCTGAGGAGCTGGGAACTTTGCTGCCCAGGCCTTAGACATGTCAGCCAACTGCTCCATCTCTGTTTCATCTCAGCTGTGCTTTATGTTTCTTTAGCTAGGCAGTAAGTTAACCTGCAGGCATTTCCTAGATTCCTGCAGAATTCTTTCCCTTGAATTTAGGTGTTTTTTCAGATTAGTAGACAGTTCATTGTCACTTTCTGCCTTGAAGCTACTTCTTTTCCTTGTTCAGAATGGATTAATAAAAACAAGCAAAAGCAAACAGCATGTGAACAATGCAGATTAAACATTGGAATACATTAGGTAAAGTCTCCATACGTCCTGCCTTCCAGAGTAAGAATGCTCAGTAGTACGTGTGGGATAATTTATAAGTTTACCTCCCCAGGCAGTGTTAACCCACTTAGGCTTCCCCACATTGATACTCTGATGTCCCCATTCTTATAATAATTGAGCTAGCTCCTTCTCCCCATTTGGCTACTTCATAGCATTCTGCCTCTCAGTGTCCCGTAGCAGAATTAGTCAATGTTGTCTGTATATATGAAGATGAAGTGAGTGAGATGCTGGGGTGATCCATGGTCCAGATATGCCGCTCTCTGGAAAGTTCTCTTCAGATGACCCTAGTTGGAAGCTTGAACAGCTTGTGCTAACAGAAAAGTCCCCAGTTTAGCCCAAGAGCTAAACCAAGGAGGTACCATACCTCCTTAAAGACTTCATGTTGTCTATCCCTATGGTTTTCTGTAGAAATTAATGCCACCATCAACTGGCATTAGTGGAAGCTCATCATGTGTAGAGATTTTCGCTTGCTTATTATGATTTGACCTGGACCCATTGCAGTGCAGTGACATTCTGTCTTCCTCTCTTACATTTAACTGCACATCTTTCTTCCGTCATTGTAAGAAAACATTTTAAACTTTAATTTTTGGGATATGGATGTGTCTTCTACATTTACTGAATGGGGCCTACAGGGCTTGCCTTGACACGTTTAATGAATATTTTTTTTATGTTCTGTCTCTATCATCTCTCTTGCTCCTGGCTGTGTACCCACACCCCCTTTCCTTTGAGAGACATTGAGATTGTTCCCCTGCCCCATTTAAAGACCTAAGTAATTCTACAAAAATAATGCATGATGTCACCTACAGGTAGAAGTAAGACATTATGTCCCTCATATTAATCATTGAATTATGACTCGACCTCACTCAAAACCTTCATAGAACTATGTGACATTTTATAAAATTTCTGTCAGTTGATATTTTTAGTAGATAAACATCAGCCAGCAAAACGAGCATTTCCATTCCACAGCATGAGACAGAAAGCAGGAAAATATGTTTGATTCCTCATTTTAATTTCAGTCGTCAAGTATTTTTTCTCAGAGTTTGTGTCCAGTCTTTGCCTGTGCAACTGTATTTCTGTAAATCCTTAGAACAGATCAGCTTTGTTCTGTGCAGTGCAACACCAAGAGAAAACATCAGCCCCTAAACGGACAAGGCAAGCAAATCCCCTCTCTCGGACTGCAAAATATTCAGAAGTAGATATATATATGTGTGTTTTTAAAGTACAAAATACTTCTTCGGGGAAAGTGAAATTTCTATGATCACAGCAATGGGCACAGAGTACAATAAAGCAAGATTATAGATGATTACAGTTTGCACAGAGTGAATTGAAGTTTGTATGCCCATAGTGCAGCAGGTAGGGAAAAAAGATAAAACCTCTTTGTTGAAAAGAGACGATATTTCCATAGAAATGCACAGCTTTCACTTTTACAAAAATCACTCATTTTGTCAATTTCCTTATTTAGCTTAACTTTAAAAAAAAACCCAGGCACAAGAAGAGTGAATTCAATGGGAAAATAGAAATAAAACTGTTTTCTGTGAAGAAAACAGTGAAGGAGTAGAAGCCTTTCAGAGACGCTGATCAGGCTGCCTTTTTAGCCTTTGCTCCTTCTTCAGCATTTATTACCATACTTCATTTCACGTCTCAAAGCTGAGATGTAGTCTACAGCAGTCCTAGAAAGGGATTTTTTTTCCCCTCCTTGATTTGAATATTTTTGAGTCAATACTTAATAAAGTGGTGAATACCTTGCAAGAAGCATAAGGTGAGAGCATGCCTCCTTGACAGGAGTATCTGACATACAACCTGGAGTAATTTGTTTAGAAAATTGCTCACTGCCAGCCTTCCTCTTATGGCACATAATAAAGGACAGTCCAAGTAAGAAGTGAAATCAGTGAAAGTCTAGAATTGCTGAAAAAAAAAAAAAAAGAGAAGTTCTTTTAAGCATAAAGATTATGTGCTCAGGGTTTTTTTTTTTTCCCAGTAAAGATCTAGAAGATTGAATTAGTTTCTGAAGAAAACCTAAATGGTTTAGTTTGAAAATCAGATTGAAAACCTCAACCTCTTGCATGATTTAAGTGCTTTCTTGTTTCGTTTGGGTTTGACATACCACTAGAGTCAGACACTTTGGTGTTCATGTTTCAGTGCAGATGGTACTCGGGATAAATCAGTACCTACACATGAACTCCCTTCACAGTTAATGTTAAAAAGCAGCTACTTATGGATTTAATCATGGTTACTGGTTATCAGTGGAGAGCAAAAATATGGGAGAATTGAAAAAGACATGACATTCAGCACAATGGAAAATAATTATCCAGATCAGTATTTCTCTATTCATCTTTCATTTAATCATATGTACTGGACTCAAGTTTTATATCTTGTTCAAGAAATGGCACTCTTAGGACCACAAAAGTTGTGAGTTCATGATTTTTTTCAGTAAAAAGAATACTGCTGCTGACTACATAATCAACCATATGAGAGCTTAATTTTTAGAGCTCTTGGCACCATGTCATTACATCAAAATTAAAGTTTTCATTTAACAGGTTAGTTTCTTCCTAACGGTTGCTAAAGGCATGAAAATATGACTGAGGTGTGCCTCCTGACATGATGTCTGCTTTCAAGTAAACTAAAACTTCTACAAGATAAAGCCAGTACCAGTATTCTGGGAGTCATGTGTCTTTAAGTAATTCGGCAGTACTCTGTGCATAAGGAGGGTGAGAATTTTACAAGCTCAGCCTGCAAACTATGCAGATACATACTTCAGCATTTTCACTAGATATAGTAAAAAATTATGAAGGATTAACTAATGCTGTTTCCTCTTTCTTTCTAAGAGAGTCTGTGGTGTCCTGTCTCTGACACTCTAAATAGGAGTAATTCCATGCTGGCAAGCAAAACCATGAAAGCCCCATGTCTTGATGTGTCCAAGGCTTTTGACAGGTCGAGTCCGACTACGCAGCCACAATTACCTAGTGCTACAAGATGTCTCCTTTCCCAGTGAGGGACCATACTTACATACATGAAACACACGGCCAGAACACAAGGGGTATAGTGTCCAGCTGAATCATGCAACAATAATTCACGGAATCGTGGAATTCTCAGAATTGGAAGGGACCTCTGGAGATCATCTAGTCCAACTCCCCTGCTAAAGCAGGATTCCCTACCATACGTTACTCAGGACTGCATCCAGGCAGATCTTGAAGGTCTCCAGAGAAGGGGACTCCACAACCTCCCTGGGCAGCCTGTTCCAGTGCTCTGTCACCCTCACTGGAAAGAAGTTTTTCCTCATATTTGAATGGAACTTCCTAAGTTCCAGCGTGTGCCCATTGCCTCTCATCCTGCCTCTTGGAATCACTGTAAAGAGTCCGGCTCCGTCCTCCTGCAATCCACCCTTCAGATACTTATAAACTTTAATAAGGTCTCCCCTCAGCCTTCTTCAAGCTAAAGAGTCCCAGCTCTCTCAGCCTTTCCTCATAAAGGAGATGCTCCAATCCCTTAAACATCTTTGTCGCCCTACACTGGACTCCCTTCAGTACTTCCCTGTCTGTCTTGAACTGGGGAGCCCAGAACTGGATGCAGTATTCCATTGTGGCCTCCCTAGTGCAGAGTAGATAGATGGGGAGAATGACCTCAACCTACTGGCCACATTCTTCTCTGTGCAGCCCAGGATTCCATTTGCCCTCTTGGTGACAAGGGCACCTTGCTGGCTCATGGATAGTTTACCATCTACCAGGACCCCAGACCCTTTTCCTCTGAAGTGCTTTCCAGCAGGTCTGCCCCTAACCTATATCGGTGCCTGGAATTCTTCCTCTCCAAATTCACTACAAGAAAATTAAAACTTATCAGTGAGGGAGACACAATTTTCTCAACAACCTCTCTAAGGCACCTAAGAATACCGCAAATCATACTGTCTTCTTTCCTCTGTGCAAGATAGGCTTCTTGACCTGACTTCACTAATATGAATATATAAGAAGATACATATTAAGAAGCAAAATAACAAAGAGCTAATGAGATATTTAACAAAAACAAACTGAACTTCTGCATGCAGTTCTGCAAGCTAAAAAATTATCACATTTTTAATTTCAAAATTAAAATTAAAAATTGCGCAATAATGCACAAGTAGATTTAGTTTCTAAATGAAGTAGCTTGTTAGAACAGCTGGTTTCACATATAAAACCTGAGTGAATATTACCTTTAAGTTGTATCTTTTTCAAGTGTTTTGAGATAAATTGTCTCTGATAGATGACTAATGCATGAATTGCAGAGAGTAAGCTTTATAGATATTACTTAGCCTAATGTATAAATTTATGTCTGATTTTTAAGTGCACTATGGGTAAACATCCATTTGCCTACCCTGAGAACAACTTTTTCAAGTATCAGAAAATCAGCTGTGATTTTAGCTGCATAACACACAGCTAAGCCTGATACATCAAAAGTAAAAATATTATAACTACTGTTGAAATTTCTTGTATTACATAATCTGCTGTGATTTTGTATTTACATTATATATTCTGATTAATGGAAACTTAAGTATTTCTATTTCAGTCATCTTTTTCATTTCATGCTCCCTTTGTTGTAACTCCTGACCTGTGACTGAGAAAGGATTTTTGAAGCCTTCTCCAGCCTTGCCTGGTAGGACAGCACTAAAATCCAGGCAGCTACGGAAGACATTCTTACATTCCTAGCTGCAGAAGCTTACTGCCTAATCTCAGAGAATTAATAAATCATGTAAAACAGACAGTTAAGGAACTCCTAGACAATTTAGGAAGTGGCTAAGTCCCTCTGGCTACTGATGTCTACCCCAGCGGCCTATCTCAAGACCCTCACCAGATGTGATCAGCTGGATTTCACACTCAGGGTGGTGGTGACACAGAGGGCCCATTCATCCCTCTGCAAAGTGCACAGACAACTCTAACCCCTCAGGTGGAACCTCCAGGCAGCTCAGAGAACCATCTGGTAGCCATTTGGATGATATGAACCCAACTGTTATTTGAAACAACTTCCTTCTTCTTTTACTATGCTGCATTGTTGTGAAGAGATACTATAACGGATGTGAAACCCAAAGCATATTTCTTATTATAACATTAGCAGCAAACAGTTTTATGAACTTCTTCCAACCTTCTCCAAAGGCTGAAAGATCATTGTATGTGGAAGCCATCAGTTTGCATCAAAAGTTTGGATAAATGCATATATAATCAAAAGCACCTGGCTAATTATTTACCACTTTGTTTACCATCATTGAATGCAGCTGGCAGTGAAAGGCATCTAAATTATAATTCTGTCCTGGTGTTTGATGGATTGTACCAGAATGTGAACAGAAGAAACAGTTACATTACCAAGCAGTAGTATCTTTCAGCTTTCATTGTACAAGTCAATACTGTATTATAGAATACAATAAATATGAGGAACTCAGAAAATTTTCTAGATACTTGTTTTACTGCCACGTCCTGTAAGCTATGTTACCTTATGTAGTATTTAAGCTTGTTCATGTAATGCCAAATTCCCCCAAATTTTAATCAATTTGTCAATCAGATTGCTATAGAAATAGGTCTGAAAGCAGGAAAAAGTATGATATAATCAGAGAAATGAGTCATATTTACTGCCTTAATGTCTCGACTGACCCAGAGCAGTGACTCAAGTATCTTAATTTGCTGATCAATTGTAAAATGCAGCTCTTGGTACATCTGGAGTATTCCAGTTGTGGGCACAAAAGTATTAGATCCGCCTAAGTTGGTTGTGAAACCAAAGGGTAAGATTTTTAACTAAAACTTTTAACTAAAGCTTAATTACTGTGACTTGGATAAAAAATTAGACTTTGTAAGTACAGAGAAAATTACAGTAGTCCTATGTGAAGCTTGAGTAACAAATGCCTCCTTTAAAAAGTTGAAGTAAGGATCAGAAATTAGGGTTTACCAATTCAGGGTTGCTGTACTTGAGATCTTGCATCTAAAACCAGGCTAACCTTCAGAGCTATAGGACCCATAGGTAAACATAATCTGCCTACAGACAAGGAAAGCCTTAGTCTACCTGCATAAATGCCAAGAAAAAGTTCTGAAATGTGTAACTTGAAATCAGAGCTGTCGCCACCCAGTTTCTTCAGGAAAACACCTGACTTCATTCCCAAATACAAGCTTCACAAGTATGCTTTTCACCACGTGGCAGAGATCTTGAGCTAGAAGTAGCCTGTTACCAGATACAGTATATTCAGTATACTCAAGCATATACAGTATTTTCAACTATATTTCGATGCAGTGGAAATCCACTAAAGGATGTACAGCGTTTACATCAAAAGGAATGTAGAAACTCTTAGGCTGATAGTCCAATTTAGCCAACTCCTACCTCAATTTTGATGTCAACTTTCATTACTTCAACCCTATCCTAATCCTAAACTGTATAAACCTTCCCATGGTGCCTTCATCATATATGAAACACTCTTGCATATTTAAAAGCCTAAAAGCCAGGGATTAGAACTGGTTGGCAATTATGCCTTTAAATACGCAAGAGTGTTTCGGAGCACTCTGATAAACTTCAAGTAAAACTTCAAGTGCAGCTAAACTCTGTAACACTTCACCACTGCTGGTGCACTAATAATATTCCGGTGCAATAATAATAGGCCACCAGAATCTTCAAGTGTGGTGCCAGGATCACTTACACTAACCTAAGCTCAGGGGCAGTGCCAAAAGAGGAGATCCTGCTCTGTCCCGAGATGCGCATTTCCACAGTCTTCCTCAGGCTTGACACTGGCATTTGAGCAGCCAGGAAATATGCCAGATGACAAAATTGATCTGGCTAAAAACTACGTCACCAGAAGAAAATAACCCATCTCAGACAAGCGGGGTGGGGTAAAACCCTTGCTTTAAAAATTTAGATCATTTTAGCACAGTAATGGTCCCTGGACAATTTTAGCACAGTAATAGGCTAGACCTTCTATACTTAATGGATAATCACATCCTTCCTACTTTTTAAGCAAAAGATCTACATATTGAACTGTCTAATTATTGCAGGAATAGAAGGGAAACTGAAGTGCAGAACTTACTATACAGTAACTGTTTTTAAGCTAGTCATGTGCCAGAAATTTGCATGAGGAAGAGGATTCTCATGCAAAAGAGGATTTAAGATTTTAATTCCTATGGTCAAAGCCAGTGAACTTTTTGCTCTGGCCACTGAAGTCTCCTAACTGTGTGGAACAACAAGTAATGCATGTGAGTAGGTTCTTACTTTGAGAATGTTGTTGCAGCATAAATTTATTTTATATAAAAGGTACTGCCTGGAGAGCTTTTTAACTGTAAATAAACGCACATTATTCAGGGGCCTATAAAAGCATAATTCACAGGAGAAATATTTCACTTTAACTAATGCAAAAAATAATCTTCCATATTAGGTCATAAATGAAAATTAATATATAGAGTCTCTTGTCTCCGACTATTCCCATCACCAGAATATGAGATACTTTGGCAGAGGCCTATGCAAAAAATAACCTCTCCTCAAAAAAGCTCAGGATAGCGATAGTGGGAATCTTACAAGCCAACAGTGGGAACAGACTCATCAGTATTTGTGTGGGCACGCACAAAGTCTGTCTGTGCTAAGCTTGGCTGAAGCCACTGCTATGAGTCACTCACAAATTTAAACAAAAAGTGGTGTGGAAGATTAAACAAGAGACTGAATAAGGAGTTCACAGCCTTCACCGTGTGCATTTAAGTTCCTGTTAATTTTACTACAGATTCACAAAGTGAACAAAACAAGGGAGCATTTAACAAGCGTTGAAAAAAAGTGTCTTCAATGTTCCAGGTTTTTCCTCATTCTCCCCTCTACTCCCTGCAGCAATTTGAAGGCATCTAAAATAACTTGTTCAAAATGTACTTTAAATGAGTGTTTTCTAATCAAAACATTTTGCGCCTTGCAGTTGGTGAAAAGAACTATGGTGATGTAGTGGAGATCAAAATGCAAGATGAGTTGTTTTGAATGTCAGTAAAATATAAGTCTCTTGCCATATTTCTTTCTGACTTAATAAAGCAAAGAATTTTTAGAAGGGATGACTTTGCATTTGTCGGTGGAAAGACAAAGTAAGATGGGATATTCTGTGAGCTTTATATAAAACAAGCAGGTAGAAAGCAAAGAACAAGTGATACAATAGCTGTGTTATTACTCTACCAGTAAATGCTGGGAGTTTCCTAAGGGTGTAGAAACAAAGGGATTGATTCTTCACCATACCTGTCCTTTTATAGATCTCTGATATTCAGGGCCTGAATATTCATTTTTCAGAAACAGAAGCTTTCTAGATGTCTGTAAATATTAAACATAGTTTAAGATACTGTGAAAAGGATCCTATCTTTTTTGCCTTTTAGGTGACTATGTAATTAGGTTTATACTTCCACTGTGGATATGATTGTCAGCTGCCCCTCTGGAATTAATAAATGCAGGAGATTGTTCCATTATCATGTAAATGAAATTACATACTAGTTAGCTGAGATGTGACACTGCCAGTGTACTGCAACACATAATTCAATCCAATTTAATTTTTCTCATGTTTGTGTGCCACTTGCAAAATCCAGATGTATTGCCAAGCTCTTCAAACACATTTCCAGCAGCAACATAAGCTGAGCAAGAGCCTCCCATTCCTTGACAGACTCCTCAGGCAGCTGTGTGGGTGGCTTTGGAGTTTCTTTGTGGTCTTTCATGTGGTTGAGTTGCTGATGGGCTGTTTTGTCTGCTTTGCCCTCCTGGGTATCAGTTCCCTTTGATTTTGAGGAATTTACACATCTTTATCCATCTGAGAATACCGTTCTGTGTAAAACTCTTCTGAATTATGCAAAATGTACTTCTTCATAAGAAAAATGTGTCTTCTAAATCCGTGACCTGGATTACAGTTGGATTGCATAAAATCTTAAAATGTGACACTGAACATTTTATTTCAATTATTTATTTATCTATTAATACTAAAGGTCATCCTTAAAAAGCACCACCTTATTATAGTTTATGGAATATCAATAGAGAAACAAAAAATAGAAGTTAAATGTTTTCCCACAAAACTTCTCAAGCTAAATTTTGTGGCTGCTGCATCCAAACAAATCATACATATAAAATACGGTTGTGCAGAAGCAATGTCACTGAATTGTGTTTTTAAACGTACTCCCAAATATTTCAAAAACTGGCAAAATTTTTGGAGTCCTCTTGCTCTTCCTTCTCTCTGATGAGCTGCAACTCCTATCTGTGCTCCCAAGAGGTTAGGGGGCTTGTTCAGTTCTACCTAATTGCAAAATGGTATCGTATGTAATCACATTAGCTCTTATAGTTGCTTGGAAAAAAATGGTGTACTATTCTCTACACATAATAGATAACACAGTTAGACTGAGTTGTTACAATGCTAATGAAGATTTTAAAAAAATAATTAAGATTAGTCCTAGGCTGCTGAAAATCTTTACTTGGAACTGCTAACATACGACAAGCTGTTAGATGTAAAACCTGTGAGTGTTTGTTACCACCTCATAGCCCGTTACCACTTGTTACTGAGCTGTGGACACTGGTTTTTTCCCTTAGGGCGACTGTTTGTTAAAGAGAAGCTTTATCGCAGTAGGGTTCCTGACATAACAATGTTTACCATACAGCAAGAACAAATAAGTGCTCATGGCATCTGCAGATAAATACAAGAATGTGAACAGTGATGACAGGAGGAGAATGCCATATTTATGATAGTTCAGCTCATTAGTATGATTAAATTAGAGACAGATGGGATAAACTGCAGCATGCAGGCTAGTCATTTTTTTGACTCTGAGTTATTTTAGTTCAAATGATCTTCTAAGGGAAATGGAAGAAGCCTCTAGACTGAACAAAGCACACTGCTGTAGTAAGCAGGATGACTTCATATATCTTTTTAACGCTGTCTAACTCCTAGGCTACGTTGTTCTAAGTCTTTACAAAAGCTCCCTGGCAATACAAATGGTAGCACTGAGCTTGAGAATACATTTATGTCTCCCTGATAGACTTGCCCTTGTCTACCAGCAAACTTTTTTTTTGAGGTCTGTTGAATAAATTTTTTTAGATACTGTTTAATAAAAGACAAACTCACAGTGAATTAAAAAGTCCTAAAGAACTGAATTTGTAAATGTAGCCTTAACGCAGCTCTGTCCTAATGATATTCTCAGAGCTAGTTCTGTTGATCCATTAACTGTATAATCTGGGGTTTGTTGGAAGGGTTGTTGCAAAAAGGTGGGTTGCAGGGTTACTTTGATATGCCAGCAAAACCAAGGCTTCTCCCTCTCCATCGCACGCCATTGAAAGGTTTGTCTGTTTAAGGTGAATAGAGGTGAGAGCTAGCTAGAGATAAGTCTGAGGTCCACTGGCAGCAGACAAAGGTAAGGTGAGAAGTGTATCCTTTTCTTTTCTGGATGCCATTTAGCTGCCACTGGTGTTCTCTTATCTGTATAGTTAGAGATCCTCAATGGCAGTGAAGGCACTCGTTTCCAAAAAGGCTTATATTCTGTCTGTATCTAGTCAGAAAAGAGGAATTAGCTTGGGCTTGTATATCTTTAACATTTTCTACTCAGAAAATTGGTAGGTTATTGGAATATTGGAATTGGATAGGGTTATTGGAATGAACAATGTAGGTGCTTATTTCATATATCAACACAGCAATGAAGAGCTGGTACAGAAATTACTTGCACTGTGTTTGGTTAGGCTACTAAGCCTTTAAATTGGGTCTGAATTCAAACTACAACAACCATTGAGTGCTGTTGCTCCTCTGGCTCTCAGCAAGTGGACAAGCAGAGAGGGGAAATAAAATGAATGCTGGTTTTGCTTTTGGACCAGATCTATCAACCAAATCTGTCAGTAAGAACTGTTGAGCATGGTCATTATAAATTGCTCCTTGTTAGGCATGGTCTCTTTTCCCTTCATGGAGCAGTGAAAAGAACAAGGAGAAAAACTGGGGTCCAGAACTCATATCTCTGAGTCAAAGTGCCTTCCGGTGCTTCCTCTGATAAATAAATTGGTTTCTACTTTGTGCATCTGCCTTGATCCACATACTGGGCCTAAAATAGGAAAGGCAGGGGTGAGACTACCAGATGCATCTGCTGCTCCCTCAGAAAATGCCAAGGAATTTGTAGAAATTTTATACTGTAGTAGTTCTGTCTGTATTGATGATAGCTTCACCATCTAACAGACCAACTGTAAGGGGAACACTGTTTTTCAGTATTGGTGCCTGTGCAGTTGGATTTGCATCTGTCAAATTATGGCTGTATGGGATGCTCAGACACACCGTCTGAGTCTGCATTTTTCAATTTGTTTTGGTGTTTTTTCAAGCAGATGTTGTAAATTAGCTATAAAAATATTAAAGGCAGGCAAAAATCCCTTCTGGTTTTTTCGAGTGTGATGTGGAATCCACACAGACTTGCTCACACAGATACTGAAACTGATATGACTCAGCAAAGATCCTGAAGTGACTTGAAATGATTTTCTGCTGCCATTTGCCCACTTCTTGGCATGCAGCATCAGCCACACATCTTATTAGCTTCCCAGAAATCTGTGAAGTGTTGAGCTCTGATGCTTTCCCTCAGCCACAAAGAGACACAAGTACTTTAACCATTAGTCTCCTTTAGCACAGCCAAATAAATACTGTCTAGTGAATGTAACAGGGAACTTGTCAATCTAGAGTTGCAGCACCACGGCCGTTACAGTTTAGAAGAATCCTATGATACTCATAAGGTAACTTAAATGTAGCCAAAATTTTGCTCCCTCTTTGAAATAAACTTGACTAATTTGCCTGTGAGTAATTCATTAGTGAGTCGTCAAGTGTTACTTATTGAATACATAAAAGTTTGTCTCTAGTTAGGGTAAAAACATGCACACTATTTTAATCGATATTGAAAATAGTTATTGAGAGGATTTTAGCTGTATCTGCTGACAGACAAATGTACATGAATAATGTACACAGATACACTTTTACTGCTCTCTCAACTTTCTCTTCTGTAGGCATAGATACAGGTAATACCAAATAATGGTACAGTAAGCAGGTTTTTGCTCCTATTATCCTGAACTGCTTATATATACAAGTCTTATAAGCACAGTCCAAATCATGGTCTTCTATTCAGCAGCTTCATCAGTGTGGCCATATCATTAAGCAATTGAGTTTGAGCTCTGTGATAAGTAACACAAGGTTGTTTCCGGCCTTATACCTTACAGCACATCAAGTGTGTGATAGCTGGTGATAATCTGGTGTGAACAATCAAATTCCCCTCCCTTCTGTCCTCACAGTAAATTGCTGACAGGCTTTCCTGATGGTCTCTTTAAAGCAGAAGTGATGCAAGTATTCTTAAAATGTCTATTCTTAAGGGAAAATAGAGTCTGAAAAACAGGGACTACATGAGCATAAAGCTACTATTTGAAAGCACTTTGACTCACCATCTGTGTCAGTCCCAGAAGTGTCAGAAGAGGCGGACTGCTACGTGTAAGCAGTTTACCTCATCAGAAACCAAATGCTAGTGGCTATTTATTTGCATTACTTTCAGAGGAGTGATCAGAACACGAGTCTCGGCACTTTTTATGGTAGTGGGTGGAACGACAGAACGGCTGCTGTAAGTGAAGCCTAGTAAGTACCTTTGAAATTATCTCTTATCTCTAGAAAGTGTCTCTTACAGCTTATGTTTTGAGAAAATCTACACAAACACTAGGTAATTTAAGGGGTTTGCTAGCATATGAAGACAGACTATGTTAGGACAGAGATGTAACTGCGGTCTAAGAGTGCTAAGTTCTTTCATCTTTATAATTGGGGCCTACTGGTTAGGAGAAAGGAAATAGTGCTAGTGCTACTTACTAAACGTAGCGCTCTCAAGGATATCAGTCAAATCTTTTTCTTCAAAATTTGCCTTTTTTTGCTACTGTATTCATGACACTCCTTCCAGATCTCCTTAACAAAACAATTTCCATGGTTTCCCATTCTTCAAGTATGATAATTGGCTAGAGAAGAAGCTTATTCAAGTACTTGGCGTAGATTAGGTTTTGAGAAAATGACAATATTTGAACTAATTGGCAGGTATATTGTTGTGGCTTGCAACACACCTGGCTAATGAACAGACTGTAAGCTATACCAGTGTGGGCTACTACATTTCTTATTGTAAGCCCCTGCTCTTATAAATGACTGTAAAATAGATCTTTAAGGAATTCCATAATAAAAGTAACTATCTTGCAAGAAATCAGCCTTGACTAACAGGAAGAAATCAAAAGCTGGCTTTAGTGACTGAGACAAATAACTGGAATTATAACACTTCACAACAGAAGGAGCACTTCTGTTAAGGCATCATTTACTATATATACGTGTCAATCAGAAGAGAGGCATACAGAAACTGACAGTGTTTCTTTTAATTCATAGCAAACATTCTGTTATATACTAAGGGATGCCCATTTAGCCATAAAGGCCTAGGTTAGCATTTGCAGCACCTAGAAAGCAGGTAGTTAGCCTGTCAAAAAGGCTCAGAATATCTGTGTTACGTACTCAAACCCTGGGTTGTGTCAATGGAGAACAAGAGCTATTTCTGGAACTAATCCGGTCACTTTGATGACAGTAAAAGCATAACCTCTGCTTTGGTTATGAGATAGGGAGCATTTGCACAACACCCTGCTTAACACCACTGTTGTTGTATCAAATCCTAAAAACCACAAAACTCACACAATTTGGTTAGCAATGCTGTCTTTTCCATACAGACTTCCACATTTAATGATGTGGGCCATCTGCCATTGCCATTACAGGCCATAAACATCTCCCACTATAAATTCTTGCTAAACACCCAATGAAGGCTGTGTTTGTTAAATATCTAATTTAACATCCTAAAATCTGCTATTGTCATGTAGTCTCAGAACTGAAATATGCTCTTTTTTTCAACTAGATTTTTCCTGTCCTATTTTCTGGGGGGGGGGTTTTTTGGTTTTGTTTTTTTTTGGGGGGGAGAGGAGGAGTGCTTAATCTGCATCACTTAGATACTGATTTTTCCCACTGGGCTTCTTTATCTTGCAAACATAATGTCAGCAATTACAATGACTTTTTAGGTGTATCATAGATAAAGGTGTACGTTATGTATGTCTGTAAAAAAATTTTGTCAGCCTAGGTACTACAATGTTGTATTGTGGGTTTTTTAATTCTGAACAGAGTAGTATTTCTTTCTTCAGCTATCTGCTGTATACGTGTCACGTACATAAGTTCTTGGTTTCCTTCAAAGGGGCTACCTTTTCCAACGCTCTGTATGTCAAGAGATATAGGAAGAAGCGGAGGCTGATGAGTTACACAAGATTTCTAGATTTTTTTCTGGTAGCTTCCAACTCTATACAGCTAATCTATGAATAACAAAACTTGTAAAAATACCAACAATGGTAGGGTAATTTTTGAGATTTAGAGCCAAAACTCAGCCTAGGATGGCTTAACATAGTAGTACATGCCATTTCTTAGTTACTTTTGCCCATCATCAGTGTCCTTTATTAATGTTCATTTTTACATAATTGCTTAACACCAACAATATGCTTGCCAGAAAACAAAGATCTGAAGTTTTTATTACTCAAACAAACAAATCAAAGGATATAGCTACATTGACAAGACTGGAAACAACTGAAAATACAGAGGACTGTTTCATATTATGGTGATTTTCTTTACAACCAAAATAGCTAGGAATTTTCTTAAAACAGTGTCTAACTTCTGTAGAGACTGAAATACCACAAGGCTGCAAGAGAGATTTTAGTATAATATATTATTAGCAATTGTTATTATATTTCTGTGGTTTCATGATACAGAAAAGAAAGTCTATTGGCTTTTTTAATTGGTTGGAAACAGAAATGCCAAGTTATTAACAGGATTGTCTCTTCTTATCCCACAAACAGGCTATTTCAAAGAACGTTTATCAGGATAAAAATGGCTATCTGTGTACATGCATGAGTTCTGTGTGAGAGAGCTAAATCACTTGACAGCTATTTCTGTCTCTAGATGTGTTTTTCTGATACCACAGCTCACTTCAAGTAAATGCACAAATAGGGTTTGGATTATTCTGCAATTTATTCAGTGAAAGGTAAGCTACAGACAGAATCAGCATCCATGAAGATTGTTTTAAAAAAAGAGAGAAACAAACAGTTCATACAAATTCCCTCATTATTGAAGATGCCAACTCGGAAAACAACATGAATCTGAGTATGAAGTTAAGCACTTTAAATCTTATTTGCTCCAGTAAATCTCATACAGGATTTTTTAATGATTTGCTGAATAGGAGACAGAGTTCTCAGCTGCATTAGGATGAATATGCTTTTCTAAGCAGTTAATCCTGTGCAAAATCTACCTTCAGTCTTCTGATAGCTCTTTTTTTTTTTTTTTTTTTTTTTTTATAGGAGCTTGCTGAGATTATTCTTTCAATTCATTTGTGCATCTAAAAATATTGGGACATCTACTTGGCTATCACAGGTTTAACTTTACTCCTGAGGTTTGATTATGTGCCATGGTTAGTAGGAAAAATGTATTAATTCTACAGTGTTTTAAACTTAATTCCAAAGGTACTAACCTTTGAATATGTATCCAGCTACAGAGGAGCTTATATCTAGGTGTTACATTCACATATACTAATACTTTTTCTGTTTATCTAATTTTTTCAAAACCAGTTAGGACAAATATGTGTACATATTATGAGAGAGATGAAATTTATTTATTAGTCACACAAATTCTGGTGTAAATACAGCAGTGGCCTCAGAAGAATATAAATATAAAACAACATGAACATATAAGTTATGACAGGTATTTTTCTGTTTGTTTTATCCCTTCACTTTTGACTTACTCATGTGGCTTTTGAAACTTGTAGCCCATGTGGTATTACAAGTTACAAACCCTAAGGGGTTTATTATTTATTACCCTGGGTCTAGCGTGTTCATTTTCCTGAAAAAAAAAAAAACAGTAGCACTGAAAAATGTTGTTATGTCCCAAATAAAACTGGTAACTGTAGCAGTGACAAGCTCTTTAACAATATTGATATTTTAATTGATACTGGTAGGATTCAAGGCTGACGCACAACAGTGGCTTTGCAAACTACTTTACATGTTTCCGTACATGGACTTTGGACAGGCAGAGGTGGCTCCTCTTTAACTGTTGGTAACAGTTTAGATCAGCCTCCCTATTTGCAGATTCATACAACCTTTCCTATGGCTGTGCAGCTATCTGCCCAGCAAACTTCCATTTGCTAGTTTCTCTTCCTTATCTTTCTGTGACCCCTTGGAAGCCGTCCAGAGACAACTGGAATTCCACAAGTTCATGCAACTCTGTGGCTCACCAGTTGAAAATCAGGCCTATTCATGGAATTGCTTCAAAAATTGTCACAAAGATTAAGTTACCTTGAAATTCATTACTGTTTCATACACGCGTAGACATAATTGCTTTTGTTTTCAGTATAATATATTAAGTGAAGTTTATCAAAGTCCGGTTAATTCTTTAGCTAGTGAAAATATGAAGAGGAAAACCTGTGAATATTTTCCAGTTTATTTTCTATTAGTTTGAACCCATATTTAAAATGAGGAGGTTTTAAGAAAGGTTTTTACATTTTTAAATAAAATGAAAAAAATACTGTTAATGTAGATTAAAACACTCCATACTATTCCAGCTACAGACTCGAGCTTTTGTGTTGAGATTTGGGAGATTTGAACCACAATCTTCCCACAGATTTTGAAGTAACCCAGACAACAATGAAAGTGCATATGGCTCTGAAAATCATGCTCCACGCTTGCCCGTCCAGTGTTGTTGGCCAGAATAAGCTATTCAGGGTAATTGTGGATCTGTGTACTGTCTTCCAAAATAAATCAATGATTTTGTGGATCAAAAATGTCACAGTGGGGAGTCATTCCAGGCTTACACCATCAAAACCACTCCAGAATAGCTGCATTATTTGCTTTTCCAATGCAGTCTTGCAGTGGTGTCCATGCTTTGTCCGTGTTTCATTAGCTTGTCTGATTAAAAGCTTCTATTTGCTCATATAGACTAGATTTTTAAAAGAAGTGAGATATTAATGGAAGCTCCCAATCACTTTACACTAACAACCAATATTAGTTCAAAGTCTAGGTTATTTAAAAACAGTGACATTCTGGTAAGGTTCTTCTCTCTTAATCTCCACCATTATATACAGTCACACTATCTTTTTTCCCAGCATGTATCAATTATGTTTCTCAGGTTGCAAAATGTGACCTTGCACAAACTACAGTGACAATGTCATTTGAGCAAAAGTCTTTGCTTAAAGCTAAAAATGTTATTTCACATTATGAAAACTCTGGGTATTTACACAGTATATAACTTAAGTAAGTGAATTATGGGTTGTTGTTTTTTAAAGTGTTAACAGGAGAGCAGGAGGATATCCCAATACAGAAGCTGTGGAAAGGTATGGCTTATGACAGAAACTCTGGACAGTGATGCAAACTTAGAGGCTGATGAAGACCTAGAAAGTAATTTGGAAGGTACTTAGAATACCTGAGCATAGGAACTACTCACATGAAGACAGACCAATGCATGTAGCCTAACTTCCATCTCGGAGCACGAGTGGCCAGCTACAAATGCTTAGAATAAGGATGATAGGAGTAAGCAGGCAGTGATATCTGCTTGTTAATCCTCTGAACTAGTCTGCCATCACATTAAAACAAGCTGGAAATTCAGGTGACTCTTGCAGCAGTGTACTAGAGGATTCTAAATAGCTCACCAATGTTGCCCCATTCAGATGATAAGTCAGGGTATGATGTGCCAATACAAACAGAGTCATCACATATTTGATTTGGAAATTAATGAAAAAGCTCGTGTGCCAAGGCCAAAGGGAACCCAGTGAGATAAACCTGACTATTCAAGGTCAAACCCTAGGAAAATACTGACTTTGTTATTCAGGCCTCATGCTGGAATAAGATAGGCTGGTCTGGAGATGTATTTAGCTGAATGCTGGGATTTGTTTTCCTGTCAGTTTGTAGCTTGTTGTTGTTTGACATGGTGTCCAAGAATGTGCACGATATGACTTTTTGTCTCATAGCTGAAGCAAAGTCTCAGGACAATATCCAAAAGAAGGACCCTGTAGATTCCAAGGTGCTTAGTAATTTTGAGCTTCAGCCTTTCCCTGATACATACTGATAGGCATACATACAAAGATATTTTCAGAGTCTTTGTCCTTTGTGTATTCCATTTCTTCATAAAGCTTAGTAGGCATGTAATTGCCTTGAGATGCCTGTGCTTCCTCAAATCTAGCCGCAGTTGCCCCATGGATGTAAAAAGTGTTCAGGTTGGGAGAAAGATATACAAAGGGACACTTTGATTATAATGATTTTTATTTTTTTTACAATAGGACAAAGAGAGAGATATTTTATTAGTAATTCTTAAGAAGTTCAGGAAGTCTTAAAGAAAAATCTCTTATGTGTTAATGCAACATGCCTATCCTTACCTTCTCTTTAATGGGCTTTGTTGCAAAATAATCACAGGTGACATGAGGACAGTGGTTTAGCCTAAACCCTGAATTCCATCAGTGTGGTAAAACCAAAACAGCTCTCATTCTCAGACTGTGCCTTTAGCTCAGTAGCCACAAGGAGGGGAGAGACACAATGATGTTGAAGTGGGAGGTATCACAATTCTAGCAAGTAGCTGCTCATCTGGAGTGTGCTCACCCTGTATGCATCAAATTGATTCTCTGTTGTACTCAAATCATAAGAGTTACCTGGACAATGGATCTACAGGTAGCAAAGACAGTATGTACATGCCCTGTGTGATATCTAGGGGTGCTGGTAGTGCTTTTCCAGAAAGGAAGGTGTCTCCATCAGTGGCATGTTTTCTGTATTTAAGAGAAATGGCTACTTAGCATGATCCTAAACTCTAATCTGTGAAAGAAAAAAGATACAATCTGGAACACATCTCTAGAAAGTTGACAATCCTAGTCTTCTTTTACCCATATAGGTATATTTTTCATATATTATTGATTAGATTATATTGGTATGCAGTCTGGATGTGCTGCTGTGGAAGCTTTTTTGGTCTGACAGCAAAATCATTATAACTATTATCACAGTTATTACCGTTGCTACTAGTCAGAGTAGGAAGATCAAGTATCAGCTGGAAGTGATTCTGTATCTATAGCCAGCGTCCTGGAGCTTCCTAAAGCTTGTGGCTGCCTATCCTCTCTAATTTGAGAGGTCTGGAAGGGAAGACAAAAGAAATTTTAGAATGTTTCTAGTCTTTCACCTTATGAGGAGAGCCTTGAAAATACATCACGATTTAAAAAAAAAAAATCACTGATGTGAAAAATTGGTCACACATTTTTCGAAGAGTTAAGAAGGTTATTTGCAGTTCTCTGTCAGAAGCCTAGTTCTGGAGAGAACCTGCAGGGAAGGCAATCTGTGATGCCATCAACTAAAGCATGAGGCTACAGCACTTAATATTAAAGGGTATTAGGAAGGAAAATCTCAGCAGCACAAGGTGCAGTTTGACCGGGTGGAGCAGACAGCACTGATAGCAACTACCTGGCTGACCTAAGTAATATAGGCCAAACATTCAAAGGACCGTATGCATTACGTATGGTATTATGGCATTACTGATTACAAGATTTTCTTGTTCCAAACAGCATTACAGGATAGGAAAGTTGGATTTTCTTGGAGAAAGAATTAAGGTTTCAGCACCTGTTTTATGCAGCAGTCTTGGCAAGTCTTGTAGGCATTACACCTTTGAAAAATTTCGGATGAGAATGAAAGGTGCTTTTTTTCTGGCAATAGGGAAAATAGTTTTGATACTGAGCTTTAATTCTGAAACCAGGTATAAACAGATACATTAAGAACTGCTCATAGTTTGTGCTGTGCAGGCTCCTTTTTAAACACAGATATCTTTCTTGTGTGTCTGTACAACTCTTCCCTGTGAGCAGCCCAGTCAGCTCAACATTGCAGCCACTACAGGCTGCTCACAGGTAAAATTCAGCTGTAGTTTTTCTTCTAAGCTGGCATACCTGCAGCACTAAATGTATATTGACCAGCTATCCTGCTCTGCGGTTCCCTCTTGCCATTGGTCTCCTTGCTGTCACTGTATCTTTGATTGCCTGACTGCTTCTACAAAAGATGCTTTTTGCTTGTGGTGGCAGCTAATTGTTCAGGGTTTGATGGCCAAACAGTGAGATGCCAAAGCTCAGTAGTCAAATTTGAAAATTTAGGCTCTCCATCGTAACCCCATGACAATTTCCTGGCATCAGTGTAATACTGAAAGGTTGCTGAAAGCCCTAGACCTTTTTTACTGGCAATACTTTGTTGTCTCTTGGATTTCTTTAAAGTGCTGTTCATCATTTTCTGCCAGTCACTCTTGATGAAGTATTTTTCCCATTAGCAAAGCAACCGTATGTGTACTCCTACCTGTCTTACAAGCGAAGATACACAGATGTACATGGAACTGAAGGTACTCCAGTAGGGACTGCCTAACACGGCTCAGAAGCAACAGCATGAGCTGAGCTGAGTGACCCTACCAATGTTAAATCAAAACTACATGTGCAGGCAGCAGTGAAAACATTTGGGGCCTGTTTCAAAGCAGTTGTGATCAAATGGCAGGGAAAGAGTGTAGAAATTAGCTTTCACATCTAAAGCAACAGCTGAAGATAGATACCAGTACATGCTGTGGAACTGGATGTACTGAAGACAGAGGAATACATTTATGTTGTGGACAGCATCAACTATAAATCTCAATTGTCTGTAATGTTTAATAATCTAGAATTCAGCTGAATACCTAGGCAGCTTCTCTTCGCTTTTCGCTGCTGTTAGCTCAGGCCCTGGCTTGTTTGGAGAATTGTCATTTGAAAACATTATGTATGCCAGCAATTATTCCAAACTGTTCTGTCAGTAGACTGGATCAAGTAGTCAAAATGATGCACCATTTACAAAGTGCTTAGTTTCTCATTTGCTTACTACAGCATATGAATAAACATCAAGCCGTGGTCTACACTGAAGAAAAACTTTCCCACAAACTCCTTAACACTTCTAACCTGTATTTACGAAAGAGATTTAAAAATTGTTGGTAATGTGTAGTTTCAGCTCTGGGGACACGTTGCACTTGCAAAGTTTTTATTGCGTTAGGAGACCCGTCTTAACTCTATTTGTTTCCATTTCAGGGTACTCAAGTCTCTCAGGCTTTGCTAACAAAAGGGGTTCCTTTCAACAGCACTGTGGGAAAAACACAACTACATTTGAATACTGTCTGTATGACAGCTTCCTCAGGCTCTACAGCTGACAGCTATACTGACAAAGAGTTACAGGTTCAAAAAACCTCACAGTAGGCCAGGCCCTGCTGACTTACTCGCATGATGACTACAAAATCAACGTTTGTTTTTCCCATATAAAGACTTGTTTGAGAAAGCAAGTCTTCAGGAAGACCTGTTTAAATACAAACCAACTATTGGGTACTTTTTTTTAAAGAAGGAGCTGCTCAATTCACACTAGCACAAACTCAGAATCATTCATTCAAGGATTTATTATTTTTTCTTTTTTGTCACTAGAACATTAGGTAGATTAGCAAAACAAAAGCATTCGTAGCTCGAGGTCCTTTCTGCCTGTTGTAGCGTTTAAAGAAACTCGATTCTGAGTTTTCCCTTTGCACCTTTTCTCTAGACTGATTAGCCAGTGTTTGTTGTCTGCAGTTTTGTAATTTCCACTTCTTGGAAGATATGTAAATTAAGGAAACTTTATTATCTTGGAGCTTTGTATTAGCCTGAAAAAAGCAAAAGGTTTACTGTTAAGGTTATGTGTGAAAAGTCACCTTCTCATATGTAAAGAGCTCAGCCTTCTGTCTTTGTTTTGATGTGGGTGTGGATTAAGTGTTTAACAAAAAATGTTGGTAAAGTTCACACCACTTAATGCTTTTGTGAAGACTTGCTTAAATACAAACTTTCTAAAATAAAATGTAATTCAGATCTTCTCAATAAACAGATTTTGATTCCTTCTTTAGCTCATGGATACTCACCTGTGGGTCTTTGCTCAGTTTAAGTACTGTCTACATCAAAAAGAAATCCTATCTTTTACATTTGAAAGCTTGGGTGTTCTTACCATCTCTAACACTTGTTCTAATAAAAGACATTACCTCTTTCCACAAACCTTGCTTTCTTATATTGTAAAGTGTAGCAGAAATAGAAGGAATTCAAGAGATTAATATGGAGAGAACTCTGAATGATAGACCAAAAAGATCAGAACTTTTTTAGAGGGAACCAAATACCTGACAGAGGCATAACAAATTAAAAAAAAAAAAAGACAGAAAGAGAATAAATTGAACACACCTGTCTGTTCACAGAATGTCAGAACAAAGGTTTTGCAACTAATCTGAAGAGTAAAAATACAATTGCTTGCTTTTCACTAGAGAAAAGATCTTCACACACACACACACGCGTCCCTCTTCTATGTCTTTACTTAAAATTTTCCCTGTCCTTACTGCCTATTAGCTTCTGGTCTCTGTTGCAAGAGCAGATAAATTTTAATATTCATCTTTTTGCAAAGAATTTTCAAAGTTCTACAAAGATGTAAAATTTGATTTTATCACTCAATATAGTCTTCCAACTGAGTGCTGATTTTTGTTTCAGCTACTCCCTAACATTTACACAGGGCCTATGAGAAGGAGCAGCTCACGTTGTTCAGCAGTGATCACTTCAGAAGCTGGTTAAGAATCAGCATGGACATGCCATCACCAACCTCATCTACTGAGAGGAGGTTTGCAGTGGGATTTAACATGAATATTCAGTTCCAACAAGCATCTGCCTCTCTAGGGAATGGGATATCACACTGCACATCACAGTGCAAAAAGAGACAGCATCTCCAGCACTCCTCTTGACTGCTGGCAGTCCTACCCATGTTTTCAGATATGTACTTCTTGCCTTGTGCTCTGTAATTGTTTTATGTAGTCTATGGTTTTTGTGCTAGGTAATGAGCGGCAGAAGAAGCAAAGAAGCAATTGGTTTGCCCTTTCAGAAAGCACTGAAGTAGCCAAAATATAAAAGCCTTTCACATTTAATTGCCCTGGAGAAATATCTAGCAACAGCATTGTAAATGCAAGTCTACATAGAAACTTCTGGGTAGACTACTGATGCCTGGCAAACTCTTTGCTCTGCTCTGTTTTCTTTGCACCAACTTATAGCCTATTGACCAGACTAAGGTTTGTGTTCATTTGGTATGAATGAGTTCCATTGCACTTGAAATGCTGTTTGTGTTAATTTTATCTTGATTTAGTACAGTGGCAAACAACATTTTCTTTGAAATATGAGGGATTAAGAGTTCTACCAGGAACTTCCTATGACTTGAAAACTCCCTGGAGAAAGGTTGGCTTCCCTTTCTTTTGCAGTCAGATTAAAGTAACTTCCTACATCTGGATGGTATGTCATTCATACATAACGTACATAAGTAGGTCATCGTCATTTGTAATTAAGGCATGGTTTTTGGGACCCAGAAAGGTCTTATTTTCCAACGCTGGCTATGCCACTGATTTAATGAATAATTGTGGGCAAATCATTTGGTCTTTCAACTTCGGTTGGTGCATATAAGCAGGAATAATAGCTGATGAGATTGTGCATGAGTTGATTAATTTAGGAAGGCAGGCACAATTATCCTTATATTAAAAAATGGCTAAAGTTTGCCTGATAGCTATTACAGGCAAAACCATTATAGGCTTTGAACTTTTTAGAGTATCAGTGGGATTAGATTTGGGAATACCTTCTGAACTACAACAAGGAAGGGTCGACAGTTTTGCTGTGAGATCTTTTTGTCTTTAATAGGAGGGAGAACCAAGCTTGTTTTACTCGCATTTTTGATATCAGTGTGATTGGTGTCTTGTAGGATGGGGCTGGTGACTCACAGCGTGACAGTAAAAAAGTGTTGCCCTATGAGGATAACTTTCTGCAGGATGCAAAGGAATTTTGTGATTTTTAGTAATAGGGTGAAATATATTGCACATAGGACTGGAAAAATTGGAGCATGTATTATTATTTTCTTTAAGTTAATACACATTATCTCCAACAAGAATTATATCCATAGTTCTTTGTGTTAAAAATATATTGGTAGGGGAAACGGGAACAGTCTGTTTAGTCTTTTCATGTTCACCAGGCTAAACCTATCTGCCTAATTGCGTACCACAGCATCCAAACTGTAGAACTGTTTAAAAAAAAATTGAAACAAACAACAAACTTCTCATTGCAAATAGCTTATCCTGTGGCATTTAAAATGTGTCTTTGTAGAGCCTTTGTAGCGCAAAGCTTCAACCCTTTAGCAGTGATCACGAGTAATTAACTGTTAAGAGTGTTTTCAGGAAAAGCGTGACATTTTGTTAATGTTCTACAGGAACATATAACCGAGGGAGAAGTTTGTTGTGAGCATCACGAAGATAGCTGACACAGAGCTGGGGTAGACAGTAATGTGAGAGAAAAGGAAGGAAGATTAATTACATTTTCTGGTATTCACCTTTATAGTCCCAAACCTTGTGGTAGCATCCCTCCTTCAACCTGTGAAGAAATATAAGGGTCTGACTCCCTTGAATTTAGTGAGTTCATATTGAAGATGTGTTCAGTGGATAGCATTTTATGTTAAAATGAAGGAGTATTTTGAGTTTCCAGAAGCAATTGCCTTTTCCAGGTGGATGATTTCCATTTTACTTACCCAGCACAGAATTATTATTTTGCTAGCTTAGTGAAAACTACGTAGTAACTGAAAGTAATATTCCCATTTGGGTTTTCTGATACTGACTGTGGCTGGTTTTAGAGGATATTCCTCTGCAAGAAGAAGAGGATTATGACAAAGTGATACAAATCTCATAGACAGATTTTAAGTGCCAGGCCGCTGTCTCGCTAAGGAAAACACTGCATATTCCCAGCAGGACACTTATCTTATGTGTATTTCAGTCTTGCACTTCTGTTGGGTGAGGATATCATCTCCCCAGGGAGGCTTGCCTAATATTTAAAGAAGCTTTAAAGAGGGAGAGAAAATAATACACATATCCTGGAAGAGGAGAAAAGGGAAGTGGGAAAAGAGGGAAAGGCAGCTGAGTGGAGAGGCTATGACAGTGGATAGCGTACTAAATTGAAATTGGTGTGTAACATGGCTTATGGAAAAAGCCTTTACTTTCAAGTGGCTGGAGTCAGAGAAAATGGTGTGAAACATCAAATATTATGTTAAAAGCTCTGTTATTACTCTGTCTGTGATGCTAGCGGGTGCACACGTTAGGCAGGATGGGAAGGAGTGGCTCCCCCAGTGAGGAAGCAAGGAAACCACAAACACTCTGTCCAGCCTTTGTCTTTTCCCACCTCGTCCTCTCATTTTCCAGCTCCCTAACCCCACTCAAAGACTTCCTTCTTTCTGGCAGTTTTGCAAAGAGTGTGACGTTTTTACTGGCCCTCTCAGGATGGCTGGAAAGGGGGGTGAATGGGAAGAAGGGTTGCAGTTAGGGCTGAGCTGCTTCCGTGCAGGCAGCGGTGCTAATGGGACTGGGAAGAAACTGCCTCCTCTGCCTCTGCTCTCTTCCCTCTCCTGGCCCAGGGGAAGCCATGCTGCTCCCGCAGCGCTGGAGGCCCAGTGATGCTTCCCCTTCTGCCAGAGCCCAGGCTCACCGGTTTGGGCATGGCAGCTGTGGAACAGAGCTATGAAGGGCAAGGCTGTAGGGCAAGAGGCAGTTGTCTCGGGAGATGCCTTTGCAAGCAGAAGATGCAGGTATTAGGGAAATGAGGGGAAGGCCCTGGAGGCAGTGCTTTGATGAGGCTCTGAGGAGTGCAGGGAACCGGCTAGAGGTGCAAGGGGCCCCTGCTGTAACATGGGCAGCAGGATTTGAAGAGCTTTGCTTGGATAGAGCCTCCACTTACTTTGCTATATGCTTTTACATGCTAAGGCTTAGGGCAGGGAGAAGAGAAATTGTGCACTGTTTCACTTGGAAAACTGGGACAGACAAGAAAGTGGAGGTATGAATAAACAGAAACAGAACAAAGAAAGGTGACAAAACCACTGAAAATGCGAGGACTATTTTTAAAGAACAAACAGGAGTTTGAAAACTTCCTAAAGCTGAACTGTGTGTTATCTAAAGGTTGTATCAGCCTTGAACTCCTTTTTTCTTCTCTTACTTGCAGCAACAGGTGGAGACTGTTTTGGGGAAGCAAAACTGGAGGTAAAGAAACCACTGGTCGGTAGCTAGTTTAACTGAAAAAGTGGAACAGCTTTCCGGCTAGGTAGGGATGGAAGAAGCAATTTTCTATGTCTTTGTTTCCCCAGAAATGATGTTTGGTCTTAAAGTAGTCTTCTTAAAGTACTTTGGTGTAAAACCTTCTATATAAGCCATGCACTGCTGTGATCTACTGTCAAACAATACTGATGACATTGTCTTCATTGCAAGGTTGTCTTTTTGTGATACAAAGTACTTAGGAAAGACACCTCTGTTTTTGTGAGGCAGCTCAAAGAACAAATGCACCTTTTTGGAACACCTTACAAGACCTGCATTTGTGTTATTTAAAATAGATCAAATGTCCCACCTGCCTCAGTGGGCTACTATGGTGTGGGAGTCAGTGGTAGGAACAGAGGAATACTTTATGCCAACATTTCTATGAAATCTGTGTAGTTCAGTGAATCTGTATCATTTAGGATCCTAAACTACCCTTCCACAGTGGCTAGATTAGAATATTTGCAAATTCCTCAAAATATTTCCATCTTACTGACATCGGTTTCTTTCGAATTTGCAAATCACCGATCTCCTACTAATACCATCTTTCTCATTGACTGTACCTGAGAATGCAAAAGTATGATTCAGGGGATTCTCACCTGTTTATTGGTAAAATCAGTATATGAATCTGTGGGATCTCTCACTCTTTAGATGTGCTTGTCTGGACTTGGATAAAAAATGAATTTTCGAGAATGTGTTAGCTAGCTTCAACCTAATTATCTAATCCCGTGAACAATGAAGTTTGACTTGTCAGTATCAGAAATTTAGACCATGTTAGAGCTCACTTGCCAACAAAGTAATAAAATAACAACTGTTTGCACTAAAGGCAAAACTGGACTACTTTGGGGCAGGCGATATAAAGGAAAAGTAGGAATCTTGAATCTTAATGGGCTTTGCATAGTAGGAAGATAGTTATTGAAAACTAACTCCCTGCTTCTATTGATCACAGCCCTGTGTTCCCTTTCTGATATATGTTGTATGCTCTTATGCTCTTTGTTCAGATCACTTGTCCAGTAAAAGACTAGACACTTCCTTTTTTTTCCTGGATCACTTTTCTGCTAGATTAGTGATTTGAACTGGCTCAGGAAACAGGTCTGACAAGCTCTGGGGACAGCAGCACGTAAACAGAGTAATAACACTGCTGGGGAAAGAAGAGCAGGAAGACTAGGTGAGCAGCAGTGGTGAGCTGTGAGCTGCTGGATCTTGTGTAACTTCATTTCCACAGAGGTATTGATCAATTTTGGATGGTTTAACAAAGCAAAGCCATTCTGACAGCAGTGGAGTCCAGAAACAAGTCGGCCACTCTCTTTTAAGTCCCACTCACAAAATGAGCCCTATTGCCATGGGTCATGTACTTTCATGACATGGGTCATGAAAGTACAGTAGGTTGTGTTGCTACTTTACTTGCCTGGACATCTTGATTTGGCTTGAATATATTCTGAGTTCCACTGAACTTCTTTCTTGGGAGGCACAGAATCGGGGTATCTCCCAAATGCCATTTTACTGTGGCACCAAAATGAGACATTGCTCACAGTTAATTGAGCAGATCTGTGACTTTATCTCCTCCCTATTGCTGACATAGTTAACGGTGTTGACATGTAAATTATCCTTACTGTTTGTTTAATAAAGAGCAGAAATTGCCTCTCCCAAGCAAGTACAGTCCACCCAAGGAACCATTAGACAAATACCCCAGGAGTTGCTCCCAGCTACTTGGTTGGTTAATTATATGCCCCGCCTCTTCCTTATCATACAAGAAACCCTATTTCATCACCAGGAAAAATATCACAGACACAACAAAGCCACCGGCATTTATAAGATAACTGCAATCCCTTCACCTAACATCCACTGTTAAAACACTTTTGGCCAACTCATCATATACTAGCTGTCATACTCGCTGTGCACACATCAGTGCTGTGCAGAACCTGCCACTGTGCAGGTTTCACTGAGGGTATAATATTTGGACATAGCAGAATTACTGTCTCCTCAGCTCACATACTTTACAGTCGTACTTGTCAGCCCAGCGACCCCAGCAATCAAAAATGACAACAGCAATGGGAAAAAAACCCTGACACTGTTTGCAGCTTCTGTATCTGTCCCAGTCAGATGAACAACTACCTGCCTTTGGGCTCCTGCGGTACTTTTGGAGCCAGTTTAACTGGTTCAGATACGGCATGGTCTGCTCTGCCAAACCCAAGAATGCCTGGAGCACCCAAGACAGCCTGTTGTGCCTGTTGGTAGTGCAAAGGGTTCTCCACTCTTTCTCAGCAGCTTTTCTTTTCCATGCTGGATGATCTTCTTAAGAAGGTCACTACGGATTCGGATGCCATTGATTGTTTTGTGACTGTTTGAGTGAGTTCTGGGACTGTTTTAAACCTTAGCTTGTTTAAAAATACAAAATGACTGCATAAATAACAAGGTGGTAAAGAATTTTTATTTCTTAGAGCTATCTGCTATTATAGACCGTAACATGGAAATCAAATTGCCTGTCTGCTGGCACAGTGCAAGAAAAAGCTCAAAGATGGCAATATGCCACTGGGGAAGTGAAAGAAGCGGTGGGGATCTCTGTAAGCAAAATGCCTACAAATATGTGATTAACCATGGCCTCAGTCATATCAGCGTATCACACTGCCTGTGTATTTCTGCTATGATCCAGGGAAGGGAATGAAGCGTCTTTAGTTCTTTTTCTTTTCCAAACTACCTTACAGCTTGATAGGGCCTTTATTCCCATTCCTAGCACTGCTGTGCACACTGATGCAAGGGAGAGGGTGCTATAAGTGAAATGTGGGCAGGTATGAACTGTGTGTGTGCAGGAGGGGAAATGATGGTGTTTGGCTATACAATATGCCAGTATCGCTGCTGAAACTACAGCCTGAGGCACTACCTTCCCCAGAAAATAAAAAGAGGCAGCTGGAATATTTTTATTGTGTCTGAGTTTGGTTGCCCACTTTGCAGTGTAGCCCCACAAAGTGGCAAAGCTGAAGAGACAAGACGCAGCAACATAAGGTCAGGGCAAAGAGAAGAGGGATGGCAGGAGTTCCTGCAGCCAGCAGTGTCTGCACAGGGAACCACAACCTCGGACCTCTGGCGAGTTGGTGAAGTAATTTATGTGAAGACTTGGACAGTAACTCAACACAAATGAAGTTGTAGGTGTAATGATGTTTTGAATCAAAACAAACTAGTTCAAAATTTAAATCAATAACAAGTGCTTAAAGCTATCATTCAGGAGAGAACTACTGCTGGCATAATGGCTCATGTTTTTGAAATGCAGAGCAGTGAACCTCTCTGAAGGCCATTTGTTGGGCTTCCTGTGAAATTTTATGTGGCTCCTGAGATAGGACTTTAATGCAATATGTATATCAGCATATTCTTAACTGTCGGTATGTGAATTGCTCATTGAAGTCTTGCTTACCTACATGGCTGAAATAAGACATGGGATGTTACTTCACAACACTTTTAGCTGCTGCCCAAAACAGTGCAAGGGTAAAGTTAGAAGATCCAGTTAAGCCAAACTAACAGGTCATTGTTGCTGAAAGGGGGTGGTTCTTCTGTCCGGCCCCTCAACCTGCCTCCCATGCACCCCTTACACTTCTCTTGCCCTGGCTCTGCTGTTCTTCTGATCCTCCAGTAAGCCATTCCAGCTCCCATGCAGTTAAAAGAAGACAACAGTTGTCCCACAGTTTAATGAGCTGAGCTGGCTCACTGCAAGGTTACTTGGGTGCTAGGGCTGTACAAGGAAGAAGGACCTGGCTCCATAGCTGCAGGCAGGTTCAGAGGCAAGGAGAAGGAGGGTGTGGGACCAATGTTTTTGGCAGCAGCAAGCTATTAAATTGGCTCAGCTGCATCTTCTAGCTGCACCCAGAGCTAACCCTGTTGGAATCCCACCTGGCTCTTATTTTTTGCTTCCCCACCACCTCCTTCCTTGTGCCAGCACCAGTATTTGCACAGCCAGCTGACGAATTGTGCCAGGCATCAGAGCCAAACCAACAAAACCATTGTTTAACTTCAACTAATACCAGCTTTACAGATGAGTGGCAAGGGGGCAGGAAGGACTGGGGTATGGGCTGGGAGGGAAAGACTGGTGCATTTTTTTTGACAGCAGTGACTGCTTAAGGCATTAGTGAAAGTACATCCCTGGAGGTCTGATACTGTGGTTGAGCCTAGAAAATGAGACATACTGAGTTTCCAGAGCATATTTGCATGAAGCTCAAAGGGGAAAGGCAATGGATTTCTCTGTTTCACATTTTGTTCACTGACTTCTTCCAAAGGGTAACTTGACCTAGTTATCCATCTCACGTAATCCCAGATTTCTCTTCCTATTAAAAACCACCCTGTGATTTAGTAAGGAGTGTGTAAATGAATCACCTTGTCAAGTAAGTGGAAAGAAATACACTGGTTTTTGCTTTTTGAAATACATCTGACCTGTTTGTTTGCTAGATATTTGTTTGAAAACATAACTGTTATTAACGCTGAGACAAACACAATATGATGCCAAAAACTCAACTGGATTCACTGTTGATTTTGCATTTTTAAGTTCCAGTTACCCAGGCTCTCTGTTTTCACTTCCAGATCATCCCAAAACAACCAGATTTAACTTCTCAAGAAATGCTGAATTTACTTGAAAGAACTTTGTAGATATTAAGAGGTTGTTGGATGTGTGTTTTAGTCTTGGCTGTAGTGGCTGAAGTTTAAAAGCTTGAATTTTAGGTTACACAAGCCTAAGGAGCATAGAGGAAAAAATGGAAAAGCTGGACTGGTGATGTGAATGTAGCCTATGCATCCACTGCAGAGCTGAGTACACTATCCCACTTTCTTTTAAAAATAGCCCCGATAAGCTACCCCACAAAGAGATGTCATGACATGACTGAGGAGGCAGCAGAGGGTAGGAATGAGGTGGTGGGGTCGGAGGAGGAATAGGATAACAGCTGGGGCCCTGAAAGAACATCCGTGTGGCTGTAACCTGCAGGGATGTCGCAGTGGGCTGCAGGCAGAGAGAGTAAGTGGTGACATAGAGGGTGTGAGCAGAAGCAATGATTGCTAAGGCTGCCACCAAACTCTATGTTCAGAGAAACCTCACACCAGCCATAGCCTTGTTTACAAGTATTTAGGATAACTACTTTTCTATTTATGGTCGGAAAAAAAACCTTTGCTTTGCCACATTACAACCTCTTTGGCGTAATTCAGTGAAAAGTTCACCATAAAAATGAGACCAACTACAGTAGCTTTCTTCTGGTTATGTGTTCTGTTGGTTTATTTCATCTGTACTGGAATTTTTTTTACAGCATTTTAGGCACATTTATAGAGCTCTCTTTTATTTGTTTTATGCCAATGTTTAGTTGGCTGTTATTGGCCAGATATACTATTTTAATGTTATACCTACTCTTGGATGTGAAAATAAGTTTAGTTGCTGTTGCTGTTCCTGCAGGACAGCTATAGAAATTTGCTATCTATATACATGTATACAAGAGCAGCTTCGGTGTTCATAGGGAAAAAAAAGAAGGCTCAAGAAAAAGGATTAAGAAAATTAATTTTAAAATTTAAATTCACTTTAGATTTCTAATATTGTTTTCGGCAGTAATCATGCTTCTGCATTCTCTTGCTCTAAGTAATCTGCTCCATAAATAGAGTGTGTGTGTTTTCAAATAAACCCTTGGAATCACAGACTAGAGTTTGGGGTAATTTAAAGATGTATTTCAGGAGTCTTGGAGCTGTAGATATCACCAAATGAGATGTAAGAAAGTATTGTAAGTCAATCAAAACTTGGGCCTAGTAAGCCCAAATCCAAAGTACTCTTTCCGCAAGCAGACCTCATCCTTAGTATCAGTTTAAGTCAGGATGGCCAGTGTACACAGAGTTACATGGTTACACTAGCATGCTATAAGATGCTTTTAGAAATAGACCATCTTTGGGCAAGGCCCACTACTTACAAGAAGTAAGAAGAGAAGAACTTCTTCACTAAAGAAAGGAATAACCAAGAGGTAGGCTGATATTTCCACATTACTAATGATAATGATGAAAATACTACTGCATGGTATTAGAGCTACTTAGAAAGCATATCTTCAGTCAAAACAGCTTGCTGGTTTCCTTCAACAAGACTGTTAGATTCTTTCAGACTGCCTGCTCTGGAAAATGTAGCTGTGCCATACCATCTGCTGCCAAGCACTTCCACTCCCTGTCCTCTGTGGAACTGAGGACACCAACTCTGTACAGTAGCCTTTTTGTACATTGAAAGGCTTATTTTTGGAAGCAATATGCTCATGGAGCAATGCTGAGCACTGCTTGCCAGGAGAAGTGCCAGGATGCTGTGGTGTACAAGATCCTCTTTGTATCAGCTGCTGATTATTTCACTGTCCTGTAGAGTGGTCTTATCCTGGCTGAAGTTTTTTATGTTCTCAGGAGTGATGTGCCTGCCCACCAGTACTTCCCAGTGCCTTTGGACTGTCCATTCAGATGTTACAGTGTGGGCCAAGCAACTTCCTCCTGAGCGTCTGCCAGCATCTCTCTGAACCTGAATGACACATGAATGATACCACCAGTGCTTCTGAGTGGTGGCCTTTTAGCCTATCAGACAGTATCCAAAGTGGTGGTTTCTTTGTTAGTCGCCTAAACCAATCTTGCTGCTGCAGTCCTTCTTTTGCACTCGTGCTCACATTTGTCTGAGCTGTTCCATTATTCTAATCCAGCAGAAAGTAAATTCAACAGAAAACAGTTTTCTGCCACATAAGGATATCTCTATTACCTTTCATATCTGTCACCACTACTTTTGTTTAGCTTGTGTCTACAAACCCCTTCTCTATTCTTCCTGTATGAAGGCACATTATTTTCGTGCTGTAAGGTACAAGTTTTATTGGTGGTTCTCCAGAGAGAATCACGTGGAATTTCTTCACCTTGCTTAATGACTATAAATTGAAGTTGCCTTTTTTTGTTTATGTCTGTGCAAGCATACGTGTTTGTATGATTTTGGCTATGCATTTCTGGCTTTGTGTCCTTAAATCTTATAGTACATTAAAATTGCCTCCATTTGCACTGCTTATTTGAAATTTCACCTTTATTTCAACCTACGATGTAGTTTGACACTCTACAAAGGAATGCAAAATAATTTTTATAAGTTACAAGTTCAGCTGTTCAAAATTAGGGCAAAAGCTATTACATTTTGATTTGGCTGAGTTATTTTACACAAACTCAGAACATAATTTACAAACGACTCCCATATTTTGCAAGCACGGGGCAATAACACATGAATATCCCACTGCACTGACACCTGAAAATTTAGAACCATATTATTCAAGGCTGTTATACTTTAGAGATTTTAGTACTTTGTGTCATGTGTGCTGCTGAAATAAAGGCAAGTTACACCTATGCAATTTCATCACCTTGTCATTTAAACTGGACCACAACATAACCTGAGATGATGCAGGCAGGGGAAATACAACATACCACTCATTTCACTAACTCACATGCTGCGTGCTGAAAAATGCTGTTACTCCTGTTGAATAACCCTGTCGTGCCCATTTCTATTAAGGCTTCACAGTTCAGTCTTTGGAAGTCTCTAGTGACATTGAAAACGATGAAGACTGGTAAAAATACTGCATGAGCTAAACTGTGAGAGTCTCTCTGTCCTCTCACAATCTGTTTCCACTGTTGCTTTCACTCACACATGGTGTTGTAAGGCAATTAATATGAATTGACTTTATTCATTTTGCTCATCCCAGAAGTATGAAGTTCCATGCATGTATGCCAAACTTATTGTCTCATATACTATAGTTCTGTTTACCCATGTTTGGAAGTTTCAGAGAATTCATCAGAGGAAAATAGATAGACTTTTCCCATTGCACAAAGGAACAGGCACAATGTTAGACCAATAGTATACCTGTCACAAAGAGAATATTATACCTGTGTCCCATTGTATTATCTTCATTAGTTTAAAGATCCCGTGTCCCTCAGGGAGTGTCACAAATCCCTATAATGTCCCTTTGTGCTACATTTCTGTATTTCTGTCTCTGATTTAGTAGACAGATGTGAAAAAGTATATGAAGCCAGATAACTCCCTAGTAACTACACAGCTGCAGATGTTGAAGAGATCAAGTTATTCTGGCTAAGGTCACTATTAATTTATGCTCAAAACGTTCCTTCCAGACACGCCATTTTTTGATGATATAATATATATTACTGTTATTTTGGGCTGATCCCTCCCACATTGATCAAACTGCTTTCCCATCTGTGGCCTCCTGTAGCATAAAGTTGTAAAGCATTCAGATCCCAGTATTTGCTTTTCCCGGGCAAGGGGACTAGTGTTAATTTACAGACAAAAGCAAAATTCACAGACAAAAAGAAGTCTCAAGACAGCAGAATTTCAAGGCTTTATGATATCTCACATCTATGAGGGTTTGCAAAAACAGTTTCTTTTCTACCTTCACCTTGTTCTTTCTGCTCAGAAGGACAATGCAATCAACAACAACAAAAAAGTTCTGTTTTGCTTTTGTCACTGGTCAAAGTCTGAATCTTCATTTCTTTTTTTTCCCCTCTGATCTGTCTAAAACTCTTACCAAATCCCTGCTCTGCTATGACCCTGGGTTTGGCAGAACCACAAGCTGAAATCTGTACAATACAAACAGGTAGTACAAAATAAAGTGGTGTTTTATAGTGAACTGGAATTAACTAGTGGTCATTCACAGTATGGTAACGTGCTTGCCTGATGCTTTAAAATTTGAGATGGGTTGGATGACCCATGCATCTTTAAAAGCTATTTTTAAACTATGGACTGGCCTAATTTAGCTTGGACAACTGCCTTTCCCATAAAAGAGAACATTAGTTTTAATTTTTAAAAGTATATTTTTAAAGATTCTAGGTTAGCTAAAGTAATTCAGAAGTCTTAAAGCCTATTCTGGCATCCCTCTGAGTTTAGTAGGAACCTTTCCAATCTTTTCAAACATAAGTGGATGATGAAAAAGAGCAAGCATCTGACCTCCCATGGGAAGGCTTCAAACATGGCATAGTGTGTTGCAGGTATATGGCTTTTTGCTACCTACCAGCCAAAAAAAGTTATAGAGCTGCCCTAACTTGGCCCTTGTAGTGGTTCTTACTAGTTTCAGCTCAGTGTCACGCTAATGGAACTGAAGGTATCCAGGTCAGTTTGGAGCACAAGTAGGAGCAAATTGTCATCTGCATGAAATAGGCTGTTTAGATATAACTACAAAAGATTGCCCCACATAAACGTTGTCCAATGCCAAATGAATCTGTCACATTAGGACAGTATCCCAGCAAATGATCTTATTTAGTCTGGGAGTAAAGCAAGGAAGGGAATTAATTCAGGTTTGGAAGAGAATTGCAAAAGGAATATCATAACCTATGAAGCAGGCTGAGAATGGCACCAATACCACAGGTCTCTTTGGTATTATTTCATAGAAACAAATTTATGCCTTGAGGAAAAAAAAAACCTTGTGTGTATAACTTATATCCTAACTCTTCTCTCACATGGTACAGAAATACCAAGTTCTTCACTAGAGAACCTCAGTACTGACCCATGATCATGACTGTAGCGATAGGACAAGGGATAATGGTTTTAAACTGAAAGATGGTAGATTTAGACTAGATAGAAGAAAGAAATCTTTTATGATGAGGGTGATGAAACGCTCGAACAACTTGCCCAGAGAGATGCCCCATCCCTGGAAACATTCAAGGTCAGGCTGGACAGGGCTCTGAGCAACCTGATCTAGTTGAAGATGTCCTTGCTCATTGCACGGGGGTTGGACTGGATGACCTTTAATGTTCTCTTCCGACCCAAACCGTTCTGTGATTCTATAACTTGTGTCACAACACAGTATTGTGGTGTTCATGCCTGATTTTGGAAGTAGCTGTTTTATTTCTCCTACCTACCGATTTTGCCTGAAGGTTTTTCTCCATGTGCACAAAGGTTCAGTGTTTGCATATAAGGCAGTGCAAGAGGATTTTTTTTTTCCTTGTAGCCACTTGCACTGGAAATTAAAAGAAAAAGTCACTGGAAAAACACATGGTCTCCAGAAAAAAAAAAAAAAAA
>VXBJ01000966.1:1384361-1396684 GCA_013400055.1 Nycticryphes semicollaris
AAAAAGCTGGGGGCAACACATGGGCAGACTGTTAGCTTTCTTTTATAATTCAGGGATTATGATTGTTTTGGTTTGGGCCACCAAAACCAAACTATTTACTGTTTTTGAAATGAAAAATTTTGCCCCTGAGAAGGCTCTAAGTCATCTTGAAAAAAGATAGCATAGCTCTAAAATTGAGGTATCCAGCAATTCTAAAGGATCTAATTTCTGTAAAAGTCACTGGAACAAATTAACTGACTGAATTACAGTCAGGTCCTAAGAAACATTAGTTAGCCTAACTTTTAAATATTCCCTGGGTAGAAAGCTGTCAGGTGGCATTGAGCAAACAGTAAATAAAAGTTGTCAAAGTAAAATTGGCTTGAATGACAGTCGTGCTCTTGATCTCCCAGGCTTCTAGACCAGGGACCAGGCCAAAGCATGGCATGGTTCCCTATCAGCAATCGTGCCTGTGTTTCTCTCCCTGCAGTGGAAGACAAAGTGGGAGCCTGACGAACACATATGTCTTACTCTGATATGAAGCTGTAATGTAGCTGGGATGCACATCCAGGAGTCTGGGAGTATTCTGGGTGCTCAGGTTAAGGTATAGTTACTGTGATCTTTGGGTGCAATAACCTAGCTAGTTAACTGAGTGGATTATGGTATGATTGTGGCCTGTTGCATTCTTTTTGCATTTGTTGTTTAAATTAGTATTTTTGCTATTAGATACACTTTTAAGACACTCCCTCCTAAGTCCTCTTCAGTTTTGTGACTGTGTCTCTACTGTTTATGACAGTGTTTTTTTCTGTTCTTAGAGGTGTTATTTGTCAATATACAGTGCCCCTTAAAATCACTCTTATTTATTGCCTACAGCATACATGTAATGCCCACCTTGAGAAATTTGCAGATGATCTCTTGGAAATGCTGCCAAAATTCCAGGAAGGCTTCAGGATGGTCCCCCTTACTTGTCAGATAGAGTGTTTAATGGTGAACCCATTTCATAAATGTTTGCCAGGCTTTTTCAGCTGTGCACCTGCTTTGGGAAGACATCTGAAATGGAGATGAATAGTCTGATGTTGCCCTCACAAGACAGAGCATGCTCACCCCAGGCACGGTATCCCACTAGGCAAGCAGAGAGTCAGCAGCAGAAATTCCAGTTACCGTGTTTTGTAGCTGCCAGATCTTAAGCTTCGGCTCTCTAGCGCTAAACTGCAATGTGCCATGGATCTCATGCCAGAATTAAGTTTGCTTGTTCGTAGTATAGACATGTCTTTCATGTTTGAAATTATGTCTAAGGAAGAACCAGAGATAAGGCAGATGCTGGCAAAGGGAGAGAGGGGAAGGGAATTTCTACATTTATTAGTCATGTTATTGAAGAAAGAGGAAAGATTTTATCACGTCTCTCTTGCTGAAAGCAAGGCTCTCAAGGTTCACAAGATCTGCTGGTAACAGCGCATAACTGAGTCTGCTTTCATACAAGTTAATGCTAGAAGGCTTACACCACCTTCCTCACAATAAAGAGGAAGCCAGTTCTGTCGTCAGGGCGTTTGCTGCAGGTACACCTCTGTCTGCGTGACCAAGAGGTGAGAATTAAGCTGGCGTTTGGTCTGTTAATAAAATGTGAGTGGGGGAACACAGCGCAAATCTAAACGGGGATGGGAGGAAAGCTAGCTGTGTAATGCACACTCCATGGGCCCTGCCTGATGGAAGGGCTGAGGTCCCCCGAGCTACCCGCTGCTTGGTAAACGTGTACCAAGCTACAAAGTACTTAATCGCGAGTCAAATAAAGACTAATGATGTGAAGAGAACTACAGAGTTCTTACTTACGGCAATGGAAAAAAAAAATAAAAGAATTAAAATTGACTTATTAATGAATAGATTTTGTTGTTTTACTGGTAAGAGGAGCACGGTCCCTTTAAAAGCCTTGGCCTCCTTTCCTAAAGGTTGTTGCTGAGCTGTGCCCCACCCCTGCATAAGCAACACCTGCATACCTGCAGGGTGCTTTCTTCTTGATAGCTTGTGTGCCTTGATAATATATTGTTGGTGGAGTGGCCTAGACCTGTGATGTTTAGCCCTTCGTTTTGTTCATGTAAGGACATTGATTTAATATTTGCCAGATCCCCAGCAATGTAATGATTTACAGTGCTCCTTACACCCTTTTTGTGGCGTTTGTGTTCTTGGTAGCCACGGTGCCAACAAGTTTTAAAAGGAAAAAAAAGACACATCTTTTCCTCTTAAAGACACATTCAAATGACAAATAATCCTAGCAAGAATAATCCAAAATGATTCCAGATAGCTTGGCACCACGGGAGCTGTATGCAACAGTCTTCTCAGCAAACTGATAGTGTTTCAGAGCAGTTTCTCAGTGTTGACTGACTGCTTATGACATATGTTGAGCTGAAATGGGTGTCTGTGCAATTGCTCCAGATACAGAAATGTATAACGCATCCAGGAATCCTCACAGTACAGATCCTATGGGCTCTGAGGAAGCCTGATGGATTTTAAGGAGTGAGGCATTTGGGAGTGATGCAATATTCAAGGCTTCCAGAAATCTTTCTTGTGTGTGTGTTTGTGTGGTGTGTGTGTGTGTGTATCGCTCTAAGAAGAAATAGTTAACTTGCAGGAAAAAAAAAAAAGCAAGGATAATGTTCTTTGCCTCTTGACACATGAATGCTGCTGAAGGTCTGCAAGGGACCAGACCGCTGCTCTCAGGAGCAGTGGGTTTACTAACAGACTTAAGGCTGCTTTCAGCCATTTCTCTTTCTCACCGGAAGCGCCGAAGGAGTGTGAGCAGAGCATTACTGCTGCACTCGGATGGTTATCTGCTTCTGGCAAGATCCACCAGAGCAGAGTGGGCATCCCCCAACAGGTATTTTGGGTGCTCTGGCACGCTCAGCACACAGGCAGTGTATTGATAGATTAAGTTCATGTTTCCCTTGTTCGGTGGAGGAATAGGGAACTCAAAGCCATTGCTATTGCAGATTTTTACACATTTAAAATGTAAACTGGGTGAATAAGACAATCCTTCGAAACAAATAATGAGATCTTCATTATATGGGAAGGAGGGAGAGAGAGAACAAAATGTTAGAAGTGAGACCACAGTAAATACACGGAGGAGAGAAACAACCAGAGAGCATAAGCACAATGTAAACCGTTGAAAGAGGCAGAGGAGAAAGAGGCAGAGGGCTTACTGAGTTAGGACAGCAGGAGGAAGGGAGATGGTTGGCAGAGAAAAAAATGAAGGCATGTGCATGGTCACCAGAAGGAGCTGCACAAATACCAGCTGGGGAGGAGCTGCTTTTCCCATGCTTTGAAGGATCAAAGAGCAAGTGCAGTATTTCAGTGTATGTTTGTATAGTGTATAACGCAATGCAATTCCAGTCCCAATTACTATTAAAACATAGTGTAGACACAATCAAAAATGATCACATACAGGTCCCAGTAGGAAAGACGACACAAGAGCTTGGCAAACCACTGGCTGACCTAGTCTGTCACCCGTTATTTTGTTCCCAGTTATTCATCTTGGCGCTTATTAGTGGCATATTGTTAGTACTGAGGTCATTAAGACTCAGACCTCTTTGCACCTTCTCTGACTAATTTTAAAACCAACTAGAGTGTTTTGGTACACTTCCTTTCTGTAGACAATGCCACTGTATTCAACCCCCACCTTGCCCTTTATTTTGGCATTTGCACATTGCCACTGCTTCCTTTCAACACAGTGCAATGGCTGGAGATTTCCCAGTGTAGACACACTGCTCTTCTTTCTTTCTGGACTACAGTCCTTGCCTGAAGCAAGTGGGAGCAGTACACAGGAGCCCCACGTGCTTCACATCAAAAGGGCCTCACCTGTGTGTAGACTGAGAATTGAGCCGCGCTAGAGAAAACTTCCAGGATGACAGACAGCTCTGGAAAATCAAACCAGCTTGAAAGAGAAATACACAGCATTTAGTTGGCTCCGCACTGATAACAAGCATTTAGAATCACTACATCATGACAACTGCACCATGCAGGGATAATTGTCTGTTATAAATGGCACTGTAGTAAGGAGGAGACCAGTGATCTGTCTTTAACATGATTATACACCACAAATCAACGATAAGTCAGGCATTGCTTCTCTGATTCACCTTCATCAAAGATGAATGACCATAAGGCAAAGAAAAACAAATATCAAAACAAAGCACATAATATGTGGATGTTTTTCAACCGGGAAAAAAAAATATCTAGAAATTAATTATTTTTGTAGACTGATAGACTGATAGATCTGAGGAATGCAACCCTAGAGAGAATACAAGGTTTATAAATTCATTTTGGCCTTAGTGTTCACTGCAGCACTCTGCACCACACAGCATGCAGGTGTTACACCGTGAGGGAAGTAGGAGAGCAGAGTCCTGACCATTTGCAACTACCTGAAGCCTTGTAAGCACATTCCTCTTGAGCCAGGGCTGTTATTTCGGTGTTCTGGCTAAATTTCAGTATGATTAGTTACAATCTGGCTACTTAATGTCTCAAGAAGCATAGCTGTCATTGTCTTTAATTATTTGGAGATAAAAATTTGCATTTTTTTTTTCTGAGCATGATAGTTACACATGAAATTCTACAAGCATACCGTGTTTTGCAAGTAAAGGAAAAGATACAGAATTTGAACCAAGGAGGTTAAAATCAACATAAGGATAAAACCACATTAGAAGAGCATCTGGAGAAATGAGTTGAGGTAAAGATTGGTGAATGTAAAGGAAAAGGAATGTATCGTAAATCAATAGATTATATAATTTGTTTTATTTTGCACACGCCTTGCTAGAAAGTTCCCATGATGTTTGCAGTCTTAAGGAGATTTCAATTTCTCGCTTTCGGTGCCCTAGTATTAAAAAGCTTCAAAATGGGGTTTTGCAGAGAGGTGGTTAGCAGGTTGGACTGAGATTACAGAAATCAAACAAGCTCCCTTTCTCCATTTATGCTGCCTCTGAAAATGCCATGTCCACAAGCAAAGATAAGAATGATTTATTTAATTAATCACAAGGCACAACTGTAATTTTATTTCTCATCTGAAAAACAAGAAATATGGTTCCAGCAGTACAGTGCCCGTTCTGCATGACATACCAGGGACTTGCTTTTGGTACCTCAGACAGCTGGGAATCTAGGCTAAAAATGGGACAGTGCCTTAGCAGTTTTGTCTGCTGGATCCTAAATCTGAATCCTAAACTGTTTCTTGTAGTATCTGTGTTTTCCCTAGAGTGTATCTCATCTGAACACTGCCCAAGCTTGACCTGTTTTGTTCAAGATTTGATGAGATCACAGTGCAAGCCTGTCTAACTGCAGGCCATAAATTGTTGTAATCCTCCATCTGGTTGCTCTCTGACAAGTGTATGCTTTGCTTAACCAGAATGGTACAGTCTATCAGTGCTGTCTTCTACGTGCTGACGGCCTTAGGCACGTGAGCAGGGTGGGGGGTAGCTTTAGGACTCCTCTGTCTGTTGGGTTCACATACTGTGCGACTGGGCTTTGCAGAAGCTGGACCAACTGTGCATTGACTGTAAGGCCACTTCCAGATTGCAGGTTTTCAGCTACAGTACAGCAGAGTTGCTGTTTCTTGCCATTTGCAGCTTTCTGGGGGCCTTCGGTGGTGATGTCCACACTGAACGTTTGACGCTTGTCTGTAAAGATGGTACTTTTTAGATTCCCAGATAAAATGTCATATCAAATTATCTGAGGAGGCAAATGGGTGCTTTACTTTTACCTTTTTATTTTGTTTCCCCCACATTAGAGCCATTGACTGTGGTATTTAGAGAACTGTTTTCCTAAACGTTGGTAAGCCATGTAGTCTTTTGCCTTCTCTCTGACACCTCCAACAACAGCAGAATCTCTAAATAAGCATAGAATGCTTTAATCCTTTAAACTATATTATTAGTGGACTGAGATCACTACTTGTAATTCAAGTTGCCCAGTACTTCCTACATTGAGACTATATTGATTTTATGTGTTTAGAACTTCATCAAACGTTAATTGTCCTTGGTGTGTGCTTCAGGCAGAATATGTGTAGAAAACATCAGCAAAACAGTTCAAGTATTTCTGAAAACAGGATAAAGAATAAAAAATTGGTTTGCCAGGGTTGAAAATACCACGTTTTTTTGAGAGAGGCTCTAATGCTCCTGTCTACTCAGGAAGAGAGATGGAATTTGGCAGGGAAAAGAAAGATTAATTCTGTGTCAAGATAGGCGCTATAAGCTGTAAGCCAATCTTACCTTTGCAACTAATATTGCCAAAAGTTTTCATAATGGCTAACTGTAGCATGAACCTGTGCAGAAAACAAAATCACTTTCCATTATTTGGTCACTATCTGTTCTGTTCACGGAATGAGAAAGGGGTCTTTAGGAAGGAACATATATGAGCATGTAATTAAAGATAGGTACTAGGATGCCCCCTAACTGAGTACTTAACTAAGACTATACCAGCAACACTAATTTTGATTGGTTGCAGCTTCTAACTTTAACTTTTTTTTTCCTCCAATTTTTACTTATAGTGAGGATTTCAGATGTGATTTGTGTGGTAGTGTATAAAGTGTAGAAGGGTTTGCTTTTAAAGCTGGTCAAACTTGTTTGTCAAAAATTTGACTATTTTTGGTCAAGCAAGAAAACAGTGGAGTTTAAAATTGGTCTAAATGGTCTTGTCACATGAGCAACCTTTCCCAACTCTTTGTGTGACTGCCAGGATGTTTGAAACCTACCAGGTAATTCCCTCCTGAAAGTGCAAACGGAAACTAAAACAACACATATGCATTTATTGTCAGGGCTGTCTGTTATTGAGAACACACTAAGAACCCATTGCCTTAGGATGACTAATTAAATACTGATTTATTTACTCTCCAGAGTTCAGTTTCTTCCACACCTTAAGCAAAGAGCAAAGGAAAACTCCAGAATTGGAGAATACAGGAAAGAAATAAACATGGGAATGCAGGCATACCCAGTACCCAGGATTCGGATTCTTTAAGCCAGCCGAACACAATTCTGCCTTTTGAAGAGTGAATTATTAATTTTTGGTGGGATCCATGCAATTCTTTGGCCTCTGTTAGTTCTTCCACAGCAGAAGGGCAATGGGTTTTTTGCTTTTTACCGTATCATGCAGTGTCCAACAGCTGCCTTTTCTAATATGCAGCGATCACACCCGGTGACTGAATTCATCAGCCCTATTACACTTTCTCCTCATCTTCTGTTATTCACCAGTGAGCCTTGCTCCTATGCTTAGTGTAGCTCTAAAACCGTATTTGCGGTTGTGCTTACAATGGCAGTATTTTTCCCTGGTTAAAAAAACCCAACTCTCTAAGTCCATCAGTTTCATAACCACTTTAAACTGGCTGAAGGCAACAACGCTATCAAAAAGATAAGTTTCACCCTTTCTCCCACCTCAGTCCTGCACCTGCACAAGATCAGCACAAGGATTTGGACAACCAGACAATGAACTAGAGCAGGGAACTGATCCAAATTAGAAATCAGCTTGGCCCCTGAAACACTTGTTTTCCTCAGCCAGTTCCCTAGGCCTGCTCGGTTTGCAGCTGCACCAACAACTGTGCCAGCATAAAGGGGGTGGGTGGGTGACATGGGGTTAGGGATGAGCAGCCGTTGTGGAGGAGGAAGGGTGGGACTCTTTTACTACTGACTTATGTAGCCAAGAGTGACGCTGAACTCAGGCAACGTGACTTAGACTTGCACTGGTTTAGAAAAATTGAAAAGAGGTTTCTAAATTACTCAAGATAAGTACCTTTTACATGGGTGATAAAAATAAGATATGGTGCCTTTTTCTATTATGTTTTTAATCACTATATAAAACAGGCTGAGTATTTTGTCACAAAATATCAACAGAACGTGGAAGTGAAGGGATGCATTTCGATGCAATATGTGTGGTTTTGATAGTCTTCCAATAGTGTCATATATTTGCCTCTTCTTTGGGTATGAAGAAGGAGACAGAATCCTGTATCCAGACGATTACCATGGTTTGCCCAGCCCTCACCCATCGCCGCAATCCAGTCCTACCTCGAGGTCTTTTTAGCCCGTGGAGGCTAGTGCAGCTAGTGTGACTGTGGCACTCCCTAGCCCTGCATCACAAGCTGTGACAAAGTCACTCGCCTGGCACCGGTCATTAGTGCACTGGTTGTACAGCCAGTGCAACCGAGTGACCAAGTAGTAAGAGATCAGGATTGCCAAACCACCTTTGATTTCTTTTCTCATAGAGTTATTAGCTTTAATTTTCTATCTGCCACCTGTCTGAATAAATTTTAATATACCATTCTCTGGTGGTTTTTGCAACAAGATGTAACAGGGACAAGGAGTGTAAGAACTTGAAAACAGTGATTAAAATGGGAGATAAGATTAATCTTACTGGTGTCTTCCAAGAAACCAGCAATAGAGGTAGGTTATTCCAGTTATGTAAATCTTTTTGAGCTGAGTGACTGAAGAGAAATTCAGTTTTAAAAGAACCAATAATGTTTGGTTCCATGAAGTCCATTGCCTCTTACTGAGGTGAAAGCCAGGAGAAAGTGAAACTACCTTCAGAAGCATCTTTGTGGATGAAGGCAAGATTCAAAAGGAGAATTTCCTTCTCCAGAAAGTACAGTCCTGGTGCAGTACAGTGGGCAGGAATACTGTGCTTTGTGGCAGCATGTGATTAGCCGTCAGAACAGAGTGCAATCTCCCTTCCTTACCAGCAATGTAATATTGCTGGAGCAAAGTCCTTACGTCAGAGTCTATAGAGAAAACAACCAATAAAGGAGATAAGGGAGTGCCCGGCTTAGTACTTTGCTTTGGCCCAAACCTTTTGGATTCATAACTTTTAATAAGGATCTTGGCAGTTTTAGCTGAGTACATTAATCTTAGGAAAGTAATGAATTTTGGTCTGAATCCCACCATCTCAAGGGTGGAAAAGATGAACAACTATTCAGTCTGATCAAAGACCTTTCTGGTATCTGCAGATAGATTTACAGCAGAAGCCTTATTTAATGTAACAGAGGGAAATACATGTAATACACTTGTAAAATTATCAGTTTCACATTTATTCTACAGCAATCAACTTTAATCACGGTGGACCAGTTCAGGGAGAACTTGTAGGAGTGAAATGGATTATTTGTTCCTTTATATTGAGAGTGAGTCAGGAAACTAAGGCAGGTTCCCAAGTAGATATTTGACTCTACAGACTTGTGAAGGGTTCATTCTAGAAAATGGCTAGAGACTCCAAGGCAGGAGTATAGAGCCCTCATGTCAGAATTTTGAGGCCTTTCACAACTTAGTTCCTCGTTGTTTGTGCATAACCTACACAGTGCCAGCTCAAAGCTTCTCTTCAGTGAGGGGAAATTGAATACCGGCACTAAAGGATGAAGACAGATCAACTTCTGGCGTAAAACAGCTGGCTGCAGCTTCCACTGAGAGACACAGAAATCACTTTTGTGAGGATGGCACCAGAAATTCCCCCAAGCACCAGCCTCCTTAAACAGCTCAAGGTACCACCACCCAGATAGTTCTGCATCCCCATTAAAGTGTTGGTGCTGGGCCCCTGTGCCCCCTCAGCCTTGGGCAAGTGCTTGGGGCTGCTGGGGCTGCTGTGCTTCTGTGGCTGGGGAGCTGGGGAGTTAGAAGGGAGAGAGGTGAAGGGGAAGAAGAGCAGCCTTAACAACCCCCTTATGCCAGCTGCCCACAGCTGCCAGCAGAGCACTTGGCAGCACGGGTGAGAAGTAAAGATGGTGGACAGGAAGGGCAGGGTGGGCAGGAAAGAGGGTGGACAGTAGGGCCACTGAGCCCCCTTTAACGGGGACAGGACGTTGGAAAAGCAACTTTGCTGCTGCTATCATTTTGCTGCCTCATTCAGTCTGCCTCTGGAGCCCACGGTTCACTCAGCCCACACCACACTACCACTTCTGCTGTGGTGCAGGACTAAAGTATTTGAACTAGCTCCAACCCAAGTTCTTTTCTCAACAGTGGAAATCAGCTATGAACTGTGCTACTGCAGCTAGACAGGTTGTTGTATCCAGATGGGTTTGGAAAACCATATGCAGCTCTGCAGTTATGATGACCTCCTAAAAATACTCCTTACCTTCTCCCACATGCTCTCTTCTGCCTGAGGCATCTTTCCCAAACAGACTCATGTAGTTGCTAAACAGTCTGTGTATCCTATTTTAATAATGCTGAGGTGGGAGGCTTGTTTAATACCTGACCTATTCAGAGAAGCAGCAGACAAGCCATGAAGGACAGGGGTTGATAAATTTTACTAACCAGCCCAGGAGAGAAGGAAATAATGAAACCGAGTATCCTTAGAAAGCTATTCTTCCTGACAGAACTGCCTCTTCTCTCTGAAAATAAGGTTGGTATTTTCCCACGCTAGGGCAACACTGTAATGGCTAAAAAGAAAATTAACTCCAGTGATTTTAATGTAAATAACAAGTTATGTGTTTGATACAGTTTAATTATCCATGAAACTCTGCTTTCTGGCAGAAACGTGGTGTGTATAAAGGCAAAGAAAATTTACTGAGTTTGGAGGTAGACTGTCTCCAGAAGGCACTCTCTGTCCCTGGAACCTCTGGAATAAGCCAGATAAAGCCTGGCTGGAGGTTAACAAGAAATACTAAATCATAATCTGCATATAAAATCCGATTTCGGAGGAAGAGTGAAGCTAGTAATAGTAGTAGCAGTATTAGTAGTAGTATTTGTTACATCATAGTATAAAATATGCAGCGTAATTAATATCTTTTAGCACTTTGTCTTCCGATAAACTGTTTCTGAGACACAGATTTTAAAGGTGATTAGGTAGGTGCTTGGTGAGATGTTAAAAAGTGTCTATGAGATTAAAGTTTCCTTTGGGAATCTTATTAGAAGTTTATCTGCGGAAGTGTTCCGACGCGATTAAAATTCAGGTTCACAGGCCTTATGGCTGATGGTGTCATTGGATTATACATCTAATCTGATGAAAAGTCAGGCTCTTTACAGAAAGGATGGTTCTTCTTCTTCATTGCTCCAGCCTCATGGCCTGTTTTCCTTGCACCAGTCTGAAGGAGTAAAAGGAGGGGAAAGAAAGTTCTCTTGAGATAGCACAGTTATTCAGCCCAGTGCAGAGGAGGAACACTCTTCTAGGCGTAGCATCAAGCTAGATAACCAGGTGTACATTCCCCTCTGCTCTCCTTTTTTCAGTTTCCTCGTGTTATTCAGAAAAGCTAGGCAGATGCTAATGATGTTTAATTAGGGTATATTAAAAGTAGCTGATGGAGTTAGAAGTGGTGAACGTACAAGCAAGACACTGCTGATACTACTCACAGACAGAGTAATGGGTTTGGACAGTTCGCTGTGAGCTGAACATCCTAAAGTGGGCTGCAGACTTGAAGTTCTGACTGGGCTGTGTACCAGAACAGCCCAGCCAGGGAAGCCCCAAGGCAGATTTGACCATAGCACACTGTTTCTGCTTGCCCTCTGGTCTTCTTGTACAGCTGATCTGTCTGAAGCCAGTTCTAACCAGCTCTCTCCAGAGCAACTGTTCTGGTTATTAAACATCAGCAAAAGGCAGGACTAGGCTGCTTTATAGCCCTTTTTAGGTAAAGGAGCATATTAATGTGATCCTCCCCAAGCCTCGATGTAAGTAGAAAATAATTTAATTCTTTCATGCCGAAGCGAACCAACCAGTCAACCCTAACAACAACAAAAGCAGTAAAAACGTGGTTCTAACAAGACACCTGACAAACTGCAGTGCTTCCCTAATTATCTTCTTGTCATATCTGTTTAGCGTGAATCATGCGCTGAATAGATACTCGAGCAACGAGGAACCAGCGGATGGAGCTTGCTGCCTGGCCCAGTCCTGCCAAGTCAGCCTGCTGAGCAGAGCCGAGCAGAGCAGAACCAAGCTGGGGTCGGGCACACGTAAGGCCTTTTCCATGTATTTCTCTGTGTTAGACTGGCTCAGTGAGACTGCCAAGCTCTTGGGCAGATATTACTGCTGCATCCGCCACTCTTGACTCAGGACACTTGGCCCCGATTTGGGTACTACCACAGTACCAAAACCAGTGTCAGCCTCAGGTTTCTTCTGCTTGCAAACATATTCATTCCACTGACAACATTTACAGACATTTTTATTTGCCTTGAGATTAATTTTTACCTGCTCTATCTGCAGCCCAGCATTGCACTGTATCTGTGCCTGATTGCCCGGAAAAAGTTCACATGCTATCTGTGATCATGTACAGTACAACCACAAAATACAAGTTAAAGCTGACTACCACAGTTCACTCATCTTGAATCGATCTAGACCCCACCTTGGAGTACTGTGTCCAGCTCTGGAGTCCTCAACACTGGAGGGACGTGAACCTGTTGGAACGAGTCCAGCAG
>VXBJ01000967.1:15077-27248 GCA_013400055.1 Nycticryphes semicollaris
AAGGCATTTTGACTTCAAACTTCTCAGGATTAGTAATGCTGATGACATGTCTGCCAGATCTACAGGAGCAGGAAACTTCCAACACTTGCCTATGGACATTTTAATAGAGACAAAAAAATGCTCATTTGATTTCTTTGTAAAAACTGAAATAGAAGCATACAACAAACAACTATCATAATTTAAAACATCGACGTCTTTGTAACAATGCAAAGCAAAACCCACTGATGCTTGACTGATCTGGCAGAAACTTACCCTGCTAGGAGAGGACTTCCAATGCAAAAGAGTCTAGGAAAGGAGTCCATTTCCATTAGGCACCAGCTTGTCAAGAATCCTTTCCCCGACTGGCAGAGCACTAGGGCTGAGTGGAGCTCCACTGCTTGCAAGCTAGCCCGAATCCCTCATTTTGCACATGGGGTGGACCTCCTGCATCCTCTGCTGAGCATGGCACTGCTCCAGAAAGATGCCCCTAGAGGGGCAAGGAGGGCTGACAGGCCAAGAGGGGCAATATAACCTCCTGTAGGACGCTTTTTGTAGAATTGCTTGGTAATTGCAGAAAATAGGTTCTGATTCAGTATTTACATTGCAATTGGATTTACCCAGGAAAATAATTTTGGATTTGGTTTGACAAGGTTTGAATTGCAAAACAAGCCTTGCAACTACATTAATCAAGTCAGCCTGCTACGTGAATGACAGCCTGTTTTGCCACAGTGGGACTTCTTTGTTGGTAGACTCAAGTGCCAAAACAAGCAGAAATGATGCGCTTATTCTCTAGGGGCAAGTATAGGCCAGTGTGTTTTCAGTTCACCATTTGAAGGCCTACTCACAAAATTATATAAGTGTAGGCCCTCTCAGATGCTCCTTGTAACTGAGAGGACAGCATGAGAACTCTTCACGTGTGGGTCTGTGGAGCAGACAGCTGTTCCCTCTCCAGCTGCAGCTCCCCTGCATGGGAAAGCTCTGTTTAGACACAGCATCTGCAGGTTGGCAACGTGGCTCCTCGGCCTTTTCAGAGGCCGGCCTGAATCACAGCCCTAGAGCTTGTGATCCACAACCAAAACTGAAACATGTCCAGAGTGGGGATGCTTGGTTAGGGCTCACAGGTGCTGCCCAGCACTGCAGAAGACCCCTGATGACTGGACACTGCTCCCCTCCCCCATGCCAGGGACAAGGATTTGCTCTGGTGGTCATTTCAACCCCTCCAAAAGGGTCTGTGCATCTTCCTCTGCTGCATGTTTGGTAATCATAGAATCACAGAATCATTTTAATTGGAAAAGACCTTTAAGATCATCAAGTCCAACTGTTAACCTAATACTGCCAAATCCACAACTAAACCACGTCCCTAAGCACCACATCCCCTCCAGGGATGGTGACTCAACCACTTCCGGGGGCAGTCTGTTGCAGTGCTTGACAACCCTTTCAGTGAAGAAATTTGTCCCATGATGTGATAGGTCTGTTCCTGTGCTAGGAAAGCACATAATACTCTCTCTTCTTACTGCATTATAAGGGGAAGCTGGGAAGCTGGAGCCCATGAGTGCCCCAATATGAGGTAACAGGGCCCACCCCGACTCAAAAAAAAAATAAATCAGATAACACTGCTCTAGCATAATAATAAGCCCTTATGTAAGCACTTTTGATGTGAATATTCACAGACAAGGGAAGGTCTCTGCCAAGGTCCTGTTCTGAACCCCTTAATTAAAGGAGTAGTCCTGTTAATTTCGTAAGATTACTTGCCTAAATATGTACTGTGCCTGTGAAGAAAGTGGTGTATTATTTAGCCCTAAACAAATTAGGCTATGATAAGCAGATTGACAAGTGGGGAGACCATTAAAAGATGAAAAGGGATGACAGAGTCTGTTTTGTTTTGGATGTTTGCTTGATTATTCTTTACAAGGGTACAGAGTGGAAGGCAGTCACATTTTGTTTATGTCGAAAGTAATCCAACCCTCTCTTAACCTTCATTTTAGGAGGTTAAATAAGCCAATTTATGGAAATGTCTTTGATTTGTAACTCCCTCTCTGAGAGTGGTTGACATAGGTCCCCAGGACACTCTGCCTCTGGAAAACTTGTGTCCCCCAAGCACCCCAGCCTGCTTGGTTTCCGAGTTCCTCCTGTGGTGCAGATACATCTGAGATTATCTGGGAAGTTTCTCTCTCTGAACCTGATGGCCTCCTGGGAGACATCTGTGCCACTTCAGGCTAAGCTGGATAAGCAGCAGCTAAAAAACAAAACCTCTTCCAGAAGCGTTAGGTGCGCTGGTGGCGATAATAAAAATTGGAGAGGGAGCACAATCATTTCTATTTAAATCATGGTTGCAGTTCCTCATAATTTTCTGCCTAAAGGCACATTTTAAAAAAATTCAGGCGGTATTTTTTTTCTGCGGAATCAGCTACAGGGCCTCAATGTTGGGGTAGAAATAGAGAAGTCTGCACTCAGTCACACAGCAGAGTGCTTCTGCACTTCCCTACAAATTTTGGGTTTGTTCAGCTGAATGCTAAGTCTTTGAAAACTGGATTTATGCATGGTCATTGATGATTGTTCATATAAGCACTTGCCAACAACTGCTAAAAGATCTGCACTCTGCTTTTTACCCTGTTTATCTGCACTCAGGTGTGTAGAACTCTCAAGCCAGACAGGTCCTATATCCAGATGTCTTTGTCAAAAAACATGCCTTAGAGAAAAAAATAGTGTTATTCTTTTTCCCCCTTCTTGAAATTTTGTCTTTCAGTTCAGTAGAGCAGGGATGTTACTAGCTGGTGTAGTACATTACCTTTCCTTTGTCATCACTGACTGCTCTCAGACTGCCACCTTCTACCAGAGTCCCACAGTATCACATTTTGAAAGTTAAAGTGTTTTTTGATTAAAAGGGCTTTATAAATATATTTAATATTTTATTCTAATTCAGTGAGAAACAATATATCAGATTACTTATTTCCCTAAGCTGTAAACCTCAGAACCAACTTAGTCAATGATACAGTAAAAGAATATAAGCTTTGGTTCTAAAGAGGCTGACAAATCAAGTCTAAATTAATGGGAACAAACCAGATATTTATCCGATTTTCTTCCTGCACAATTACTTTCTGTAATTGTTTGGGATTTTCCTCATGCATTTTCTCTAGTAGTGAATGCTGTCAAGGATGCAATGATAGAGAGTGAGAAACTCTTCCACAGCATATACCAGTGATGTTTTTTACATTCAGTAGGCATAGCATTTACTGAATGTAGGTTTTTAGATTAAAACATAAATTTGGGTATTTAAAGCAATATAAGTAACTATATTCAAGGTAACTAAAAGACTCCTTTTTAATTATAGCTTTATTATCACAGGTTTATTAAAATAATTCTCAGCAAAATTAATTTTCTTCCAAGGAACAGAACACTGAATTAAAAGAAAAGTAATTCTGAATCATGTGCTGATACCCAATAGTGGTTAAATTTAATCACTAAGCATTGCGTCTAATGAGTCCAGTTATGGAGCTACCAATTAATATCCTTGTTATGGTGGAGTTGGTCTGAATTAAATGAATACTACCATGAAGGAACTAGCTATTTAATCAGCTCAGTTAAAACACTTGGTTTTTTAACCTTTTACTACCTGAAGCTGCTATATGATGGCAAAAATCCATCTGTCAGTAAAGACAGGAACTTGATATCAAAGACTAAGGCATCTGCTTTACTACAAGTATCAAAACAGTAAGTAATTTCTCTTAAACAATTACAAGGTAAATTTTCTTCAGTGTTGGTTTACCCTAACTATTTTTTAAAAAAAACCCCACAAACCAAAACAAATACAAAGGAAGGAAGAAATGCTTAAATTAGAGACTTTGACGAACTAACACTAAAAAAGTCTTAATTTAACGTTGTTTGAGTGGCAAAGCAGCTTGGGAAACAGACTGAGAGAAACATAAAATTTAAAAATGCTGTAAGCTTTAAATAAAACATAAAAACATTTTGTATGTATGTGTGTGTGTGGAGGGCCATTACACATAAGTCGGTGTTCGATATGTGGCATATAATTACAGGAAGTTTGTAGAAGGTGCCATGATACCTGTCAATTATCAGCAGGCAGAAAATGCAGATAACATACATAATTCATCAGCATACTGCCCTTTGTTGTTAAGCCGACTGATTTAGCTCTGTAACATAACTGCTTATTCAAAACAAGACATTTAAATTCAAATGAAATACTGTTACCTCTTCAAAACGTGTTCAGTTATTATACTGATTCGTATGTATATATATGTGTTGCCGAATATTAGCAAGGAACGCTGCAACTACACAATTTATATGTCCGCACAAATCTCTTGTATTATGAGGAAGAAAGGAGGTGTTAGCAATATCAGTCAGCCCTTATATTCTTGCATGACAGTATCTGCTAGCCAATCCTGACTTTTAAGAGAAAATGTTTAACAATTATTTTAATGTTCTTAATATATTTGTTATTTATTCTGCTAGTTTGACAGAAATTATTTTAATAATTGCAAATATACTTTTAAATTTATTAAAAAAACACCAACAGCATACAGGTCAATTCAGCTTGATTTCTCCTGCTATAGCCTTTAATTGTGCCTGCTTGAAGACAGCTGAATCTTAACAAAAAAGCCATCTACCTAGATAAGGGCTAGCAGTAAGTACTGATTAGATAAAGTGTGGAGGATTTCCATGCTTTCTTCTAACTAGGAGTGCCCTCACTTAAAATGAAAAAAGACCAACGTCTACCCAGATTAAAAAATCCTAATAGAAATACGCACGTTCTGGAAATGAATAGTATCCATTGCTTGGGTATGAAGAGACAGAGAGCAATTCAATGTTTAGAGGCAGACAGATCTAAGATAATATGGAAATTTTTGTACAGTATAAAAAATATAAAAAGAAAATAAATTAACTTGTATTTACTATTTCAGAATATGAGAAGGAGAAAACACATGGTGAAATCAAAAATATGTAAAATAGAAAACTCATGAAGGGAAATGCCTTCTACCCAAAGGAAAGGCTTTCGCTGTTGGGAGTTCACTCCCCCACGGTGAGTGGGAGCAAAAAACTCTTTGCATAAGTAGGATTTATGCAAAATTTGAACTGAGTGAGAGTGCATTCATACCCATATATAAAGAAAACTGAATGTTGTGTACAAACAGACTGATGGATGTATTCCCCTTATGAGGTTGTTGTCTGCATTTGTCTGTGCTGGATCTGATTCTGGATAGATAGATAGATAGATAGATAGATAGATAGATAGACAGACAGACAGACAGACAGACAGTGCACCTAGAGTACACTGCATCCTGTGTTATTACTAAATAAGCATAAAAACCTTCCACAAGGCAAATCCCTTTTCTTCAGAAAATTAATTTCCTAGGAAGAATAACAAAATCTAATGAACCAGATGTCATGTAGAGATTCATGACATGGAAGTGATCTGAAAAAGGTAAGTAAGATAGAAAAATGGGCAAGAGATCTGTTCTCTCCTCCTGGGCTGCAGTTAACCAAAGACACTCCTTGGCAGCTTGGCCTTAGCCTGCAACCCTTTCCAAGCTTCTGTATTTCCATTACTGGCCTTGGATACGGCTTCAAACAAGAACAGGAGAAAGGAGAGATGGGCTCCTACCAGTTCAGCTTAGTAAAACGTTTTGCGTTAAGCTTTCAACACACTGTCAGGAACAGCAAAAGAAGCACCTATTAATTACATCCCAGCTTACATAGTTTAAGAAAAGGCAGGACAGGATGCAAAACTATCTTTGTGGGAGGAGCTCAGGCTGAGTCCCTTCCCCGCCTCTGAAGATGCACCATGAGCCCAAGCATTTTCTTCTCCAGCTGCCATGGTGTTTGTCCTTGCCATGTGGGTTCTGGAGCTAACTGATAGCTCAGTGGCTGGGGCATCCCTTGGCTAGACCTGAGGAGAAGTTGCAGATACTGAATCTCATTTTATATTTTATCACTCAAACTCATCTCTGACATAAGATGCTGTTTATTTGTTCTAGTAAATGCAAACTTGAATATCCATAATTAAGAACAGGTTTTGGATATGGTGCTTTGGTTAACTGCAAATAAATTAAAATGAATTTGCCAGCATGTAAAACAATACAAAGGGTTGTCATATTTATGTCCAACACATAACATAGTCTATTTCTCTATCCACAGTAACATTGCAAATAGTAAGCAGCATATTTTGATGCAGAATAAAAAAATAATTTCTCATAAGCAGGTAAAACTGTACTCAAACACGTGCTGCATAAACAAAATATTTATTGTACTCACAAATTACCTGTATACCCTAAATGTAAAAATGACTGTACTACTGATTATTTCCCCTGAGTACACATAAAATAATGCTGAAGGGCAGAACATTACCAGACTAGTTCAGCCACACCTCAGGCTTCTTGCAGGCGTGTGGAGACAGCGATCTCCATATATTTATTTGTCTTTGTTGCCCTTTCTCTCACCCCTGTTGATTACTTCACACACATGGCCACTATGTGGGAACAAGGTGGCAGGAATATGAGGAATGTAAGAGCTGGAAAGCAGCTGCAGTTTGGGATGGGCAGAGGACGTTGTGCCTCTGTAGCAAGATGGAGTTACCCAATTATGTGGACAGTGGTCAATAGCAGTGAGGGTAAAGATGCTGGGCGGCCAAGGAATTACCCAATTATGTGGACAGTGGTCAATAGCAGTGAGGGTAAAGATGCTGGGCAGCCAAGAAAACAAAGGAATAGAGAAGTTTGGGGAGGTCCTTGCTTAAGTTTTGCCACTGACCTATAGACAAGGCCACTTTGGCTGTGCTTGATGGTGTTCTATTTACCTAGGGTCAGCTGGAAATTTTTTTCACGTTTCTGCACCTCCGAAAGCCTTCTGAAGGGCAAATGTGTTCCTTTTGCATATACTAGGCTCTGCTGAGTGATGCAGCCACAGCTACTGTCCATAGCAATCAACCCAGATTCCCTTTAACTAGTCCCGTAACTGTAGTAGAACTTGACACATATTGCCAAAACATCTCTCCCAATTTGGGATTGTAAACACCAAGTTTCTTTAGGTTGGTGGTTCCTAACTCATTCTTGTTTACACATTTCAAAGAAAATTTGACAATGAAGGCAAAAGCAAAAATACTTCCCCTGCCCTCCCCTCAACACCACCACCATACTTGGAAGGTTTAGGATTTATTAGTACTAGCTAGAGATAAAGTAAGTATCATGGTATTAAACACGGGGGATGATGCAGAGGAAACGTAAAACAACCAGTCCTAGAGATGTAAAAGATGACCTTTGGATAGCAGGGAAAAAAGCTTGCCTCCTAAAATCCAGCACTCTGTCATTTATCAATGCTTCTACTCATGCATACCAGGGAAAAGTTACTTGTTGGTCTAGATGAACGTAAAGTCTTTCCAAGATGTAAAGACAGTCAGAACAGGGATTTCTGAGGAACAAGCTGGAGAGAAAGTTTGTTCTTTTTATCACTGACCTATTAACAAGGGGTTTTGAGCATGGACAGAAACTTCTGTCATTCACTGAAGGTGTCCCCACTGGGACATACATGCCCCCACCTGGGCATACTCCCCAGAGTATGCCTGAGCAAGGACTGAATGTGATTTATAGAAATGGTGATGTTTATAGCTATGCTCTGTTGCTACTAAACGAAAGAGGAAAAGTGAATATAAATTTTGAAGTAATTGGAGAAATTTGATACTTTATGGCACAAATTGTCTTTTATAGGCAAAATTGCGTAACATACGTCATAACATTGCGTCAAATAAAAATGATTTGTTCTGTGTGGAGAGTTGAATCAAGAACTGTAAATAAAGAAGACACATTTTCTTAAAAAGTATCATAATAGGCACTTTATTTACAGCATCACATTCAGGAATGGGTCAGAGACTATGTTTTTTATTAAACACATTACAAATTCTTACCATATTCTTTATATAGTTGATATCCTTGCAATCTTACATTCTTTACAAGTCTAAATTGATGCCAATAATCAAGTAATGTTCATGTATGGCTTGAAGTTGAATACAGAAATCAAAATCAACACATATTAAAGTGACAAACCTAAGTAAGTGGTCTAAAATATTGCATATTTATAATACATGTAACGTTCATGGCGAGTACAACAGTATGACTGGTTTCTAACAGAGCCAAACTCAGGCTTTGCTGAAGGAGTGTTGGCTTTTGGGTCTCCAAGCAAAGTTTTTGTCAAGGAATATGGCAGTCTCTGTTAAAATCTCATATTGAAAAAAACCAGGTCACAATCCCAGTTACTTAGGTGCAGGACAAAAGACTTGAATTCTCCAGTAGGCAGTAGTCTGCTGGCCGCTGAGTAACATGTATTAAGATAGCTAGACTCAGATACATACTAGGCACTTACCATTTTTCAGATTAGTTAAAACAGCAGCTGCTTTTTATTATAAAGCTTTCAGATGCAGAACCTCAGATGGCAGAAATTATCGAATCCATTGAAGTCGACTAGAACTATGATAATTTACACCAGATGAGAATCTAAGCTATCACTGGAGATAAAGCCTCACAGCAGGAATCTTAAATGAGAAATGCTGCCTAGTGGATATAGCAAAAAGTCTGGAAAATCGTTTGATCTGATTGTGTCAGTCAGCCCATATGTTAAAAGCAAGGTGTGATAGTCTGGGGGGAACGCCTGCCAGTTTGTGGATATGATTTCATTGTAATTTAAAGTGCAGATTAGCCTCACCATTTTGTAACATGAGATTATATCTACGGAGCTGGAACAGCCTTCAAGAGCACCTCTGCCAGGAATACTTTCCGCCTGAAAGAGCAATTAGATTGCTGCTACAAACAACTAGTCGTTATCACAGCACTGTGACATAACCCTGGTGTGTATCCCAAAATCTCAGCAGAAGTCTGAAAGACTTGGGCTCTTTCAGAAGAGAAATCTTCAACACAAGGAAGGAGAGCAAAACTGGGGAAAGGGAGGTGGAAAAGGTTTTGCCTCCTTCCTCCACAGCTACAGATCAAAATTTGTTTCTTTGGATGCCCATGAGAAAGGGGAAAATGATGGTGTAGGTGTGCATAGACCAGCAAACAATAGCACTCAAGACACCAGAATCCAGTAGGAGAAGGCAAAAATCAGCTGTGGAGATGTGAGGTCCTAAGCCATCATCTCATTGCAGTTGTACTTCGGAGCCTCTGGTCTCAGTGGGAGCTGCCAGGCAGAGTCTTTACCATGGAGGGGACACACAAAGAGCCAAAGTTAAAGATGATTCTTAAAAGCACTCAATCCAAACCCAGGGTTCTTGAGGCATGGAAACATAGGACTATCCACCCGAGAGGTTCAGGCGTATGACGTAAGGCCTACTTAAAAATGTGATGCTTTGGTTACCTGTAGATTTCCAGAGTAGTTTAAGTATAACCAAATATCTATCTGATGCAAAGATGGAGGAGGAAGGAGTGACACATCACATGTACTTCTCAGTGAGTGGTGACCAGTGAAATTACAAAGAACATGCAAGGCAGTCTGATGAGAACATGGAATATAAAAGCTACCCTTAAAAGAGAATAAAGAATCTTCTCAGTAGTAAAGTACTGCTCAGAAACTTAGTGAGAAACTGGCTTCATCTGAACAGAGGCCAAGCCCTGGAGCTACTGATATCAAGGGCAGCAATTAGCACAACTCCCTCCTGGCCAGTGCTGCAATGACGAGATGATGAATGCTACCTACTACTTCCATGACACAACTGTGCCTCTTCCCTCTCATGATTTCTTGAGATGACGCAATTTATTAGTGTCTTCAACACATGACAGGAAAACACAGGATCCTTTGTGATGCCCCCCCCCCCCCCCTTTTTTTTTTTTTTTTTTAAGAAAGAAATCATCCCCTTCCAATCAGTATCGAAGTAATTAAAGAAGTTGAGAGACTTGTACAGGATACCAATACCAAATTTGCACCAACCAGCTGTTGAAAAGGATAGCAAATCAGGTATAAGGTTTCAGCTTGGAAGAAGCTTAACAGAAAAAATCATGTATCAGTCATAAAGAAAAACAAGTGGCAAGAAGATGCAAATATTCAGTTCTTGTTAGGGACTACTTGGAATGCTGATTTCATTCAAACATGCCCCCCAACTTATTTTAAATTTCTTATGTAATTATATTCTGTTTTCAAGTTCTTGTCACTACACAGAGGTCCCTTTTGTGTAAGTTCATATTCAGGTCAAGTTCATAGAGGCTTCATAGCCATCAGAGACAAGACATTGTCCTTCTGCCAATGTGGTTTTGCCCCGAGCTGCAAGAAGGCTGAAGTAGCCGTTGTAAGGGATATTTGCATTTTTTATTACTTGCAGAAAGGAAGTTTTCAGCCAAGCAAGAATATAATTTTAGATTTCTATGCACAAAGAGGGAATTGGTTTGCTGTAAATAATGATAAACTAATGTCACTAATTACTTTTGCACTTTTTATTTGAAGGACTAAGTATGACTTTACAAACAAAAGCCCAAACACAAGTTGAAAGTTTTGGATGAGCTAAAAAATCAAGTGTCAATATGGGCATACTCTTAGCTCGTTTAAAATCATACAGGCATACAAGAGTTAATACATGAGCTAAGACTCTTAATTCAAAGCAGTATTCCACCTTCTGTATATAATTGCAAGCTTATATAGTAGTACAGAATCACCAGATACGCTGTTAATTCAGAAGACTGTTGCTCAGAAACTGGAGCAAACAAGATTCCTGAAATTCCATGTGTGGCTGTCTATTTTCTGCATACATCTTTAGAACAGGCTTTTATGCAGCCTGGGTCCCTTGCCATGCTATACCATTTACAGATGATTATGTACTTTCCTAAATTGCTGCAGCCATACTGAACCTCCAGTACAAATATTAGCATCCATAGGCCTGGATCATGAAGTAAGCCTATAGCAGAACTGATGGAAGAACCAGAAACACCTTGGTCCTAATCAGATAAAAGGCTAGAATATGCACTGATCTGTTTTGACATAGAAATCCCAAAGATTCTCTGAAGTACTGCTGAGTTCAGCTAGAACATGTCTTCTAAGAAGACATCTCTTGAGGTTCAAACTACTAGAGAGGGAAAACCTATTATAATTTTCAGTAAACTATTCCAATAGTTAAGTAATTATTTAGGGAAAATTGTACCACTTAGTTGTAGTCTGATTTTTTCAGCTTTAACATCCAGCAACCGGAACCTGTTACGTTTCTGTCAGCTAGATGGAAAAGACAGGCATTAAATTTCTATTTTATTGCAGATACTTTCAGACTGCAGTCAATACACTTTTCTGTTCGGTAACCCAAACAAAAAAACTTCTTTGTATCACCAACAGTCTTCTTGAATCCCAAGCTGGACAAAGCAAAATCCAGCAAAAACTGTTTCTGTGCCAGACGAAGAACTAGTATTGTCTTTGCAGTTGTCAGAAATTTCTCTTGGTACAGTCAAGAATTACATGAGGTGCTTTGACTAAACCACCGTATTTAGGAGTTCATTCATGGTTGCTTTCCTAACAAATTTCTCACGCCTCTTCACTCCTTCTCCAAATCCCCAAATAAAATCTTTTTAGGAGAAGAAAAATTCCAGCCAGTCTTTTCAGTTCTTCTTAGGTGCAGCAAAACACAAATTTCTGAAGATGAAAAACGCAACAGCAACGTTAACTTTGCCATAACGTGACCGAAGATTAGACTATGGGAATTATCTGCAGACATGGTTTTATTCCTTTATTAATTGCTGACAACAAGCTGTATGGTGCAGTTGACATGCTGGAGGGAAGGGATGCCATCCAGAGGGACCTGGACAGGATTGAGAGGTGGGCCTGTGCAAACCTCATGGGGATCAACAAGGCCAAAAGTAGGGTTCTGCTATTGGACCATGGCAATCCAAAGACTGGGGACAAATACAGACTGGATGGAGAATGGCTGGAGAGCAGCTCTGAGGAGAAGGACTTGGGAGTGTTGGTGGATGAGAAGCTCAACAAGCCGTGGCAGTGTGCAATGGCAGCTGCATCAAAAGAAGCATAGACAGCAGGCTGAGGAAGGTGCCCCTCTGTTCCACTCCGGTGAGACCCCCATCTGCAGTATCGCATCCAGCTCTGGGGTCCCCAACGTAAGAAGGACATGGACCTGTTGGAGCAGGGCCACAGGAGGGCAGTAATAATGATCAGAGAGCTGGAGCACTTCTCCTATGAAGACAGGCTGAGAGAGTTGGG
>VXBJ01000967.1:27358-40328 GCA_013400055.1 Nycticryphes semicollaris
TACAGACTGGATGGAGAATGGCTGGAGAGCAGCTCTGAGGAGAAGGACTTGGGAGTGTTGGTGGATGAGAAGCTCAACAAGCCGTGGCAGTGTGCAATGGCAGCTGCATCAAAAGAAGCATAGACAGCAGGCTGAGGAAGGTGCCCCTCTGTTCCACTCCGGTGAGACCCCCATCTGCAGTATCGCATCCAGCTCTGGGGTCCCCAACGTAAGAAGGACATGGACCTGTTGGAGCAGGGCCACAGGAGGGCAGTAATAATGATCAGAGAGCTGGAGCACTTCTCCTATGAAGACAGGCTGAGAGAGTTGGGGTTGTTCTGTCTGGAGAAGAGAAGGCTCCAGGGAGACCTTACAGCAGTCTTTTAGAACCTAAAGGTGGCCTACAAGAAAGCTGGAGAGGGGCTTCTTACAAGGGCATGTAGCAATATGACACGGGCTAATGGTTTTAAACTAAAGAGGGTAGATTTAGATTAGGTATTAGAAAGAAATTCTTTACTGGGAGGGTGGTGAGGCACTGGAACAGGTTGTCCAGAGAAGATGTGGAAGCACCATCCCTGGAGGTCTTCAAGGCCAGGGTGGATGGGGCTTTGAGCAACCTGGTTTAGCGGGAGACATCCCTGCCCATGGCAGGGTGGGTAGAACTAGATGATCCTTAAGGTCCCTTCCAACAGCTGTGCTAATAGAATTGTTCAGGAACGTTCTGGAGCAATTTTGCAGAGCTATAACTCTTAATACTATTGGTGCTGGGAGTGACAAAGAATGAGTGCACAGAAAGAATGAGACACACTTCTTTCTAGAGTCCCACTAATTTTAAGGATGCCTTGCATAACTTGAGCTAGTTAGAGGGCTAAAAGACCTCATGTCCAGGGCTTGTCTTTATAGAGGAAAAATATGGTCTGCAAACTTGCTGATGATTAGATGATAGTGTAGTCTTGAACAACAGCAAATATACATATATGTGAAAAGACTACGCAAGGCAGAGAAAGGGTAACAGAAGTAGTGATGCAACTATGGTATAAGACGTATTTATAAAGACTGGCTAAAGGTTCAAAGATAGAGTAGATCTTTAACATGAGGACATTTTAGCACTATGCTGAGATACCAGAATAAAATCGTGTAAGCATGAGACAAAACTGAATGCTTTAGAGATGATCAGAGCCACGATACAAAAGGAAGCCCAGGAAAACTAATTGGAGGCTTAGACTCCCTTAAAACAGACAGCTATGCTTGCTATATAATTTTATTTTGAGAACACCTTACTCAACTGACCTTCAATGGCTCCATATTTGGGTGCCTTCTCCATTCTTGAACTCTGGCATTTGGTGGGCAGGCCAAAAGTACAGGTAAAATGGACAGGCTGCTTTGACTGTTCACAGATGTATTGCTTAATAGTCACAAAACAGTTGTCTGCTTGCATGCAACTGATTAAATAAAGTCATCTGGACTGCATCAATTACTTATCTTTTTGTTTATTACATCCCAAATCTTTTTGGGTCATCTATGAGTATCATTAATAATTTTGTACAATCTCTGATTTAATTAAAAACAAACACTAAATAATACATGGCAAAAAGCTGTTCCTAAATAACCCTAATATGAATATACTTGCTCAGTTAGCACCCTTAATTGATTATTTTGTTTTTCGTTGTCAGTTAACCAATATTCTACTAATTAATAGGTCATATTGATTAAATTAGCATGACATAGAAAAAATGTCATGCAGTGGTAAGTCAAAATGTTTTGAAGAAGCCTAAGTATTACACAAACAGTATTGTTATGTAAACACTATATTTTTTTATCAAGTGTGTTGTTTAATAAAATTGTGGTCAGATCTGTTTCTCATATACCCATATTGACCAACATTAGCTTTACTGCTTTCCTTTAACAGATTACCTACCAGTTATACATTTTTTGCCTACAGGGATGTTACCCAGTAATCATCTGGATTGTCCTCTTTTACTCTTTTTACTGCAGGTACTTTAAACCTTGACAAATCCTGTGGATTATCTTTCCCGTTTTTAAATTTACTGAAAACAAACAGTAGCAATTTAGTTTGAACACAAACACTGAATTAAAGTTACCTGAACATGTTACTTTAAACCTAGCTTTGATGGCTAACATGCTCCTGAGTTACTGGTGGAATAGGATGTGTTTTCTCACCTTGCACTGATAGAAGTTTGGGGGTTACCTGTATGCTTCAAACATAAGGGGGAAAAAAAAGCAATTATTCCATCTTTTCAGTGTTTTACTAGCAACTTTTCCATCATTTCTATAGATACATATGATTCTTAGGACTAACACAACCCTCCCTTAATGTACCACTTTTGTCCATGAGGGCAGCAAAGGATATGAATGACGCTGTGTTGTTGCAGATGTAATTGCCATTTTCAGCACTGACTCACGTGAAGTAGTAACTCTACATAAAATATTCCATCAGACTGGCTGATGTGTTATCCCAAGATGGTGTACTGAGGCAATAAAGAGCAGTCACTGTTCTGAGCATCTGTTGAAAGGGCAGAGTCAGCTTAAAATCTAGCCAACTTTCAAAAGTTAGTTAAAAGCAGTTCTATATTTTCCTACACATTTTCTAAACGACTCAAGAAGCTTACTTACAGAAGTACGTCTTTCCTGCTATGTGCAGATGCACACAGAAGAAGAAACTGACTTAAACAAAACCAGTGGAGTCAACCACAGATAAAAGTGCAGGCAGAGTAACCAGGGAATTATTTTTGTTCATCATTACTTGCAACAGCTGGTATGACTCAGTGAGAAAGGTGTAGTTATGTTGACCCTGCTCCTTTCAGAAAGAAGTGACCTGTGGAGAGATATGAAGCAGCAAGCTATTATTCAATCCACCTTCACTCAGTCAGTCCATAACTTCTCATATAAAAGAATGCTGCAAAAACATCGCAACATGCAACAACAAAAAATACTTACTAGACTAAGTTTATCAACAGTTTCTGCTTGGGATGGCAAAGGACTACCTCAGAGCTAGAATTTCCTTCTATATTCTCCTCCCTATTCACAATTACCCCATACCTTTTTTTCTTTATATGCAGACAGTAGAACATCCATCTTGTCTAAGAATTGCCATACTTCATTTTTCTTCCGAGTAAACTTGGAAAAAAAGATTTTAACTATCTTTGAACTACAGTTGAGCACAAAAGGCTAGCTGTATTTTTTACGTATACTTCACACAAAATTATGGTTGCTACAGGGTTATTCAGGGTCACCACTGTCTATTAGTATTTATAGCATTATGCGCATCGAGGTAAGATACTACAAATGATACTACAAATACTCTTCCAGAGATCAGTGTAAACCAAAGTAGTAAATGTTGCATAATATTCACTCTGCAGATGCTGAAGTGTATTCTCATCCGGACTGTAGTCTGGAACAAGATTTTTCAGTTCTCAAGCTACTTTCAAACAGCTCTCTTCTGAATGCTAATTTCAATATCGTGTTGGCAGATCCATACAGAGCATGTAATAAATGTTGCTATGGTTATACTCTCCATTTAGTAAACAGGATGAAATAAACCGATATTCAATGGCAATATTGCAACTTAGACTAATCCCCAGGTACTCTTCAAGTGGTTCCTCTTCATTTACATTTCTTAAAATCTCAGTAAGCAGAGATTGCAATTTCATTTCTAAGTTGCCAGTAAAGGGCACACCATCCCCTTTAAGAAGTGCTCAAACTCAGCAAGAGATTTTTCACTTCTAGGATCATCATTAGAGACATGGCAAGAGATTCTGGGCAAAGGGAAAAAGTTGCCGCCTTCCCCTTAGCAGATGTGGTGACTGCGACTCATGAGTACCAGATGGAGGTTGTCACCACAGCATCAATTATTGGGAGAGGAAACTGCAGCTTTTGCAAGGCCCAAAGCTATTTTAGGAGGATTTTCCTGATGCAAGAATCAGTCCAGGGCGGACCCAACTTCCCTGGCATTAAATGACATTTAGAGGGTGGAGCTGGCAAGGGACTGGGTTTATACATTAATCCTTACTTGCATTAGTTCTGCCCTTCTCTCCCTCAGTTTTTCCACTCCTAACTCATATCTTAGTGACTTCTCATCTCTTTTTTAAAGATGACATCTCTAGCTTTCCCAGGGAACATCATATGCATCCATTCAAGTGCAGCCAGTAACTTTCACTTTAAAATACAAAAATCAAAGCCTTTATGTTTGCAGACATAAACTGGAAGATGAGAGTAGGGTGCAATCCGACTCAGCACTAGTTGTCCAAGTGTGCATATGGAGAGCTTTGGTGCCTGCCCTGCTTGCACCAGAACCACTCGTGCCTTGGAGGTTTTGATACTGCTGCTGTTCAGAACCACTGAAACCACAGAACAAGGTGATTTTTGTATTATCTCTAGCAAAGCTCTGAGAAGCATGTATTAAAATGACTAACTGGGAAGCAGCTCTCATTTAGGGTACTGGAGGGATTTTTCCATCTGCTCAGACTCGGGGAGCAGTAACATAGCACCGGACCTTGACTGTAACTGGATGAACTCAGAGGCTCCATACTGACCTGTCTCTGCCCAGAGTCTCCATTTTTTGGAACCACTAAGAAAAAAATCTATTTTACATGAACACAACAGAAGACATTTTACCTCTCTTGCTTGTGGATCACAACATCTGCAGGATGACTGATGGTGATCTGCCTAAGCTTGCAGTCACAGTATCTCACACAAAATCTCCAGGAGTGTTTGAACTACACCACACACAGTGTCTGTATCTATTCCCTCAGAAGGACCCCAACACAGCCCAGCAGAGGACAGTGTCTAGCAATAAGACAGCTGTCTCATAAGTCCTGCCCAATTCACTGAAGCAAAGAAGCATGGATACATACAGTATCAAGGTGTCTCTTCCTTTTCAGTAGTAAAACCACCAAATTCTTGCAACTTCTAACACCCTTTTGGAAGAGGCTCAAAGCACTAACTTTCTGAAAATATAAGAGTACATTGTGCCACGGTAATTCCAAGTGGCCAAGTGCAGAGGCATATCTCTCAGCTCATCTTAATCCCTGGAACACAAAAGAGGAAAAAGAAGAATGCTCTCCCTCTCTATTCAGACCAACTTTAAAAGTTAGATGTTTTTATTCAGACCAACTTCAAATGTTAGATGCTGTTTAGTGACAGATCAGTAGAGAGGAAAAAAAAATATAAAAATCACTGCTCCGAGAAAGGGATACCAGTGAAACCTCTGAAGCCACTGAAGCAGATCCTGTACTGGTTTCTCTGACAAAAAAATATCACTGCAGAGCTCTAACCACAGCTCCTCTCTATCTTCTGAACTTGATTACAAGGCTTAGCTTGAAATGTTAGTGCTGGTGCAATTTCCAAGACTACAGGACAGAAAGAATAAGAAGAAGGAAGGTGAGCAGATGGAAAGTTATGGGGCATTACGTGACAGAGCAGTATAGTATACAATGACCTGACAGCACCAAAGTATGGTCAAAGGAAGAAGGGAAGAAGGGAAGAAGGGATAAAATAAAGGTGAAAATGTATCAGCATCACTTAAGACAGACATCGGTAAGCTGTATTTTAACTATGAAAGTTGACTGTACACACCAGTCTAATTAGCACTTGGCCCACAAAAATGCAAATACTTTCTAAAGCCCTTGGCCAAATGCCCAAGTTTTACTTAGTTAAACCCAACCCGCAAAAGTACTTAAATGGCACTTTGCTTAAGGATGGAGTTGACATCAAATACTGCTATACAGATAAAAACAGAAGATGGAATCTGGGTGGGTGGTGGTAAAAGTGAAAACAACTCCTGAAAATGTTATACTGTCACATTGAGTCTTCAGTAACTACCCCTCAGTGCATAGTTCTCTTTGACCACATGAAGCTCAACCAGATAGCACAGCATCATTTTTCTGCCGTACAGAAAAATCTCAGTCTCTAATTTCATAAGGTGTCTGAATTATAGAGAAGCCCTCATATTTAGAGCACTATCTTCTAAGTTTGTCTCTGATACAACCCAAGAAAAGAGTTCTCTGTAAATCCTGACTGGGCGTTTCAGTCCCAGGAAAGCTACAGGCAGGTTTGCAATGTTGTTCAAGTAGTTGTAAACTAAGAATTTAAGTATCAGTAGGAATAAAATTTTAAATAGACTTTTAAGAAAAAAAAATCTTAAAAGTCCTGATCCATTTTGCCAGCTAGCTAAATATAATCATTGGTGACCAAATCAGAGGAAGGAGACACTGTACCAGAGCTTTATGAAATAATCCCTGTTGTTTAAACAGGAACCATTTAAGTGCTGCTTAGGTATCTCTGCCTCCATGCTTTCTGCAGGTCCTCAGTTATAATTTACAAAGGCAGAGAGGTTCACTAGAGACTGGTAAATATACAAACCAATTGCTGGCCAGTTAGCTATACTTCCCTCTTCCTTGCTGTCTTGGCTGTGCTGATGGAGACACGGAGGCACCAGCACAGCAAGGGTCCTGCTGATACGCAACACCATCTCTAGAGTGCCTAGGCAGGAGCTGCAGTTTTTGGCGTATTGAGGCTGTTCCCCTGTAAGTGCAGCTCTCTCGCTATCACAAATGAATCTGGACTTGAATTAATCTTGTTGAAATAGCCAAAAAGAGGTTTGGGGGCGGGGTTTTTATTTGTTTGTGTTTTTTCGCTTGAAAGCCATTCTACCAGTGCTTAGCACCCTAGGAAATGCACTTCTGAGAATTTTAGTGTATGGTTTTTGTCTTTCTTTCCCACAGGTGGAAATCTGGGTAAGCAATGCCTTTTGTTCCTGAGATTCGTGGACTGAAGTTTGTGTGCCCTTCTATGTGCAGTTTCTGCCCAAGAATTATTATGTTACCAGCTGCAGCAAAGTAGTTATCTGGTCTAATGCAAGGGAGTCTGAAGGAAAGGGCAGTTTAAAGGGAGGAAGCCCAAGAAGATGAAAAGGAGGTTTGTTAGCATGAGGTGCTTATCCAGAAGAAAGCAGTGCAATAATGTTTCCTTTTACACCACCAGTCCACTTTCTGTACACTGTACATTCTGAGGTGTTCCTATACATGCTGATAGACTATTCAGAAGCATTTTGCATCTGATTAACTTCTGAACTGTGGTTTATCACATTTTTGGAGGAAGAAATCTGACCAGAAGAGGATCAAGCTTGGAGGAATTTTATTATTTTTTTAAACCACTTTACCACAATTCAGTGTATGTACTTCTAGTAAAAACAGCAAATACCTATTGAAAAGTTATTTTAAAACCTGAAGTTTTCTTCAAACTTGCTCTTATTTGACATTAGAAAAATATAATCCTTTAAAAATAATGTTTACAAAATCCTGTGAGAGGAATGACACTGTTTTAACCTTGACTGTTCATGAATTCTGCAACTCGGATCAACAGAAGATCACAAAAAACCCCAGAGGGATATAAAATCTGGATTCCTCTCAAAGACGGGATTTTCTGCTCTTGACTTTTTACAAACGGTGAGTAAGTTAAAACTCTGAAAAAAGTTGAGTCACTCCTAGTCTTCTATTCCAAGACATTTAAATTCTGAACCCTCAAAATCAGTTCAACATGTTTAATTTTAAAAAGTCACTTGCACATTATCATTTTACTTGCAACAGTGATGCTTTTATCCTTAGGAACTTAGCAGTGAGCTAAACTGTCCCAACAGATATTCCCACAGAAGGCTCCTTATAAGGAAGAAATAATTCATTCCCAGGGTCTATTCTCAATAAATGTAAACTGAATGTGCTCATTCCTTGCGGAAATACAGAGCAGCATTAATTCACACAGCTCTTGGACTCCGGCACACACAATGCCCTCCCCTTCAGTCCATCTCAGAATGACTTCATACATCAAGTATCAAGCCACAAAAAGGCAGAGGACACAGAAAGTAATGTCAAGAGGATTTAGCTCAAATTAAGATGTTTGTCTCTTTTCATTATTTTAGAAGACTGGTAAAGTACGCTTAGTATTTTAAGTACATTTTCCTAAGAGCTTTTAGATTCTAGCCTCTGACTCTAGTTTTGGAATCATCATGCAATTTAATAAGAATAAAAAGCTGGACTTTGAAAGGGCTCATTCAGTGCTGCTGGCTTATTTTCACTTTAACAGAGAAACTCCAAAGAGCTGGCAATATTTATCTTAGAGTATTTGACTTAAAAGGCTAGTAAAAGGCAAATGTTCTTCTTTTAACTCCTTAAATTAAAAATAGTTTTTGAGTATAATGAAGAAAACTATTTTAAGAAAACTTACTAAAACTGAAGATATTGACCAACTACAGTATCTTCTCCACTGACCAATCTTAAGATAAATGTTAAATTCATCGGCACTGATCACTACTATCCATTTTTCCTGTATTTGTATTTCCAGAGTCACTATGCTGCAAAGTGCAGTATTATTCATCACCTGTACCTACAGCAGTGTTTTTCAGCCTGTCAAATGATAAATGTTAGAATACATTTGATACCCATAAAGCCTATAGCTTTCTTATGAGAACGGAAGTGCTTAGGTATCTAAAAAGGCTTGAAGAAACAGGATAAAAAAGGACTTGGTTTAGCATTGTAAATTCAGATACTTCAGTAGGCCCTTCAGTCTTTCTTGTATTTGATTCCTGCTGTCATCTAAAAGAATTTTTCTTTTTTTTCCTTTTTTTTTTTCTTAAAGCTCTAGCTCAGAGAACCTTCTAGCCTCCCTTCCCAAGTATCCTCCTCTTCATCCCCAACCCCATACCCTTCCAGGATTTAGAAATATTTTATGCAGCACATGAATCCAGACTCTTGTTCAGCTTCAGTGCAAGAATGCTATCTCATCTTTCCAGATAAGATTTAACCAAAAGGGTGACTTGTGTTGGCCAGCATTAGGTTGTCTGCCATCCATTTTTCTACATTTATACCATTGTTTGCTTCATACGAAGAAAACCGTGCAGCTGTATGTGATCTCTCTTTTAAATTAGGACAACTGGTAGAACACTCAAGCCCTGTGTTTTACTGGAATGGGCAGAAACGACTGCATGTGGCCTAACCCACTGAAACACTACTAAGAAGGAATTTCACTGAGTGGTCACCAATGATATCTTCCCAAAGCTCATAGAATAGCCTTTGATTATGTGCAGGAAGTTAACCAAGTTAAGGATGCTGTTTTGCAGCCATTTCTTCCTTTCTGTGTAGGTCTGGAATACAGACCTCCTAAAAGCATGAGGGAGAAAAAGAAGAAATGAATGCTCATCTCAGCAAGTTGTTTCCATGAGAAGAACATCCACTGAAAGAAACACTAATTAGAAACTAAAATCCAGTTTGGTTGTGGCTTTAATGCACTTAAATTTCTTCCCTGGAGTTAACACATCTTCCCACTTACTTTTAAAAAAGCAAGAAAATTAAAGGAACTCAAGGGGCAGAAGTGCAGGAGAAAGGAACTTCAGCCTCAGGTGACAATTTGCAGGTTGTTACGGTGCTACACCAGTGCAGAGAGCCCAAGAAGCAGCATACCTGGTGCTGATGGCAGAAGGTGCTATTACCTCATCAAGGGCTCTCCAGCTCAGAAATAAAAAAGCTTCACTGGAACTGGCTATTAATATTCATAGACTTAATAGGAAGTAGCTATTCCTGCTGAGTGATAGATGGTTGAAAGAGGTGGATCTATGGGCTTTTCCACCTGCTTTTCTTCGGCATTTCTTAAGTGAATTTAGTATTTCAGCCTAGATCTGAAAAGAAAGAATGACTAAGATGAGATAACTGACACATGGGCTACTTATACTAATTGTGGATGCTTTGTTGTTCACTGACATTCCTCTCACTTTTTTTACTTCTCAATTTTTACTGTAAAGTTTCTTTACTACAATAGGAAGAATTCTTCCAGTGGCATTAGTATGTTATTTTTATTGCAGCAGGTGGCTAAGGCCTGGTAAAGAAAAGCCATTACCCAATTTAGAAGAGCATTTTTACTGACTTCCTAGATACTTGTTTAGAACAGAAATAGCACTAGGACAAACAACATGGAAGAAAACCTGCTTCAAGATGTGAACAATTATTAGTGAACTGTAAGTGACAGGACGAAAATTCTCCTCTATTCTCATACACATGCAATCATGTTTTTCTTTTTTATCTTTTCCATATTCCATTTCTCTGCTCTCAAAAGTACTGAAATTAATAGCAGAAGTACTACACCCTCAGATCTGGTCTGTAGCGTTCAAGCTCCCTAAAACCCCCAAAATTTAGTTTAAGTTTACAAATCCAGTAGATCACTTATAAAATATATACCTAAATGAGGAAGGAGCCAGTTAATACCCCCAGTGGGCTATCTGTAGACTTATGAAACTGGCACCTCAAGAGCAACTGTTTTGCTGCGCTGTATGGTCTGTAATCAGAAGCACAAGTATCAGTTTAAACTCGTTTCTTACCCACAGGGTAGCTCTCATGATCCCAAAGTAAAAAAGCAACTCCTAGTATTTACAAAAAATAAACTCTGCAGAACATAGTTTAGGCCCTGTCTGTAGTCCACAGTTTCAACTCCTTAATTAAAAACCATCATTCATTTTCCCAGTATGAGCAACTGACAGCAGAAGAAGCAAAAAAAAAAAACAAAAAAAAAAAAACCTATGCCTAGAGGTAAAAAAATTCTCTGTGAAAATTCAAATAAGTGCTACGGAATCAGAGCTTACTAGCATATAATAAGAAAACAAAAAACCAAACCAGTACTTGCACATTCTAAAACATTTTCAAGTTTATGCTGATCTTAAAAAAAAAAATAAAATATCAAAGTCAGCAAGTCTGATATAGTTAATTCAATTTCCCATCCATTTTTTACAGGGAAAAATAATAATAATTAAAAAAAAAGCAGTTTCTGCAAAGCTTTTCAGTCCCCTGTTCAGCTCTAGTTCTAGTCTGGGCTTTTGGTGGCGACAAAAAGTAGATGTCAAGTCCCACGGCAGCTCGGCGTCACCCGTGCTCCTCACGCCTCACTCCCGGCGTGTTCGGCGCTCTTCCCCGGCATTCCCGGAGGGAGCTGGGCACCTCCCTGATGACGACTTACGTTGCATCATGGAAAATGTAGTCCGGCTGGGCGAACCAGCGCACCTGAGTGCGGGGCCACCGGGCTACCAAATTACGGCTTCTGCACCGCAGTCTGGCAAGTGCTGCCCGCCCTTCAGCCGGGTGAATAATGATTGCTTTCCACAGCGAGTCGCCAAAAATGCCGTTTCCAAAAACGTCGGTTGTGCTAAAACGAGACGTCAAATTCTCCCATCCGCGGGGAAGGCGGTATCGGTTTTCTTGGCTGGCCCAGACCCATATTTTGTAGTATTTTCGTAATGTATTATCAGCGTGGCTGCAATCAGGACCAGGACTCCCTGCCACAAGCGCCGGTAGCCCTGACCCAGCGCTCTGCAGGAGCCTGATACCCTCAGTCCGCTGCTGCCATCGTTCCTTTCATCTTTTTATTTATTTGTTTGGCCCCAGGAAGGCCATTTAATTTGAGGAGCGGGCACGACCCCAAATAGTAAGGTTTTTAAACGAAGACAGAAGAAAAAAAAATAAAATAAAAAATGAGAGGCTCCCCTCCGCCTTGCCGTTCGCTCGCCCGTCCGGCTAGCTAAACATTAACGGGGCCAGATGGCCACCGTCGGGCCCGGCCACAGAGTCCTCGCCGTGCCCTGGCCAGCCCCGCTCCCCGTAAACTCACCGCGGCTCTTGAGGCGACCAACCCTTCACCTCGGGCTACCGGAGTACCCTTCCCAAGCCGGAGACCGTCTGCGACGGCGAACCGGGAGGTGGCACCGATAGGGGGATGGGGGAGCTGGCGAGCCGCCCGCGGCGCAGCGGCTGCCGCATTCACTGTAACACAGGGGAAGAAAATTNGGAAGTAATTTTTTGGGCGCGCCTCTCTGAGGTTACCGCACAGTCTTGTTGCGGGCACTGGCGGAGACACCCACGGCGGCTCCTTCCCCAGAGGCGGGCCGGAACGGGTGAAACCCGCCTCTGGGACAGGAGCCCAGGCTCTCTTCCCTACCGTGTGAGCTCCCTCCTACCCGGCTTTCCCCCGCAGAGGTGACCGGGGTTGAGGCCGCCGGCGGCCCCGCCCCCGCATTCCATTCCCTATTATGGGGCGGCAAAACGTAGGGGAGGCGGGGGGAGGGGGGACACACGACGGACGCCAAGCCCCGCCCCTCCGCCCCCCTTTTTTTCCCACCACGCGCCCGTGACATCAGCGTGAGGGGAGGCAGGAACGCGCGAGCCTTTCTATTTACGTTTGTAACGGCGATTTGCATAACGCACCGCCCCTCCGGCGCCATATTAGGGCAAAAGGGGGGCGTGTCCCCCGAGGGAGGGCGGGGTGTGTCTCGCGGCCGGTCGTTGCCTTCCTGGAGCCGTTTATAGGGTACAGCCACTTCCGCTGTCTGCTGAGAAGCGGCGCGATCATGGCGGAGCGCGGTCAGCTCCCTCCAGCCGCCAAGCGCCTCTGTTGCAGACCAGGCTATGGCTCGGGGTGCAGGCCGGGCCAGCGGGCGGGTGGCGCCGGACCCGGCAGCGGGGCGCTCTGCGCCGGACCTTCCTCCGCAGCTGCCGCCGCCGCCCTGGGGCTGCTGCCCCTGGGCAAGACCCAGAGCCCCGAGTCCCTACTGGACATTGCGGCTCGCAAGGTGGCGGAGAAGTGGCCCTTCCAGCGGGTGGAGGAGCGGTTCGAGCGGATTCCGGAGCCAGTGCAGCGCAGGATTGTCTACTGGTCCTTCCCCCGCAGCGAGAGAGAGATCTGCATGTACTCCTCCTTCAACACCGGCGCCGAGGACCCTGTCGCCGCCCCCGGGGGGGCCGCCACGACGCCCGGCGGGGCGGCAGACGCTGTCGTTGCCGCCGACGAGAACCGCCTGCCCTTCCGCAGGGGCATCGCTCTGCTCGACGGCGGCTGCGTCGATAACGTCCTGCAAGTCGGTGAGTCACCGGCCGGGGCCGCGCTCCGCCAACCGGGCAGGGCGCCGCCGGCCTCGCTCGCTAACGCGGATCGCCCCCCC
>VXBJ01000967.1:41245-71508 GCA_013400055.1 Nycticryphes semicollaris
CCCCGGAGGGAACCAGTGTCCATGCTCCTAGGCTCAGTGCCCTTCCCTTTGCCTAGGGGGAGTTGTGGTTTTTTGGGTTTTTTTTGTTTGTTTGTTTCTGATCTAATTAACTTTCTTGTAAGTTTCATCTTTTGGCCTTCTCTTCCCAAAGGTCTGAGATGCATCTGTGGCTCCTCGGGAGTGGCAAAACCAGAAGTAGGCCTATTTTAGTTTGTTTGGCAGTACTGAGATTATTTTTTTTTCTTTCCCTTTTGCTTGCACTTGATTCTGTTAGCAAGCGATGAGGAATGACAGGAGTGCACATAGGGAGGGTTTCTTGGCTGATTACATTTAAGCCAGGAATTCACTGTGAAAATAAAGCCAAGGGGCGATAAATAAAAGATGCAATCTTCTCTAGGAGACAGACACCCAGCGTGGGCTTTGCTTTGCTTGCTTTCAGCGATGGAATAGGCCTCAGTGAGTAGCTGTGGAAGGGAAAAAAAATAACTTTTTGTATGGCTTCAAAGTGGGGGGGAGGGGGCATTGAATAATGTTGGCATAGGTCAACATGAAGAAAGAAAATATGCATAAATACAACTGAAGTATTGACTGCTGCTTCTGGAGCCCTTAAACACATTCCAAACAATGCTATACCTGCTGCTGAAAATATATTTTTTTTGTTGTTGTTTTTTCAACCTTACATGAGATTCTTTTGGAAGGCTGTGCAAAAATAGTAGTGGAAGCTGGGATAAAAAAACCTGTCAGTTGTTCTGACAGAGGCCTTTGGCTTACCAGGTGCGGAGCACTTGGGTAGGCTGGGTCCTGCTGTATGAAAGTTCTTGTGTAATTTGGATAGGTAGCTGTGTCATTAGAGCTTGCTCTTGCCGGCAAGATACTCCTTGTAAAGCAGAAAGGTGCAACTATGAAAGCTAATTCAACTGGAGTGAGTTATATTGGGCAGAGAATGGATTTAGTTCTGTATAATAAGGCTGAATATGTAGCATTGAGGATAATTTAACACTATGTTTATGTAAGTGTATATTTAGTGACCATATAAATGTGTTCTTTGCAGTATGAGTAATGGAAACTCTCTAAATGTTTACTATTGTACTATGAAAAGTGCATTTATTGGACAAAGTAGATTTTATTACATGTCAATTCTAACAGCCTTACTTCTAGCACTCACTGTTACTATAAGCAGGGAATGCAGGATTTGATTTCTGAGGGAGACGTGTAAATTTCAGTTCCATGGTAGTTAAGTGGAACGATTTGCTTCTGAATTTTACATATTTTTTTTTTTCTTTCAGACTAGTCCTGAATAAACACGCAGACAATTTTATCATGACAACTCATTTCAAGTGGGAAAATTTAAAAAACCTTGTGTCTACACTCTGCTAAAAATCTTCATGTCATCCTGCTTCATGCTCCCCCCTGCCCCAACTTCGTCTCATGTGTATAGTTAAAAGAAAATCCTAAATGAAAGGAAGAGGACACATTAGTGATATGCACAAATAACGTTCTTAATAATGAAGCAGTAAAGTTGTCTGGTAGCCTATTTTGAAGTTGAATGGTCTTGTCCCAGCATAATAATTAGCATCACTTAATTTTGAAAGATTTTTCTCCAATAAGATAGCTTCAATGTTCCAGTTGCATCTAACTTATTGATGTTTTTATAGCTTTTTGACATGTTTCAATTAGACATGAAAGATTTTTTTTTAGTTTATTTAAAAAAATGCCAGGATGTGGGTTCCTAAAGCAAACCTTTTCAACTGCATAAAACAGAGCTTTTTTTTTTACCCTGCATGTTTTCTACTTATTTCAAACAAAGTATTTTTAGTAAAAATTACAGTCTAAACATGAAAACACTTTGTGAGTAAATACAACAATCTGGAAAGAAAATTAGGAATCTACTGTATTTCATTTGGCCAAATTTGTGAAGATGCCAGGAACAAGCAGACAGTTTTAGATGGTGAAGCATATATTTGGTTTCTGAGGTTAGTCCTGAATTAGTATAGAGTACTGTACTGTCGTCACAGCTGTGGCTGTCAAGATTGGGAAGAGGTGTGATCCCTCAGTAGCACAGCTGACCTGTCGAGAGCCCTTAATGCAGCTATTCTAAGAGAAGGGAAAAAAACCCACCAACTCTGTCTCTGCTGGTGACTCCCCTTCCTGGGGGAAGGACTGAGACTGCCTTTGCTGTACTGCTGTAGCTGGATCCACATTAGAAGTACTTGAAGTGGTGGTTGTTTTTTTATATGTCATGTAAGTGCTTCTAGAGTATCCTTTTCTGTCTGTAATTTGAGGTCGGTTTATCTTTGTTGCATAGACCCTGCTTGCTCATACAGGCCTTCCTTTAAGGTGCTACAGTATTTTCCACAGCAATGTGAGTATTTGTAATCATGGCAGTCATGCCTCTTGGGTATGAATGGCAAGGAAGTAAGTTGAAGAAAAGAGGCTCCTAAAGAAAAATAGGGTAAAGAATTAGTTAACTGGCACTTAGCACAGCTCTAGAACTTGATTTTAATATTGTGAGCTAGAAAACTTCCTTGTCAGTGAAAGAGGGTTCAGCTGAACAGCATAATCAGTGTGGAGCTGCTAACTTGTTTTTCTGAAGCCCCTTGGTGATATGTCATCAGAGGGATGTAACCGAAAGACTTCTGGGAGGAACACAAAATTTCTCTAGTATATAAAATAGTGGTTGGAGCTCTCTGTATGTTTCTTTTGTTGATCCTTAAATGTACTTAAAGACTTGCTATTTTCTTTCTGATTTTCTTTTAATGAGAAGTATTTATCTTCTGACTCAGAGGTGGTTTTATCTATTGTTATAGCTGATTATTCCACTCACCCTTCCTTTTTTTTTTTTTTAGAAAATTTTTTTTAGTATGAACTAAAAGTTGGTCATTGCTTTCAAAACCAGGAGAAGCCATTTTTTTCGCCAAGAGGAAGAGAAAGCTTTACAAGATTGTGTTGGTAACTGCCACATGAAATTCTGGTGGAATGTATATTGTAGTCAGCAAATTTTAGATCCTTTTAATGGATGAGGATTTGAGTTAATTTTTTGTTCTTTCTAGCCATCTTTACTAAAACTAATGTGAATTTGTGAAGCAAATAAAACAAATGTAATTTCTTTCAGGTTTAGTTGTTTGAGTGCCAACAGTATAATGCGAAATACCCTTCTGTTGATAAAACAAAAGTAATTTATTAGCAAAGCTAGCATAAATGTTCATGTGCTGTGGGTTGAAATGTGCCTTTTAGCATTCCTGATGATCTTCACTGATGCATGGAATATATGTCCAATTGTTGATGAAATCTGAAGGACACATGGATTTAGTGAAAATACTGTATTTAATGCAAGTAATACTAAGTTACGTTGCAAAAAGAGGGCTACCACTTACGCAGATGCCAGCACTATGTTTTGCATTAACTTGTTCTTGTCCTATGACACCATATTGTCCTGGTACGCATAGTGACCTTTTTCCAAGGGGAAGAGTTTGTGTTAAACTCTGCCTGTTTGAGGAGGAGAAGGTTACCTGCTAACATGCTGAAGAAACAAGCATGGTTTCTTCTGCAATCAGCCTGGTGTTGGGGTTTGCTTAGGAATGTATGACTAAAACAAGTAATCCAGAATTTGTTAATACAATATTGTGGTAGGGGAGTAAACAAATGATGTCTGACTTTTTACTGGACTTTTCTGACTTGGTTCCAAGACTACTGGAGTCTTGTGAAAATGTCCTCATTGATTCCAGTTTCAGGTTGCTTTAAGAAATAGCTAATAGTATTTCCAAGTTTTGGAACAGAAACAAATAAACTCAGTTTTAAATATTTCTCCGTGAAAGGGAGACATCTGAATGCATTCCAATTTCCTTGTTAGATTTGGAATGCAATGCATTAATTAGGGAATGTGCAAGCTATTTTCAGTGTGAGTGCATGTGTGCTCGGATGTACTACTCTTGACCTTGAATAATTTCTTTGGAAACACTTGAAAAAAAAAAAAGAAATACAAACAGGGAAGAAAATTAAAGGAAAAAGCTTTCTTTCAAAACTAGATCACTAAAGATGGAAAACTTTGTAAATGGCTCCTGCCTTTTTTCAGTCTTTCTAAAAATACCGAAACTGCATTTCAAGGGAAAGTAATCATTTTAGAGTGATTTCTAGTATGAAAATGAAACTTCATAATGCCTTTCTATGTAATTCTGAATAGTAGGATAAATGTAATAGGACAGTGTCAACAGTACTCTAGAACTTGCTCAGTTTTTAAGGAGAAAAATCGTAAATCACTCCCCATCACAGTTTTTAAAACAAGGCATCTGTTATAGCAGAGTTTTATATGGGGTTGACCTAAAATAATTTTTCATTGTTTGCTTTAGGTCAGTTTTTAGGTTTCTCCTGTTTCATTTTTCCCCTTGCTTCAAGGCTTTCCTCACTTCCAAGAAAACAATTTTCATTTTCAAAGCCTGCCTTCCGTTTTAGAAAGTGATTCCATCTCTGTATATAATCAGATGTTTTGGTATGTAGCAATTCTTGAATTTGAGCCAGTTGTCATGCCAGCAACTGATGCCTGAGCATGCTCTCTCTCTCCCTGTACTCTAACTTTTGGAGATGAACAAATAATTAATTAAAGGCAAAATCTATGTCTGAGGATAGGCTGGATCTATTTTGAAAGGCAACAGGCAAACTGATAACTGATTTCCTTTAAAATCAGTACCTAGTTTCTGTGTTTTGCCCTGTCTGTCATTTGCCTTTTTTTTTTTTTTTTTATGAATCTGTTAAAATCAAACCCTTATCTAAGACTCCAGCAGAGTTCTAATTTAAGACGACCAACCTACTTGTCACATACAGCAGTCCTACTGGTGAAGGATAAAGTATATTAGATGGCATGCTGTAAGGTATGTCTGCATGGGTTCAATTTTAATGTCACCAGCTGTCTAGGTAATCTAGTTGTTATGTCAAGACAAATTGTGAACTTTTATAGTAGTGTAACAAAATATGAGTGCAAAGTTGTGGTAGTATAAGAATGCAGCTGACATCCTTTAACTTCCTTTCTCTTTAGGTGCTTTTCTTTGGAGTAGGTGGTAGAATTTGCTTCATCATCAAACCACCAAAAACTAGAAGAAAAAAAGGACTACACAATTTTAACTGACAAAAGCTATCCTACTTCATGAATGTGCTCTCTGTGACAAGAATTAATTTGAAATTTTTAAAAGCTTTCATGTGCAACAAGGGTACAGATTTAATGCGAATTGTGATTGCCTGGAATGCAGTCAGCCTGACAGCATGTGAATACTTGAGTACTGTCCAACAACTGCACTTGTTGTTCTGGGAGATTTGTCTCCTTGAACTTCCAGTTTTTCTTCTTGGTTTACTATATAAGACTGCCTATGTAAAACATTTCTTTTGTCATGTGTACGTATGCAGCCCTTGACATGGCTTCATAACTTTCTGTGACATGGATCACGGGAGATGTTGGCTGGTAGTGTGTGCTGGTTTGCATTCTCCTTCTAGCTACATGCCAGTTACCGTGATTTATGTGATGCCCTTGTGGCACATTACCCTGCTGTCCTGTGATGAAGCAGCAGTACACATCCATTCTTTGTTGCGTTGACCTCAACTGTTGAAGACCAGGACATCTAGAAAACTTGTGATGTAAGTCACTATCTTAAAATAGTCTTTTCTGACTTAATTCTACAAATGTGCAAATAGACCAAAGGAGTGTAGCCTTCTAATACTAACTACAGTGTAGAAAATTCCTTTGTGGTTAAGTCAGAACCGATAAAAGGCCTGCTGTTGGAGCTGAGCAGTCATACAAAACACTTTCTGGTTAGACACAGTTCATTATAGACTGAAGTGTCTCCTAATGTGGGCTTTTTACTTTATTAAACCCTTCTGGAAAACGAAAAAAAAAAATTGTGAAAGGGCAGAATCTTTTACACTGTTTAAACTGTTAATTGTGATGTGTACCATCACACACTTTAAAAAGGAGAGCTTAATTATTTTTTTAAATATTTCCTACTCTAGACCTCTACTCCCTGTTGCAAGTGAGTGTACATGACAATCTTGAAATATCTGAAAATTTTTTCTTTGGGAAGTGCATGGGCAATGGCTGAGAAAGTCTGATGTTAACTGGAAGGATGCAGTAAAACCTGTCAGTAAGTTTAAGTTCACACTAGTGGAGCTAGCTGATCAGATAAATCAGAAGCTCATTGACTGAATTAATGTACTAAAAATTAAGGTGACTTACCTTTTGTCCTGCTTTATTTGACAAACTGCCTGTTTACATAAGTCATCTTTCATTGGTAATTGGTGTCAGGCCGTTAATACCTTAGGGATTGTTGAAAAAAAAAAAAAAAAAGTGGGAGAAAATAGCTTAATACAAAGATTTTTCACAGAAGTAGGCATTAATGTAGTATATCTTTGTGTCCTTTTTGGGGGGGGAGTGGGGTAACAACAACAACAAAAGGTAATTGCACTCGAATAATAATTTTAAAGGCTGGGAAAATCAAACATTGTGTAGCTGTACGTCTTCTAAGAAATTAGACACTTTGTTGTGTGCTTGCCAAATCTAACTGCTAACTGGTTAATGACAGCCAGTAGTAATGCAAGTACAGTGCAGGAGTTGTACAGTGGATTACAATGTTTAACATATACTGACTAATGAAATACCATTCCACCATTGGGGCACTAAAAATTGGATAAACTGTTTTATAAAGTGTAAGACAAACTTACAATCTGTAACAGAGGATCAAATTTCCATGTGTTCTAACTATTTTTATATTTTTAAACTTGTGTTAAAAGCAAGGTTTTGCATTAAAGGTTTTTACCGGCACTGTCTCTCTTGGATTTGTTTCTTTATGCTGAAAGTTTGACTCTTATTGTACACTAGTGACCAGCCTTCTCTGCATGGGAGCGTTCAGCTAGCTGTGCAAGGCATAGTGGCAGCACAAACTCTCTTCAGCAGATCAGCTTCTACCTTTTACCCTTGTCAAGAGCAGCTGATAAACTTTATTGTTGGTATTGAATTTCTACATCCAGCTTTGATATTTTGGCTGGCATAAAGTTCATAGAGCACCAATCCATATTCAGCAATTAATGGTGGGATTGTTAGTAGGTTTGTGTATACATAATAGTATAAATAAATGCAGGTAGTGTGATCTTCAGGGTTTCATATGCTTGGTGGTTCTTCATTTTTGCCACTTACCTGCAGCTTTGGCTATGGAAGGACAAAGATAAAATATTTGTATTAAGAAATCAAATATGTCTGCAGATAATCTTCCTGGAATCTTCGGCAAAAAGTTAGGAAATCAGCAAAGTTTGGAGGAGAACCTTACAGTAAGCTATTGATTACTTACACAGCAGTTGCCTCAATGAAGCACATGCTTTTCTCCTTTTTGTGGAATACAATGCACTGCTTTGGGAGGGTGAAAAGTAGTCTTAGTATCTTAGCAAAACACTTGTTTGCATATTTACAGAGCTGGCCTCTGTGACCACATGAAGCATAACTTGTGCTTCTTCAAGACAATTGCGCTGAGTCTGTTTATTTTAAAAGTTCAAGAACAGGGGAAAATCGATAGTCTAAATGAATTGTTCAATATATTAGGTAAAGGAAGGAAACCTGGAATGCTTTTATTCTGAAATACTGTGTTATGACCAATGACAACTGGGACAACTGTCTGTGCTGCTGCTGTTGGACATGCAAAACGAGTCTCAGTTCTTCCATTGATTTAGGTTGTAAGCTGAAACCGTGCAAACTGACTACAATTAGTGTCTTGGGGATAAAATACCAAGTCCATTATACTCTGTATCTGTTTCTGGATTTAGTGTAGCTATATTACACAGAAGCATGAAACTTCAATATTGCTGCTTCTAGAGCAGAGATACGAGGATGACAAAATATGTAGCTGTTTTTTAGTTTTTCGTTGTTGCAAGCCATGATAAGTGAGAGTCATAAGGCAGTTTTTCTGGTCAAATCTAAATGCATGAATTAATAAAGGTGACTTCAGCTAAATGTGCTACTAATGTGTGAATGGTAGACAGTGACTAGGAATGAGACCTGATGTAACAGATGCCATGGCAGGCTGACGGGACAAGGAAGCTGAGAATAAGTTGCTTAGTACTACTAAAAAATTTAGAACCAGCATACCACTTGGTTTTACTGAGAGTTTTCAGTGCTTAAACTTTATGTTGCTGTGTATCCTGACAATAATTTAAAGGGCTGGTTTCTAGGTAGTTATGTAGATGATAAATATAAGTTTGGTGGCAGGAGTGAAGAAGTTTAGACATAAACAAGAGTTTGATTCGTTGACTAAGGTGTACTTGAAGAAAAGAGAGGTAGTAAAATACAGAATTGACCTTTACAGATGAGAGGCTAGGAGGTGAAGTGGAGAGGTGGTGATGCCTGAGAGAAGGTAAAGGTCAAAGGTCTCAGTAAATCCCTGAAGAGGTGTATTTAAAGAGGATATAGTCTGAATGCTCCCTCTATGTGGTCTCCTTTCAATGGGTATTAGCAAGGGCATGGAAGCTTCTTCCCACAAAATGAAACAAAGCTTTCAAGGTGGAAGGCACATCGGCAAACTGTAGCTTAGCTATCCTGTAGCTTTTGAAACAGTAAAATAAAGTTATGAAGTGGGTGTTCTCTCAATGTTTTTTTTTTTTTTTTCAACCTTGCAGCCCAATTTCAATTTTACAAGTAAGATGTATCTGACACACAACAGAAAGTGCTGAATTTCTGATTATTTGAAGGGGTTTTGTTAGAATGTACTTTACCAGAAATAGAAACTATTAGTGTTGAGTTATGGTGGAGGCTCTACTATTACAGTGGTAAAAGAAAACCATTGCCTTAATTTTGTACAAATGTTTGAAACGGATGTATTCATAGAGTTAAAAATACATTGATAAGATCATAGAATATAACTGAATTTGTGCTATTATAAATTGTAGTCCAGTTGTGGATTAATATCCCTCAACAGGCAATAAATGGCTTAATTTTAAAGTGGTGTACACTGCAAAAAGAGGAGGTGTGTTTGCATGTGGCTTTTGTTTTTTTCCCCCTGCAGTAGTGAATATTTGTAGTACCCAGATTTGTGAACAGAATAGATATATTTTTGTCCAGGGCTGTATATGCTGCTGACCTGTGATTAAGAATGGGAGGTGCAGTGAGGAAAGACAGGAATCTGGTGAAAAGTAATGCACGGATTTATTAGGCATTTCTTTAGATAAAGGTAGGAAGTAGGAAGGGGAAAGAGGAAGAGAACCATATGGGTTGTTACAGTGGTGATCAGAAGGACCTTGTGCAAGACAAACCTGACAGTGGTGGGTGTAGAAAATAAATGGTAGAGTTTAGAAACGTAGAACAAATGCAAGCATTGTGAACTCAGTAGCTAAGAGATATGAAGTTTTGTTGGGTTTAAAATGAAGGACTTGTATATGCATGGTGGGACAAGGAAGAGTGCTGATGTTGTCAGAAAGCTGAATACTCCCAGCATGTAGAGTAAGCTTGTAAGGAGCAAGATGACAGTAAGATCAAAGCTGCTACTTCCTGATTACTCAAAGTGTGAAATGATAGCTAGTGAAATGGATGAATGAAAAGAGATGTGAATCATGGGCATGCACTTCAGTGATTCCTGCCTGTTATGAGGTCCATCTTCCCCTCCCTTCTTGAATAACAAAAGGAAGTTAAGTAGAGTTACAGTGTTGAGAAAGAAGGATGACTGTGCAATGAGACACTAAGCTGTGATTTTAGGAAGTAAAAGGACAACCACAAAACCCAGTAAAGGTCAAAAGTTCCAGGAGAAGAAACATTGATTACGCAAGTGCTGAAAGGTAAAGGAATCCAAATCCTGAAACAGATCCCGAAATTATCTCTACTGGGGACCTTGGAGAGCACCGTCCCAGTGTGATGGACTGAAACCAGCAAAGGCCCAATGGCGGAACCACATTCCAGGCAAGGGCCTTGGCATACTCAATGACTTGGCCGTGGGAGCGAGAAGATGGTGAGGTGGGACAGGTGGTGTTGCGATATAATACAAGCACCTCAGGCAACAGTTAATGGGTGAATGAGGTGTGTGAGTCACCAGCATAAGAGTGCAAAAAGAAGCCTGTATGTTAGCCTGGCATGTGTGATTGGTGGGGATGAGGTTTATCTGTAGCTGGGTTTTGGGCCAGGCAGCTTGGGAGGGATAACAATGTGTTCAGCCTTGGTAAGGAAATGAACAACCTCAGCCTGGGGATGGAAGAATTCTGTTGTGAGCAAATAAAACAAAAGTCAGAGCAGATCTACCCACATTGCAGCTGATGCTGGTTTGAAGTGCTAGAAGTAGACCAGGATGGGTATGTGTGCAGGGTGGGCTTGACAGGGGTCTGCTGTGGAGACAGCCTGCAATCTAATCTTCTGTCAGTAGTTAGGTAGAAGTAGCATAAGTTGCCAGATGCACTTACAGCACAGACTGGAGGGACCTTTGATAAGCTTGTCCCTGGAGAGCTCAGTGCCCTGACACCCTGCTCTTGGCGCCAAGCAGCTCCTCCTTCACAGGCAAAAGCACTGCTGGGCCTTTGTTCAGCCTACTTTCTTGCAGGAATTAATATATTTGTGAGGAGGGGGGCTGTTTGGAGGTTTGTTAGCAACATATGCTGTAGGTGTCTAATAGCAGCGTCTGGTGTGGTGGCTACATCTCCTCACCCCTGACATGGGCATTCTGGTGTAGTGACACAGGACCTCCATTAGCATCAGAGGCTTTTGTACCAGCCTGCAGGACCTGGCTGTGTGGTAAAGGCGGTGTGCTGATCAAGGCCGAGACCAGTAGTCTACAGTCTTTGTAAGTATAGGTTTAAAGCTCAAATACAAGCCTGATGTCTGTCTCCCTTCTAAGGCTGGTAGCCTTAGGTTGCCTGACAAATACTATAAATGACAAAGGCCATAAACCTTTACTCTGAGAGAAATTGAATCTATATTTCCAGTTACAATTTAGCAGCGTTATCACTCTTGCCCCTCCCACTTTCTAGGGAGTGGGCACATTCCTGGTTGACCAAGCCTGCTGCAGTAAGGAAAGCTTAGTGCTGATCCAGTGACACAGCGTGGCTGTAAGCACTGGAGTCCTCCAAGAGCCCATTCCAGCAGGCTTGCTCCCTCTTCTCTCTTAAGTGAACTCCTCCAAGGATGGCCTATGAAACAGGCCTATCAAAATGAGTGTTTTCCATTGTGAAATAGTGTAGTCATGAATATGGTAAATTAAATTACTGACTCATCTGCTGTTCCGTGACTCATTTACTGCTCAGTGCCTCATTGTGTAACTCCTGGAACAGAAAATGTGCATTGCTGTGCTATAAACTTGTATTTTGGAGGAGTTTTTTGTGATTGTCATTTGCAAACTTCACCCACTATGTGTTATTTGCTCTGGAGTTATGTGGTTGCTTTAGGCTGGCTGAAATGCAGGCCACTGTTAAAGGGACACTGTGGTTCTCCTCAAGCTTGCCACTTGTGTCAGGACTTGTGGAGCTGCGTGGTGAGACAGAACTGGCCTGCTTATGAATCCAGATCTCACTGGGTGAGTTTTGCCTGGTTTATTGGCCAAGAAAATGCTATTGTTGATTCAAGGGAGAGGAGATTGCAAGAGGGGGGCACAGAAAAGGGCAGGGCTCCTTCTTGTGTCAGTCACACTTAGGCTGGCTTAAAGCGATTGTGAAGCTGCTGCCTAGAGGAAGGAGATGGCTGCCATGCTGGGGAATTCATCTGTGGCGAAAGACCACCTGTTTGTTCCACAGACTGCAGCATGGGCCTTTCTTGAGTCTGGGTTGTGTGTTGTGCCTGTAGGAGTGAGAAGTCTTCCACATGTCTTCATCCACAGTGTTTGTCTGTGTTACAAAACCTTGGCCAATTGATGAGTACCCCTCCCACACTCCACAGTGGTAAAAAGAAAGCCAGAGAAATGTTTACATTAAGAGTACAGGAAAGGGGAAGGAAATACCTGTTTAGTCCAGTTGAACATGTTCATGTCTTCAATTTATCTAAATAACTGTTGCAAAAAGTGCTTTTTGCCTTTAAAGTTCATATCTTTCCTCTTCTTTTGAGGTAATGCTGAGCTTCAGTGTACTTCTATAAAGCATAGTCTTTCAAGGCATTTTTTCTGCTTGTTATGTAGTTGTTTTGACCAAATGTGTTTTATCGTTATTCATAGCTTTTGACTTAAGTTGCTAAACTAAGTATTCATAGCTTTTTGCCTGGCTAGGCCTGCTGAGCCAGCATTAGCTAAGAATGAGCTGGAGTCTCCTCTTTGCTTCTTGGACAGTTCTCATACTCAGCACTGGAGGCTGCAGGGTTGTGGTGGTATAGCAGAGACTTCATTTGTCTTGCATGGTCTTTACTATTGCTGGTAGTGCCTGAGAAGTATATGGTGGAGCATGACTTGGAGATCTCAAGCTGTGTTTGTAGGGCCGGCAGGTGGGAGTAGGGGCTCGGGGCGGAACTCTTGACTGCTTACACACTGTATACTTTTGGTACGGACTTCACTGAGAGTCTGAAGTAGCTTTGTGGGGTTCCAGTATCATTACTACTTCCCCAGGTAGAATAGTAATTGAGCAGAATGTTGATGATTTTGTATAACTTGCTTATTGGGGAAGCTAAATGACAGACAGCTGCTCTGGTAAGTGAGGTGTATTTACTGAAATAACCTGTTTTCAGGACTCAAAGCTGATGTGTGATGTATTCCAGATGCACCTAACTGATGCAGAACTAAGCTTGCCCATAACTGGTGGAAGGAAGAAGTACATTGGAAACCCTGTTGCATGCTTCACAGTGCAGAGGAGTCCATTTTCAGGGCAGAAATGGTTTTCCTTGACCATAAAGAGAGATTTCATGGGGTTTTATGCAGGTCTGTCTCGGAGAGGATGCTGTGGCTTTGTCAGCTGCTTGCATTGGGTGAGATAAAAGCTTATTACTGGCTCACTTTCAACAGTAGCCTGCTTCGATGTGGAAGGATTGATCTGGGTTGCTTACTTCCTCGAGCCCTCCTACAGGTCTGCCTAGATAATTGTGGCTGTTAGACTCTTTAAGGCATGCATGAGCAAGAGACCTGGTCCTTAAGTTGTACAGAGCTTAAGCAGTATGCAATACCTTTTGGTTGTCTCCTGCTGGAAGGGAGCCTGTGTGACTTCCAACCCTAATTGAAGTGTCTAATTCCTTCCTAATATCTGGAAGTGGTGTTTATTATACCTATTTATCAAGGCTCCTAAAATAAGTATTTCTTATGTGAGGAGATTGAAGTTACTTCACCTAGTATCTTTCCTGCTCCCATTGCTGCACTACTAACAGTCTTAGAAAATTAGATGGCTCGTTTCTGTCAAATCATGTTTTAGGCTTTTCATAGGTCTTTCATGTTTTCATTTTCTGCAAGCCAGTTTTGTTGATGAAGTACTAGCTGTAACTCTTGTCCACTTAGGAGAATGAGGAGCAGTCAGGTATATCGGTCCTTCAGCTTTTGTACCAGTTAGTGTGGTTTCATGTCTGTCTTCCTTTTAACCACCACCCCCCCCCACCCCCTTCCTCTTTGCTATTATAACTACAAATACAGTGAGAGGAAACTTGCTTTCAGAACAGGGCATTGAGCTATACACAGGGCTGTTGCTCACATGAACCTAACAAATAGGAAAAAAGAACAATCCCTATGAGTAATGCAAGAGGTTCTTTAAGCACAGTCAAACAAAAGTGTTTAGTTTTGAAGCTTGGCTGAGCTATATTCAGCATAAGTAGTTATTATTCCAGGAAGGGTAAAGGGTTATGGGACCTGAGTCGGGAAAGAGAAGAGTAGTGCTTGTAGACTTCCTTAATGAAATTTTTACATTATTTCATCTGTTATGGGTATTTGCACAAAGCCAAGATTGCGACACAGGTTCAGGTTACTCTAGAAAAAGTATTTTAAAACATGTTTTTTCATAACTGAGTATGTTTCCTCTTTAATCTAGGGAAAAGTTGTTTCTGTCTTGGTGAAAAAGCATTCTCTTATTGAAAAGGCACTTAAAAGAGGGTTAAAGACCTGCTATTTTTGTGCACTACAGTTGAGTAAACCTCCTCAGACCTCCCAAACTTAAAACTTACAACTTACTGGGACTGATGTTTCTCTTTAAGAAACAGCTCAGATTGGATGTTCTTATCACAACTCTAGAGTTCAGTGAAAAACAGTCTACCACCAAAACCCCAAAAGAACATACCTACCTCTTTGCATACAGATTTGCTCACAAGTTCAGAATTTTGCAGAACTGGTTCAGGAATCTTGACTTGCGCTTGCTATCCTTGCCAAAGCCCTCCAGAAGCATTACGTAAATACCCTCACACCAGCTGGAGGTGAGAATGCTGCCTGTGGGTGCACGGCCAGAAGCTGCTGCGTGTTAGCTGCTCGCTGTAATTTCCTCTCTTCAGAACTTTATCTTGCACCTTCCCTGAAGACAGCTGACTGCTTTCCACCAAGGGGTAAAGTCCTGTGGATTACTTCCCAGTCACTGTTGGGAGGTTGTCCACAGGGTAATTTCTGTGGAGCAGTGAATGTGCCACCAGCTGTGCCTGCGCATAGTTTTTGTTGCTGCAGTAGGTGTGAAGTTATACAAGGTTGTTTGACTTAGTAGAGAAGTCTAAGACAGCTCTTGGATTTAAAATTTTGATGATACCACACAGTTTCTGCTAAATGCATCCTAGAAGAGAGTGTACAGTAATCTGATAGGCTGCCATCAAGTTGAATCTGTTACAGATTCATGGTGGAAGTACTGGGCAGAAACGGGCACAACATGAACTAGACCGAGGTGCCTTTTAATAGTATCTTCCCAAGGATATCTCTGCACCGGGTAATAAAGCAAACATAAGATGTTTTGTACATAATGATTGAAACCTTGGCTGTAGGGAGGCCTCAAAACATTGTTCATTTGAATCATGTGTATGAAACTTGCATTTAGGTAGGAGTGGCTGTTCTTGACTTAGACTATTGTGAATGCTTAGTAAATTGAGAAGTCAAAAGCTATGTGTACGATGGGAATACTGGCATACTTAAAAGGAGAAATCTACACATAATGGTGAACTATGGTGAATGTACACGTATGGTGAATCATACTGTGATTCTCATTGAACTTCATAATGATTTCAGTTCATTTTCTTCTCCTCCTTCTCTCTCTTGTGTATTAGTGATGAGAAGGAAAGACAAAGGCAAATCTGAACCCCATGCTGTTTATTATGAAGAGACAGTTGAGACTTAAACCACAGATTCGTAAGCAGAATGTGACAGGGACCTCATTAGATGCAATGATTGTGAACCTTTTGAAATCCTTCAACTATTAATTGCTAAAAACTTGAAGTGCATTCCTGATGATTGAAAACTTTTTAATATGTTTCTGCATTCTGGTTATTCTGAATACAATTTGGCATGTCTTGATGAAACCTGCTTTAATTTGATGCATACAGAGAGAACGAACAGAACACAAAGGAGAAACCTCAACTGAAAGTTGGAATAGCTTCACTCAACCTGGTCACTTAGGAAAAAGTCTGCTTCCTCAAAAGACAGTATGAAGTATGTGTGTGCTGTATCTTGGTCATTGTTTGAAGTTTATACCTGAAATAAAATATAAAATCAGGAGCTGTACTATAATCGGCAGGTTATTTTATAGAGAAAAAGATAGAGGGTGAGGGAATCTGTGGCTTTTAACCATTTCACTGAAAGTTTCGAAATTCTTGACCATGTCTGGAAAAGCAGAATAACTTTTTACTTTTATGAACAGTGTTCGGAGTTTATATACATCTACCTTGTTAGATTTATATTGGCTCATCTAGTATTTCACTTAAAGCTGGAACAGGACATGTGTGAAAACCATCATTAACCCTGTGTGCCAGTGATGACTGCTGCTGTTTCTTGTTAATGGTCTCACATTTCTCATTAGCAGTTAGCAGGGGGATAGCCTATTTTTGGCTTTCTGAGGTTAATTATGTTTATCATGCTGTTTACACATACTAATTTTGAAGGCTCATGCAAAATGTGTGAGAGGAAGGATTAAAAAAAAAAAATCTCTTGGAATATATTGAAATGCTTTTGTTTTGGAGACTTTCTTCCATTGTAAACACAGAAACTACTTGGCAGCTTTCATTTTTTGCCAGTGGTAGTAGGTTTTCCATACATCTACAGCTGTTGTATGAACAGCTGACAAAAGCTCAGTCTTTCAGGGATAAGGTGAGCTAGCCTCTGGATAGAACAAAGACCTTTAGTAGGGGAGGATGACTTTTTTTCTCCAGGAGCACAAGTGTAAAAGCAGCTGCAGCACAAGTGCAAATCGGAAACATCTCGAAACTTAATTCCCCTGACGTGGTGTTCCTGAAGTACAGGGACTTATTTTTATCTTTTTGTCTTTAAGAATGTTAATATTTAGCAAATGTTAATATTTAGCAAATAAAACTGTATGCTTTTGTATTCTGCTTTTTGGATTGTGCAGTATGCTGCAATGCACAGAGAATAATTCTGTTTAAATGAAGGGAAGAAAGTTCTGGCACAAGTGGTGTGATTTGTGGTGAGGAATGGGGGGTCGCTGGGGTTAAACTTAAATAAATAAACCTGGTAGGTCTTTGAGCTTTTGAGTTTTCCTGAATTCGGCATTATTTTATGGAAATACTCATTCAGATAAGCAATCCTATATGTTTGTAAACTGGTATCTTGATGTGTTTGCTTTTGTAATGCTCCTTTCACAGCCACAGTGCTTCTTGTTTTGCATTTGTCATTACTTAGATAACATTAAAGGTATGCTACTTATCTTCCCCTTAGTTTTTTCTGAAACCTTTAGCACAAAGCCTTGATCTAGCTCTGTGACTGCTTTAACTCTTGAGTTGTATGTTTATTCTGACGTTTAACGCTACAAGTCGGCAGCAGTGCTCAGAGAACCTTCTTCAGTATGTTCTGCTTTGAAGGGTACAGCTGCTAACCTGTGCGACTGGGTTGGGGGAGGGCTGTGTTGGCAGACACGAAATCGAGTTCTGCAGGCACAAAGACGAGGAACTTGAGTGTTAACAGCATGATAACAAGAAAGCAGCCCTACTGCACTGTACAGGCTAAATGACACACAGAAAGTAAGCTTTTGCACAAATGGAGTGTTCATTTGTCGAGAGTAAATGGCTTTGCCTTGAAGAACAAGACAACAAAAAATAAAGTTTTATTACAACCTTCATAATTGGCAAACAGATGGTTTTGTGCTTCAGGTTATAAACTGTAACAAATCTATTAACCTAAAACAAACAACATAAACCTCTTCCTTTAATTTGAAGAGCATATCTAATATGACATGCTACCCCTTCTAAATGTGTGCACTGGAACACTTCGGGAATCTTCTTGGAATAAAAAGGCTTAAACCTCTCTGAGTTATGTGATCTCAAACAAAACAACATTTGTTTAACACTTCATTGGGAGCTCTGATACTGAATATTGAAAATGCAAACACTTAAATTAACTAATTAAAATAGGTTACTATATTAGCTTAAGTATACTTACTTGTTCAGATCTGTGCCAGTCATGAAATCTTAAAAATACTGCAGTTCTAAGTTCCATGCCTTGTACATAGCAGGTATTGAGTTTAGTTACAGCAGATTTGAGCGCTTAGGCCATTTTTGCAGAAGGTAAGATGAAATGAGTTAATTGAACAATAGAAAACAATTTAAGATAAACAGACACATTATTTCTTTTTCTAGGCTCCTTACGCTGTTTTTAAATCAGCCTACTCTGCAATTGTTCAACTACATTGTCTATAAAGAGCAAGAGATTGTAAAATTTTAGGATTCTTTTCTTAAAGAGCATAATGCATATTTGAAAACTGTTTAGAACAGTTCACTATTAAGTATAGGGTTATTAAAACACGGCATACTCAACTGTAAATGATAGTGAATTACACTATTCAAAATGTTCTTCTAGATGAGAGATAAAGCTGAGCTGACTGACACAGATGGCAGTCACTCTGCCTTACCAAGCCAAAATGACCTATCTCTGTTGTAGACTTCACACCCTTTTTTTTTTCCCCTTTTTCCATTTTTTCTTTTTCTTTTTTTTTTTCTTTTTAATATCACTTGTGGCAAACTGTCAGCTACTGAAGGCGTCTTTTTGATTATGTACCGCAGTGTTACTAGAGCTCAGGTTTTAATTTTGGGTTCCCATAGGTTAGATACTGGTATCAATGTTTTTTATGCTCTTCTGGTCCCCTCTTGAAATTTTTGTTTTGTGCTGTGTTCTTCATCTGTTGCAAAGGAATAGTGGGATTGAAGTCTCTTGTCCATGACCCTCACTGCTGCAGTTTTTTCTTACCTCGTGGTTGGGTTCTTTTGTAGTTTGATACTTAGATCTGTTCTTTTTCTAGCTGTATTTATTATGGGTTGCATTTTTGAAACTCTATATAGGAAGTCAAATGTTTTTCAAGGGGTATCTCCAGTCCTAGAAATGTGGTTCTCTCAGGAAAAAGCTGTATGCACCATTTTAGGACGTGGTTGCCTGTAGAAAGATGGGGCTGGGTTATGCTACAACATGTGCCTGCACAGTATGTTGTTGGACATTCCTGGTGCTAACATAGCTTTGGTTGTATCTGCAGTTGAAGAACATGTACTCTTGCAGTGTTGATGGGCCTTAAATTGAATTCACATGAATTACAAGTTCTGAGGCATATACTGCTAATGTGGAACCTACTGATTGACTGACTGCAGAACTTGACCCTAATTTTCCTTGACCCTAATTTTCACCAAACCCAGAAATGCTTGGAATCAGATTTGTGGAGTACTTCATACGTAACTCTGGACAAGTGTATAGCTCAACAGCATTTATGCAACTAATCACTTGGTACATGTTTGTATTTGTTGGCAGTACAATGTCTTGAAAAACCCAAAATGCAAACAACAAAAGCAGGTCCTTACTGGCTTCTTTCAAGAAATAACTACTCCATGAAGAATGAGCTTTAACAAGAGATTCTTAACCAAAAACACTACCCCTTTTCTTTTGAGCTTTCCAAGTCTTTCAGCAGGCATTAACTACTTCTGATTGTTTGCTGGCAGCTGAATTTAAGCTTTAGAATTTTTGGACTGTTATCAATATAGCTTAGGCCAATTGTCTCCTTGGGTTGTGTGATGGGGGATTTTTTTTTTTTTTTTTNGATGTTTTTTTTTTTTTTTTGTTTTTTTTTTTTTTTTTTTTAAGTGACTAGCTGGATTTTCAGTAGAGTTGATTCAGGGAGGAAAACTAGTTCTTTTTTCTGGGATTTTGACCTCTCAGTCAAGTTTTAAGAATATTGGTAGACGTGCTTATCAAACTGATAGGGTACTAAATGCAAGCTCTTTAGGAATCAACTATTTCATCCAACTCCTTCCCAAGATTTCTGTCTAGTTTAAAGCCATGGCCTGGAAGACTGCTAAGGAAGGCTTGAGTACTGTGTTCAGTTTTGGGCCCCTTACCACAAAAAAGACACTGAAGTGCTGGAGCGGGTCCAGAGAAGGGCAATGAAGCTGGTGAGGGGTTTGGAGAATAAGTCTTATGAGGAGAGGCTGAGGGAGCTGGGGNAGGTTGATGGTTGGACTAGATGACTTAAAGGTCAAGCTGTACAAGTATAGCTTGCATTACTGTAGAACATCAGTAACCAGGGGCTTGTATAGCAGGTAATACATCAGGACTTGATTTATTCTTTGACAGAGGCTTCACACGAAGAAGTTCTGATCAAGACAGTGTACTGTGGATCTGAGCCTGCAGTAGCTGCCTTTCTACTGCCCATGGGATGCACTGGCACATCAGGGTCTGGATCTTGTTCAGAAAACTCAGTAATGTTGTCCAGGTGCAGTTTAGCTTATAGCAAATGACTGGTGGGGCTGAGAAACATTGTGCTCAGTCCCAGTGTACCTTTAAGAAACATCCTGGGCCTGTATTTCGAGCTCAGTATGTGTCACTTGGGTTTGGGGGCATGGGTGTGTTAAAAAAATCTTTCAGTCCCTTTACTCCTCCAATTTACTGAGCTTTTGCTTGAAAATGGGAATAACTGTTGGAGAAGGAAGAAAAACTATGTAAAATGTCTAGCAATATTCCAGGGTGCAGAGACCATGCTGACAGCCGTAAACAATGGTCATGTGTTGAAGGTTTAAAAAACCAATATTATGCTCTAGTTAGAAGTGCACTCACTTTCTTCAAACTGTAGTTCTTGGTGAAGTATGACACAATGGAAATAACTTGCTTTTTTCAGTCTGGAAGAAGTTAATAGTGATTTTTGGCTGAAAATGGCATACAAGTTACTTACGAGTTTCCCTCCAAGCTTGTTAATGAATAAGCACTTCCACTTGTTTGGAGTTGGGATTTTCTTTGTTATATTGGTATTTTTTCTTAATGTAAGTGAAGAGTTTCTGTATTTTGAAGCTTCTAATTATTTTTCAACTAACAATCAAAAGACACCAATTTAACTTTTTCTGGTTTCAGAATTTCAGTCTACACTTAACCCAAAACAGCAGTGAAATAAAAACACTTACTTAGAAGGCAATCACATCTCCTCTTTTGCCCTTCCTGTGTAATGGGAATAATTTTTCTTAGCTCTAACAGGGAATAGTTTTCAAGCTTGAATTTGTAACACTTGTATTAACAGCAATCTGTTACTGGATGGGGTTTGGAACTAGTCCTGCTTTTATTTGGGAAGAGCTACAGAATCACTTAATGAATCGCGTATTTTCTTCTCTGTTAGCATATTGTTTGCTGACCAGTGTTAGTTTGTTACGGCAGTTTCTGTGATTTTCTTGGATTTCTGAGTAACAGAATTTAGTTGCAGGTGACCCATTGCTGCTTTAGTTCTCCAAGGCAGGCCTCTTGGGGCATGAGGGTACTAATGGAAAGTTTACCTGGATTGCCCCTCTTCCCTCCTCTTATAATTCCCCCATGTAACTTTGAATAGAGCAAAGCATGGGTAAAGAGGAATTGAGGATAATATCTTCTGGGGAAATTTTGTCTATTGTATCTTCTGTTCTGCATAGAGAACTGCTGCAATTTTTAATCAGTGCTGTAATAGAAGGCCATCAGAGAGCTCTAAGGTAGCTTAACCTTCTGGCTTTATCACTAGCCTCAGCTGAAATGGAAACAGCGTAGGTGGAGAAGGCTATCTGTCAGGATCTGTTTCTTGCCCTTTCTTTCCTCTCATCTCCCTTCTACCAGCAAATGTCAAGATGGTTCTTTCTGACTCTTACAGAATGTAAATAAATGTTATGATGAATCTGCTATAACTAGAATGATACTTAAAAAGTAATAGCTGCAAAATACAACTGAGTGACTGTTTTTCTGGTCAAGTGGCAAAGAATGTTTTAACATACAGCAGTGAATACTCTGAAAGCAAAGTAGTTTATCAGGTAATGATTATTTGTCCTTAATAAGCATTATTTTACTAGATTCAGTTTGTCACACCTAAAGAAGACAGGCAAGAAAAACAGCTGCAAAATTGCATTTCAGAAGTGAAATTATTTGATGGTCTTCTAACAGCAAATCTTTTCCTGAAAGCGGTCTAAAATGCTCTCAAATTTCCACAGTCTATGTGACTTCCATAAACAGTAACAGTAACAAAATAAGTATTTTCATGCAAATGAAGGGTTAACTAAATAAAAGTGTACACTGATGACTTTTTTCCCTTCCCTAAAGAAAAGTTGGGTTTTCTGTGTGTGGTTCAACTCGGAAGCTAGCTTTCAAATGAAGTGGTAGACAACTGATCCATGCTCCTCTCTGCTTTCCCTTCCATGCTGTTGGAGAAGTCACTTGTGTTTGCAGAAGGTAAGTAGTTCAGGAGGGATTAAAAAGAGATTACCACATTTTTAAACAGTTTTATTTTCTAAAGTTTACAAATAGGTCGTTCTATTGTTTTTTTGTTGTCATTACGATAAACATCTTTAAGGTCTCTTTGTTAAGTTTGCTTGACTTTTAAGTTCTTTAAGTTCTGACTGCAGCTGAAAAATACACATAGACTATGGTTTAGATAGAAGGCTGGTGTATAGATGGAAGACTGGAGAGTAGGTGATATATTTGATGTAGATACAGATATACCACCTTGTAGTCAAGGTTTGCTCACTCTCAGAGGAAAATTTGGAGTGCAGTAATGACACAGCTTTATAGATATTACAGGTAATTCCCCCCAAGTGAAACAAAAAGGAAGCAAGAAAATGTTCTGGAAACAAGTAGGCAATGCCTGTGTCATGTGCTTGACCCTGTCTCAGTAGAATTCTAATACATTATTTCCTTTACATATTCTCATGTTCTAAAATGGTCTTCCTTTGGGAGAATTTAGGCAATTTTTCCTAGGTTTACCTTCCCTTCCCCCCACCACCCCCCAACCCCATTGGTGGAGATCTGCTTGTGTCTTTGAACACTTGGTGGAAAACCTCAAGCATTTTCAGCCATTACCTCTGGATGTGTAAGGATGAAGTCATAGCCACAACTTAATTGTCAAATACTCACTTCTTGTTGGGTGTATTAATTTAGGTGGACCTAAGCTGACTTGGAATGTCTAAAGCTGTAGCCTTCCTACATACTCCTGAGGACATCTTGCAGCTGGTGGAGATAAACATGAAGGAAAAGGTCATGATAGAGATTATATGGCTAACTCAGTGTCTTGTTTAAAATACGGCAGAAATACTACTGTTACTTTTAAAAGGATGTTTTAAAAAAAAAATAAGTTACAGAAAGACATGGAGTTGACCTTGAATGTAATACAGAAGACTTCATGGTAATTAAATATAAATTCATGTATTGTGTGATGGGTCACTGAAGATGTGTGACCAAGTGAAAGTCTGAAACGTTTAGGATCATGCCAGACGCAGGAAAGTATCTCAAGTAGAGCCAGAGGACTCATAATTATTACATTAGTGACAAGTGAGCTTTGCTTATTCATGTTTCCTCCATGCCATGAACATCTTTAGAAAATTTCACTAACTCCATACCCACTAAAATTTTACCTTGCATCTGGTCTAAAATTGTTTTAATCCAGTCATTCAGTTTGCTAAGAAAATGTTTTGAGTACAAGGCAGCTAGAGTAAACTAAATTCTTCCAAGTTAGACTTAACAAGCCCATAGTGAAATGACATAGTAATGGCATCTTGGTTTGGCTAGGCTGTTGGTGCAAATATGTGGGGCAGGGTTTTTTGTTTGTTTGTTTTGTGGGGTTTTTTAAATTTTGTTGTTTTTTTCTGACAGGGAAATTGCCAACTAATAAAACTCATCTTGGCACCTGTTCTGGTCCTCTGTGTCTACAGTTCACTGTCAGTGAGGAGCAGTATGACTGAGAGGACATTGGTGTGTTGGGATGCTTTGTTCACTTTTCTGATCTGTTTTGTCAAGATGACAGTTCCAGAAGAGTTCTCACCAACAAAGGATATAATCAGGCAAACCACAGTCTGTTGGCACTGCCTGTTCGTGCTTCAGATCCTTTTCTCAGTAATTAGAAGTGGCAAATTGGGTTAGCTTCTGTCTTTCCTAAAATTTTTGGAAGGCAAAATAGATCTCTGCAAGTTGTGGTGAGCAGATGTGCTTCGGTTTTGCCAGAGCAGAGACTCTGTCTTTTCTTCAGTATCTTTAGGTTAAGAAGTTATTTTGTCCAGAGATTAGACGACGTCTCATGAAGTAACTAGGATGGAGCCTTATTGCCCTCCTAGTTCTCTCATTCTGTGCAGGACCAGTAAAGAAACAGGAGAAACTGGCCCATTTCATTTGATAAAAAGGGAAGCGACACTCTTGTTCTAGCCAGCACCATCCTGGAGGGAGAAGCTAAAACAAACTTCTCTAAGTTAAATTATCTCAGATGATGCTGTGGCAACCAAAGCTGTGACAGCAGTCAGTTAAGTGCTTTGGTTTTACTTGTAAACAGTTGATGTTTTTACCTTCTACAGTAATTACAGTTGTCCTTTCCATCAAAAGCAAGCTTCCTTGGAATATGAGACATGAACTGAATTCTCAGTAGGAACTTTGGCATAGGTTTGGCTTACATGTTATAATTTATGTCCTTGCATGGTGACTAAGTACGGTATCAGGTTTTCAGATAAAATCTGAGGTAACTGCCACCACCTAATTAAAAGACTTGAAAAGCTGCTCTTTGTAAAGATAATTTTAATAAGTTACACTCCCTGAAGTAACAACAATGAAATCAAAGGGTTTGAAGAGAGAATTTTAATTATGACATAGTCTTTGAGAAATAAGACATTTAGGAACAATAAGGAGCAAATTCTGTGTAACTGTTGTTTGTATTTAATTGTTGTTAAGTTCTTTGTATTAAAACTGAGAAGATTTTTCTCCAGCTAAGTTGGCCATTCTGAGGAAAGAGGTAGTTCCTGGGGACCATTTTCTCCTCTGAAGACCTTCGGAGAAGATGACTTATGCAGGGTTGTGGTTTGCACATCTCAGTTTTGCAAAGCCAGTTTCTGTAATTTTGTCTGATGTGAAGCTTCCAGCAGGCTACTATGAGGTTAGGCAGCTGCTAGTCTGCTTTGACCTTCACCCGTGTCTTCTCAGACAAGGCAGCCTGGATCAAGCTCCCTGAGACCTTAGTACTCTTATGTTAGGACAGTCCTTCCTGTTTTCCACATCCTATCCTTAACTTGGGGACAAAAGTCAGGATAAAAGTTAACACCCCCCAGCATTCTGTAAACAGAATTAGAGCCTGGAGTCTTTCTTACTAACGGTGAACATTACTGCTGTAGACGGTGTTGTTGCTATGATGCTTAAACATCCTGCAAGCTTGGCATTTTACTAGTGTCTCTTTTTTTTCTTTCCTGTAAAGGTAACTTTTCTTGGATAGTAAATATGATATCACCACTTCTCTGGCATTTGTTAGGGTAGCTTTGAGTCAAAAATGCCTCTTAATTTGCCTTATAGCAGTTACACTGCAATGTTTCAATGCATTTGGCAATCCTATTCGTTTTAATTTTTTCTCAGCAATACCACAGTTTTAATGACTGACTCTTACATGTTGGTGCAAGGCAGTAATGTTTCAAATTTTTTCTGATCCTTTAAAATGTCAATAAGAATGAGTGATTCTACAGAAGAGTCAGTTTTGAAAAGATAACTGGCTAGCAGTTTAACTTATGTTTATTTTAAGTATCTGAAGTTCCTTTTTGTATGATGATTTCTGTTGTCTGATATATAATTGTGAGGACCGTACTGCTGGAGCATCCTAATACACTGCCACGTTTTGTTTGAACCTTGTAATGATGACATTCCTTCAGTTGCTGGAGTTACAGTTCAAATTAGCTAGTGATGTTTCCTTGCAGATTACTGCATTTTATTACGAGCATTATATTGTAGGCAGAAACTACAAGAAATTTTCTAGTTTGAACTAGAACAGCTCCCAGTAAGGGCTGAAAGATACTGTAGTAAACTCCTGCACGTTGTATGAGCAGGGTTCATGCCTCTTCATGGATCAGGCTCCCTTTTGACATTTAAAGAAAACAGGTTTAACCCTTGATAGACATGTGTAAAATTGTTCTGAAAGAGTAACTAGCAATGTACAAACCAAGCCATGTCATAATGAAACACAGAGGTTGGAACTTAGTGTCTTTTACTTGAAATTACATGGGATACAGATTTGTGTATTCAGGCTGCTTGTGAAAGTTTTCAGACTGCATCGTGAGCGTTTACACTGTGGTGGCTTGTTAGATAATGCAGTGGTAATAATAAAAGAAAGTTCAGGGACTGGTGTTTTTGTGTCAGGTCAGCAGCTTAATTGACGTGTGTGTTCTGGGTTTTTTACAATTTGTAAGTGCAGTGGGGAGAAAACAAATGTTACTGGTGCGTGTGTTTTTACCTATTCTTCATATGAGAGCTGTTCCATTTTTGGTTCAGCCAGCTTTATCTTGACATTTACATTTTGAACTAGTAAAACCCTATCAAAATAATTCCTCAAATGGCTTAAATATTTGCAGGTATACTCTACCACGTGCTATGGCCAGCTGGGGAACTCAATTCATACTTAGGTATGATTTAGGCTGTAGTTCACATACATTTCTTGCAATGTCAGTATGAGCCAGGGTTGTTCTCAGCTTGAGTAGTTTATTACCTTCTTTTTTCTAACTCTTTTCCAATCTGTGCTTATGCTAGGGCACCAAATTTTTGTCTAAGGAGGAATGGCGAGTCCCTTCTTTATCTAGCTCATGTAGTTTCTTCTGGCCAGATCTTCAATTACATTAGGCTTGGATGCTGACGAAGTGTTGTGGTGACGTTTCCAAAAAACAAGATGCAAGGAAGAAACAACAACCTTTGTGTCACCCAAAACTAACAGGAAGAAAAATACCAGACAGTAAAGTGTCCCTTTCCCCCAGATAGGGCTCTGAAGGATTTAGTTTATCTGATGTACTACTGCATGTAAAAAAGACCATGTAACAGCCTTACTGGACAAGCTTCTTCCTATTCCTGTCCTTGGTGGTTGGGAAAAAAAAAGTGGTGTCCTGAAATATATCCAGGCTGGCTGAGAAAATGGAAGGAAAGTTGTTTCCTCTTGCAGCATCTGTTATTCCTTAGGTCTTTGCTGTGGAGTTCATGTTATAGCCTGATGTTCAAAGCTTCATTGATACACAACAGTGCAAGGTAGTAACAGCTGCTTGAAATAATTTATCTGTGCACTTTAATATCTATTGCAGTGCAATCTGTAAAAGTAGGTAAGGGATAAGTTAGGTTCACTTCAATCTCCTTTTTTTTAGGTCTCTTACGAATGAAATAAGGGTTTGTAGAGATGACCAAGAACAAAGTCTTTTGAAAGTGCAGTGCTCACAGGGGAAAACTATGTCTTTGGTCTGCATAAATTAAATGTAAGAGTTCAGCTTTTAAATAGAACTTGTGAAGAGTTGCCAACTTTAAAAAGGGTGCAGTTTAGCACTGGAGTTTGTCTTTAAAAATAGTTGCAAGGCTAGCAATTTATATTTAACTGCAATAAAAATAAGATGCTTGTTGGTTATAAGAGCCACCTTAGCTTTTTCTCCTGAAATGGAAATTTTAACTGTATGATCTTTACACTGAATTGTCCTTTTGCTTCTCTTCTCTTCCTTGTTCATGTGTTAGAGAAGTTGTTCCTCTCTGGATTTTCTCTTTTGTACTTTCAACGTTTAGAAGCTTTTTCTAATCATACTTACCCACTTTAGAAAGAATGAATGGTCTGTTTAGAGTTTATAAAGTTGTAGTCTTTGGTTGATTTGGTAAAGGAGATGTCCGTAGATGCCTGAAGGATTTCTCCAGAGCCTGTGTACACTGCCACTCCAGTAATTCCCTGTCACCTCTGTCCTTACACACCTGTACTTTACTGCACGGTGTTTGTTTTGTTCTGTGTGTGGTACAACCTGTGTAAACTCCTATTACCAGTCCTAGCTGTGAAACATTTACTCTTAAATTCTGATGCAAAAGGATGTAGCAAAAAAATGGGAAGGGGAAGAGTGAATGAGAACAAAGGTGGGAACTTGTGGTTTCACAGGCTAAATAGGTACCTAATTAGTGTTGCGTAATTGTCAGCTGAAGTGTTCAAAAATCATGATTAGCTTATTCTGAAATTAAGACTTAAAAAATAATAAAATACCCTAGGAGATAACTTTAAAATTCCATAGTTATTTGCCCCCTGTAATGCTCTAGGGGTTTGCAGTTTTCAAACTGCCCTCTGCAGGAGGAACTTAAATACAAATCAAAGGCCAAAAAGCAGACACAAGTAAAACTTCACTTCTTTTAAATGAGAGAAGATTTGATAGTAAGTAGAAACCTTGAGAAATTTAGGAATGGTATTATTCTAGGGAGACTTCCGAAGATAGCAGCAGCTGCCCATGCTACTATTGAAGTGTTCATCTTTTTCAGACAGTAAGCTAGTAGTGAAACACAAACCTGGTGATACTAAATGCTTCTAGTATCATAATGGCCTGTAGACCATGAAATTCCCCGGAGGAGCCAGAAACAGCACATGGTGTGGCTGGTTTCTCTGCTGGTGACATATTTTCTTTTGAGGGCTACTGGATAATTACAATGGTGATATGGTAAAAAATACCCAAAGGATATCAATCTCAATGACAGCTACTTGGAATCACCCTGAAGAAGTGTTATAAACATGGCAAAAAGTTAAATCTAAATATAAAACATCTGTCCACATCTACATTTGAAAGTAATTGTTAATTTCAATATTCTCAGACTCTGTAGTCTTTAAAAAGAAGTTACACTAAATGTTTCTCAACTTGTGTTCTATCAACAAAGGTGATTTAGAGGCATTACTGGAACAGAAGAAACATAGACTCACGAGAAGCTATTTTTAATAGGTCGCACAAATACCACAATTGAAAACCTGAAAGTAGGAAGGTGGAAGTTTGATAACTAAAATCCTTTTAATGCTCCTGTCTGTTACCCTGTGGCACATTTTAGTCAGTTTGTGGAACTCGCGTTGTTAGGAGTATTAATGGGAGGAACATTAACGTCTTTATAAATTGGTGAATCGTATACTGCAAGAACAGATCACATATAGCAACAGATCCTTTCCAACTCAATTATCTATTAAATGTAAAAGAAATACAGAGCCTGCATGTCTAAAGCAGAGAGCAAATTTGTAAACGTCAAGAAAACTAAAAGTTACGGCCCCCACAGTAAGTATTAAGTCATCCCCTAGTGAGCCTGAGTTTTTTGTGTTACTGGATAGGCTGATAAAATCATGCCTTAAAATATGTATGTTGTAGTGGTTATAGTAGCTATGGGGAACTTTTATTCAAATAAGCGTCCTGGTGCTTTGAAGGCATTGAACTGAATCATTCTGTGCATTTAGATACTGGTGTCGGTATTCAGATAAAATATTTTTACTTGTTGCAGTTAACTCTTCCATTTTTTCCAATGCACCACCGCAATGCAATCTGTGCAAGCTTTATAAAACCCAACATAAAAGAGCTTGTAGATATTAGTGAATATTTGAAATCCTTTACGCTACCGCTTAAAAAAGGTATATGCCACATGTGTTGCAATCTTGTAACAATAAAATTTCAGCTCTGGAAAGTCTTGACAGTTGTGGCTTTTATACTTTGTAACAGTGGTGGTTACAGGGAAGGGAAAAGGAAAAGGGACTATCCTTGAGACCATGGAGGGGGGAGTATGAGGGAAGAGACATCCTTTCTTTTTTCTCCCACTGTACATGCTCATTCAGTTTAGGAGTACAGGTTGATGATCAAACTTCATATGTAGTGTGGGAAAAAAAAAAGTTGTTTAGAAGTCAAAGCTGTTGTTCTGCTGCTTAACTGTCCTTGGGCAATGTCCTGTTCTGATAGCTAGACGGCTATTTTTTGTTTTCTCTTTTTCAGTGGGGAACTTGTTTGTATGATTAAAACACAAACATCCCTTTTAGGAAATCTAATTTTTCCTTTAAAAGAAGGTAACAGTAAATTTGAGTCCTTGCCAATGCTGTACTTCTCCCTCTTCAGGAAGTATGGATAGTTTGGGTTATCTGATATGATTATAGGAATATGATTGCTTGTGTTGTAAATGGTAGTAGAGATCTGGAAACAGCTGATCAAAACTAAACATCTGTAAAATGCTTTCCTGCTTTTTGTAAAGAATTTTTTGTGACAGACTTTCCTGTTGCTAGCAATCTATGTGCTGGCAGAATTAAGAATTATCTTTAAATTTTCTATTGGCATTCTCAGACTATTTGTTTCAGGTTTGCAACATCTGTAATGCTGTGGTACTGAGGTGATGCTGACAGCCAAATTAAAAGAATTTTATACAAATATTTCTAAAGATGATAATTTTTTTTTTAAATGAGTGCCCTTTGCTGGGTGAGGCATCGTGCACCAGGTAAATGTTCATCCAAAAACTCTTCAGTATTCTAGAAAAGTATTTTTGCATGGTGTATTCTAAGAAAATCGGAGCTAAACTTGGTGGAGATGCTTTGATGCTCATTATTCTCGGTATTAGTTGCAAAACAACTGGTGTGTGTTTGGGAGGGCGGAGAGTTGGAGCAGTGACAGCTCCGTGGCTGTAACAGGGCTACAGTCTGGGTGCCAGAGCTTAAGCCCGGGTGGTGGGCTCTAGAGAGTCACAGCGCAGCCTGGGTTGGGGGTGGTGGGATTTACTGCGCTGCGCTGTCGTTGCAGCCTGAGGCTAGGAAGTGTGCGGTCTTAAAAAGCACCAGGGCTGCGTGAATGAAGGGTGGAAACTAAGGTTACGTGACCTTCAGAAGGCTTCCTTCATCTTCTTCAGATTCGTAGAGATTATGGGAAATCATTTGCATAGCAGATGTAGCAGGCGGTTGCCACAGCTATTCTTAGCCCCCCCCCCCCTGTTTTTTGATCTGCT
>VXBJ01000967.1:89935-126411 GCA_013400055.1 Nycticryphes semicollaris
TTTAATAGCTATCACATGATCTCTGTGGGGTATATTACTAGAAAAATTGTCATTTATATGAATAAATCTGCTGTTGTCTCACCATAGACTGTACTTTCTACCCATCAGCTTCAGGATTTCCAGATTGACATTGAGGTTTCTCTTTTGTTTACTGGTGCTCTGGTAATATATTATACTGAGAGAGCAGCTGTTAAACTCTTAGCATAGAGGAGCAAAGTTTATTTTAAACTTACGCCCTTTTAAAACAAGCGAAAAACCGCCAGCAAACAGCAACAAAACCAACAAGAAGTCTTGGGTTGCATACCTGATAAAGAAGGCTTGGGTTGCATGCTTGATAGAGGGTGGCCTGCAGCCATAGTAGCCTCCTTGACCTGACAACGGGTCAGTCAGGATTCACACTTAGAGCAAATGCTCGGAGCAGCGATAAGCCTTTAATTGAAGAGACTTATCTGCTGCTTCTCTCTTTCTGCATTGCGAGCCAAGGAAGTCCTGGAAGATTTTTTTATTTTTTTTTTTAAATGCAATTGAATTCACAGTGTTTGGTGAAATAAATCTTGCTGTTGGAGTCACTAGTGCTGTCACTGTTAACAGCATGCATGTTCTTGGAGGCGTGCCCGCACTAGTGAACTTTCAAGTTACTAGTGGAGCATGTGTGTGGGGTTACTTAATGCTACTTCCACTCTCTTGCTAGCAAAAGTCCCAAAATACCAAATGCTGACTATTGCCTTTACGAAAGTAAATTGTGGGATTGGAATGGGGGTTTTTTTGTGGTTGGTCTTCTGTTAGTGCTTGGGTGCAGTGATAATGCCAATTCTATTCTAAGTGGCAGCGCTTTCAAAACTTACTTATATATCCTGTGCATTCATTACATACAGTAAGCATTTTATGTGCTGCTCCTCTTAATTAACCCCCTCCCTTCGCCCTCCCCCCCAGTCTCCCACTCTTTGTTACCTTTGTATTGGCATGTTTAAGTATTTTGTATTTTAAATCAATGTTTTCTCTGGTTTATAAATAGGCTGTTAACATTAGCTTCAGGCTGAGTGGTGGCATGCAAAGTTTTGACTTCATAATAATTTCAAAGGGTGTTGTTGACATGTTTTTAGAGTGCTCCAAAGTTCAGACAGAATTGAATGTAGGGTACTGCTTTGCCATCTTAAAGGAAAACCACTTCTTAAAGGGGAGAATTTGAATGAGGTAAACATGGTTTAGACTTCTGCTTGTCTTGAAAAAAAAAATGCAACCACTGATCTTAGTTATGAAAAAATAGCTAATGGGCATAGTTGGAAACTACTTTCCATAAGCATTTCTTCTTATTGTTTGGTAGGCAAGATGAAGCAGAGGTGTCTTCTGCTACACGCAGTGATTATATGTTTGCTGAGTATTGTAGTAGTCTGAGTAAATCTCATCTGGTAGGCCTGTAAGTTAATTTAAATGACTGTTAAAGACAGAGGGTCTGATTCTGATTACCAATGTAAAGTTATATAGGGGGATGTTACCTGAGTAGGTCTTGCATGATGAAGACTCCACAGCCCCCAGAACAAGCTCTTCCTCTTATTTTTTTTTTTTCCCTCTATGAGTAACCTCATGTGCTACTCTCTTCTGTGAACATAAATGTGAATGTGTTTCCGTGACTAGGAGTATATATGTGGTTCCTGTGAAGTACTTGGAAAAAGGGTGAGTAGATCAATATTAAGGAACACACCCATTTTCCAAATACAGTTCACAGCATGTTTCTTAGTTTTAGGATAATGTGTGTTGTGGATGAGGCATGCATAGAGTTCTTGAAAGATGCACGGCAGAAAAAGGTGTTGAAAACTGATTTTTTACACTACTACACTATTTTTTGAACTTTAAGTTATTTCTGTAATCTAGTTCTGATACTTATATTTTCTGTAAAGGATAAACAGTACCCAATAGTGATGTATGGTTGCATTTCAATCAAAGCTTGATTGCAAGTGTGAATTTAAAGGGATTATTTTTTTAACGACTGGAATTATTGACAGCACAGATATATATTTTTTTTTTTAATGCATGCAATGCAGGTTTGCCTTCTTAATACATTTCGTAGAAGTCTTATTACTGTATTTTCATAAGTATAGCCTGTTCTTTTTAAAGCTGATAATGTGTTTGTTTTGATATCATGTTGGTATCTTTGAAAAGTCAGCAAAAAAGTTTGACAGAATTGTTTTTTCAGATAAAGTTTACTCTGTAATATCTTGCTGTATTGTTGACTGAATCACAAATGAATGCAGCTCCCCTTGAATGAGAGGCTTTCTCTTTGTGTTTACAGGAACATTTTAGAATTTTGAATTCTAAACTACCAAGATTAAAGAATCCAACAGTCTAAAATTTTAGATTGAATTACTATTTATAGTTAATTTAGAAGTTATATTGTACTCTTAATTCTTTGAACCACAACACTTTATAATCTCAGCATAATTCTACTCGCTGCACCCCCCGCCCCCCAGCATTATACATGGCTTCTTGTTCTGGCAGTTTTTGTTCATTTTGTTCTGTATTTTTTTTAAAATGTGCTTTGGACTTGGGTATAGTGGGGTAGATGCCCTATAACACCAGGTGACAGTAGACATGAATTAACCTTGTGAGATACTGTTGAGATACTGTTGGGGATGCTGATCTAACTTTGCTGTTTATCCTATTGGAGTAGTGGAATTCACTACTTCAGAATTTGTTTTTAATTTGAGTAACTAAAAGCTGACCTGCTCCTGCTTCTCTGCATGCCACTGTCATTTCTCATCTCTAGAGCCTTACAGTTTGGAAATTTTTTTGTTTTATTCTAAGGTATTTATTTTTTGACAAGCGTATATACTCTTGCTGGCAAGTTCTTGTATTGTAGTAATGTGAATTTCCATTTATCAGGCAGCTTTACTGTCCCAGAATGTTTTTAGTTAAAAGATCGGACACTGGCAACCAGATTTTGGCGAAAATTGCTTTGTAAAATTCACTGACTTCTTAATGCTTTCATCCTGATGGCACTTTGACAGCGTTGACTTCCAAAAATGCAGCAGCTGAAAACGCTTTGTGGGTACTTATTTTTTTTGGCTGCTAAATAACCTTTTTGGGGTATGTTTGGGTTGAGCGTTCAACAGAAGCAAAATCACTTCATAAAAAAAGCTTCATTTGATACAGTGTCTTGATGCTCCAACTGCTTTTCTGAACGCCTTTTTGCAGAAGGCCAAGCCCTTGTGCACTGGAAATGTCAGCAAAGCTTGAATTACTGGTCACGTGCAGGTTTGGAAACAGTGGAACATTTTGAGCTGCAGCAGCTGAAGGGAAGAGGTGAAACATGCCTACTCTATAAATAGCTTCTGTAGTGAACGCATGCTTTTCTGCCTGCAACGCTTCTGTTGTCGTTTGGTAGTAATGAATGAGCCTTTCGGTTTAAAAGTGGAGCATCAGAGTTCTTGGGGTTTTTTTGGAATGGATAAGTGTTTCCAGCAAAGAGTTGTAAGTTTGAGTAAAAGAGGAATTTTCCCTCTGAAGGGAACTACCTATTTGGAGTCAGTGCTTGCATCTTCTAGCTGAAGAGACTTTTTCTGCTGCTTTGGATCTGTTAGTGAAATGTCATTATCTTAAAGTCCCCACACAGGTGACTCTTTTTGCCTTCTTCCAGGAACAGGTTGTAAATTACTGCTGGTGAAAGCTTTCTAGTAAAGCACAGTGCATCAATTTTTTTACCTGCCACTAAGTTTTCATATTTTATTTGGAGAATATTAGATGGTTATATTAAAAAAAAAAAAGATTTAAGGCTATGTCTGCAGGAGAGGGACATCCCTCCCCTGTTGCGGACACTCTCCAGTGTTGGAGGCAGTGCAGAAGGTGGCATTTGGTGTCTGGCAGGTTAAATTAACAGCCCTACCAAGTGCTTCTGAATTGTTTGCTGAAATTTCCTGAGTTGTTTTGGTGTGTTGAAACTTCTTTAAAGGTCCTATTTAATAACAACAATTTCTTTCTTACAAACCTAAAAGGAGAAGGAAAACAGTGTTTCCTGATTACCAGGCATAGACACCTCTGTGACATAGTTAGTACAGAGCTTGTACATTTCAGCCTGCAGGGACAGCTCATGTTTTTGTTTAACTGTAATTTAAGAAGGGTAGGTTAGGTAACTTGACTGTATTATTGCTATCATTGTTTAGACCAGGATTCATGTTTATAAATGTTGCTTGTAACATGAATTGTCAAAAAATCTCAGTAGAGAGGGAGAGGGAGCCATGCTTGTGTCTGAACAAGCAGACCTGTTGTTAACTCTGAACATTTCTGGAGGCATTCATCGCTCTGGGAAGACTTTAACTTTTTGTATGCTTGAATTATAAAGTGACAAATTAGAAGTTATAATATTGTTAGAAAATCTTGCATTGGGCCTTTTTCCTGTTGGAATCAATAGGAATTCAGGTACTTCCTGAAAGTAGAAAGGAGTGGGATCAGGCCATTTCACTATTCAAGTGTTAGCCTTTTCCTCAGCTCATAGATAAGGGACATTATGTGTGCTTTATAGGAAATCAATACTGAAAGAAAAATATCAAAAAGAAAACTCTTCATGGCAGGTCCTTTGAGACCAACTCATCTTTGACTTTCTGGGAACTAACCTGAAATGGAGCTGGCTGAGTTTTAACAAAGTCTCTCTTTTTGAGAGAAGGCACTTACAGGCACATGCTGTGACAACTGAAAAATCAAAAGGAAAGGCAGTGGGAGGAGCTCAAGATATTAGGGGCAATTCCACTCCCCCTCTCAGTGCACTTTGTGGTTTAGAGTCTCTTCAGCCTCAGCTCTTGACGCCCTCTTGCAAAGTCGAGGTTAGTGTTTGCGTATGACCATTTTCAGGGTAGAGTATCAGAGTAGTGCAGTTGAATGTAATCCAGACAGCGATGCTGACCGCACAATCTGCTCTGAAACATAGAGTGTAAACAAATGAAAAAACGAGAGATTTTTTTCCTTGTTTTCTGTAACTTGAGGAACTTTTCAAAAACAATTGGGGATACAATATTTTGGACTGGACCTGTGTATGTATGGCTCTTTTCCCCCACCTAGATTTCTTGTGATACTGCTTCCTACAACAGACTAACCTTGTATTTCAAGAATACTAAATCAGTTTTGGACTTTGAGGGACTGGTTTAACACCTTGCAGTGTCCATCCCAGATTTTATATGTTCAAGCCATCCCACTAGTATTGAGAGCCAAACCCGGGCAAACAGAGGTGGGTTTAGGTCAGATCTTCGGAGTCTGAGACCTTGGTTCAATAGGGTGCTGTGTCTCACTAGTGGCATCTTTGTTTGCTGAAGCAAATGTTTTACCATGTACTGTTACTACAATACAAGAAAACCTAGGTCTTTGCCCTGTGCTTTATTGTGCTGAATGGAAAACAGGACCCTAATGCAGACTTCTGAGACATTGCACTCCAGTCTATGTTTCAGTATTATAAATCTGATCTCCTGTGTATTGCTAACTGCAGCAGTCTCCATCTCCAAAGAGCTACACGAATGTAGCTGTCCTACTGGATCGTTTGGGTTAAGGTGAGCTTTAAGACGAGCTTAGTGGTGGGAGAGGTGAAAGCAAAGGCGTTTAAGTGACTTGTGTCAGTGAGTCAGTGGCAGAGTTGAGACTAGGACCTGGGTTCGTGCCACTAGAGTGCACTACTTCTCTCGTACTTAGTGAGAGAATGGTTAAATTTGCTGGTAGGTGCTGCAGGCTCCCTGGTGGGGGGTTTGGAAAATTGCTGCCAACTTGCTGAGTTACTGACAGTTTCACATTGGTCTTAATCGGATGCAGCTCTCTTCTGAAGCTGTCACTGAACATATAAATGTTAACTTCAAATTTTTATGAATCTTGTGATGGAATTGCAAAGAGGGCTTGTAAACTAGATCTTTACCCCCACTCCCCTTGATTTTACTGGAGGTGAAAACGGTACATATTAAAGAAAGGCTTAATCATATTTGTAATTATCACAAGTTCTTAAGATATATCACTTCTCAGAAATAGATGGTGACATTTACTTTATTAACAAAATGTTCTTAATAATAATATATAGTATTTTACACTATTAACTTACCTTTTTTCCCCTGCACAGGTTTCCACTTGAGTGGCACAGTGACAGAGCCTGCAATGCAATCGGAGCCAGAAACTGTTTGCAATGTAGCTATCAGCTTTGATCGTTGCAAGATTACCTCAGTGACCTGTAGCTGTGGAAACAAGGACATATTTTATTGTGCCCACGTTGTGGCACTCTCTTTATACCGGATCCGCAAGCCAGATCAGGTCAAACTGCATCTTCCCATTTCAGAGACACTGTTTCAAATGAACAGAGACCAACTACAAAAATTTGTACAGTATTTGATCACAGTGCACCATACAGAAGTTTTGCCAACTGCTCAAAAATTAGCAGATGAAATTCTTTCTCAGAATTCAGAAATCAATCAAGTCCATGGTGAGTTTGATGCTTGTTACTCCTTTTGCTTTATTTCTTCTTTGGTTTTGAGCTTTTTTGAGGCATTCAGGAGAGTGACCTCCTGAGGTACCTTCCAGCTGGAATTACTCTGTGTTTCTGTGGTGTTTACAAAAGAGGATTCTGTTATTGAATCTTTGCTTTAAGAAGTTTAGAAAGTGGCCTTCACGCTTATATTTTCCAGCTACGAAAAACTGAATAGCAGTGGTGTTTGGTGTAGACACACTGCTTCAAGAAACATCTTCCCAACTTACCAGTGGCATCTTTTGTTATTCTTTTTGAACTAATCTTCTGATATTTTGATTGTGTAAGTTTATTTTAATGGCAAAGCATAAAATCAAGTAGATGTTAGTGTGTTTCATTGCTCATTAAATATACTTTTATTACCCTTTGGGATTTGCTTTCTGTAAAGTCAGGAGAAAATAGAAAACCTGTATTTCAATGTCCTTTTCGTGTTTGTGCTGCAGCAACCTATAGCATCAGCAAAGGTCTTGATGTTTCCTGTTCTTTCTGCTGTACGTGGTTTTAATGGCTCTCACTTTCTTGTACTGAATGTCTTATGTCAATTTAAGGATGCTGGCTGTGATCTGAGGCTTCTGAGGTGGTTTTTCTGTGGATCCTGCTTGAACTGAAAGTGGGTAATAGTGAGTTTGAGCTGACCCAGCTAGTATTAGTCCTGTGTTCCTCTAAGGCTACCTGATAGAGGTGTCCTCTAAGGTGACCTGACAATAGGCATTAAGAGCAGTTTAGGGGGAAAGGAGTAAGTTATCTAAATATCTAGAAATACCTTATTGTTTTTTTTTATTTGGCTGTTCATTGACAAGAACAGTTCTTACATGTTAGCTGTCCAAGTTTGCAATACAAACACAACCAAGCTGCTTAACATTAGAGAAAGAAAAACAAGTGTGTGTTAAATACAGTGTAGACAGAACAAGAGGGAGTCTTTTTAATAACGGGACTCATCTGCAGCCTAGCTCCTCTCCTTAGGGGTCTGGTGGCCCTGGCAGGCACAGGCAGGTGGTGCTGCAAGATGGTGAATTTCAGGAGTGCTCTCTTTTGACTTCAGGGGGCTGTGGGGATGTGGCCAGAGGCAAGGTGGTAGCTCTAGTTGTTATGGAACATAAAGAGAAGGTGATGGCCAAGCTGCCTGGTGGTGATGGAAAGAAAGGAAAGCTAAAAAAGTAATAATGCAGGACATGAAACAATAGAGGAAGATGGTTAGATATTGTAAACTGATGGCATTTATAGCATGAGAGTTTGTGATAGCCTGAGCATGGGGAATTGAGGAGAAGGAAGAATTGTGGTGGGTGTAAGTGGCAGAAAAGATTAAAATCATCAAGGATGATTAGAAAAGGGGAAGGCAAGGGTGGGAAAGGAAGGACAGGTGGTGGCTATATATGGCTGTATTAGCTATGCTGCTATGGCTAATGTAAGAGAAGAAACAAGCTGTTGCAGAAGAATGATTAACTTGATCAACATTAAGTCTGTAATTACACTAATCATAGGCATGTTAGTCTTTGTCAGCTATTTTCTTACTGTCAAAATATCTCATTATTTAATACTATCTAAAGTATTTTTAGAGAGATATTTGATGTTTGTATCACAGCCCAAATAGCAAAAAGAATAGGAAACAAAAATAAATCGATGGCCAATTATGAAATTTCACAGGGTAGTTTAAAAATACCAACAAAACTAAAATGCTTTTTACACACATTGCTCTTTTCCTACTGAATGAGATTGCAATATATCTTTACTGACTGTTGGTGTTTCTTAAGATACTAAAAACTGAAGCAGAAAATCCAGGCAGTGTAAGAAAACAAACTGCTATTATCAAAGAAAGCAGGGTTACGAAAGAGGAACTAGTGTCTCCTGCTTTTCTTCAGAATTTAATGAAGAAAAGATCTGATTTTTTTTTTTTAAATGTTTGCAATGCTACAAAATTAGGGGATTCTTTCAAGGAAAAAGTTCCTCTGTGTAGCAAGTAAGTGTTCTTCTGGGATTCATACTGTAATTGTCGTCTTTTTATTATTCTTAATTTAAGGAATTTTAATAATTAACCAGAAGAAATCTACAAAAAATAATCAAAAGAAATCTATTTCTGGTTCTGCTAGCACAGGCTGGTGAACATAAGATCACTGTTCGCTCTGTCTTATCTCCTGTGCTGCTGATGTTCAGGTTGTAACACAACACTGTCTTGTAGACCTGCCTTGCATTGAACAGTTTAACTTCACCAAACTAATATTTGAAGATTAATTATATTAAACACTGCTTGAAGACACAGGTAAGTAATAGGAAAAACTTGATTATAAAAGTAAGAGGAGACCTGGCGTAGAAACACCAGAAACAGCTTTGATCATAGGAAAGACCTGAATCTTGAGTTGGACGAGGAAGTTCTTTTCAGTGTTACCTAGATGTGTTTTAATTTCAGGGCTTTTTTTTTTTTTTACATAACTTTTCTTTTTTCTTTTTTTTTTTTTTTCCTTCTCTCGTGGTGGTTCTACACTAAACTAGTTCTAGTTTTCATGTATTTCCAGTGATAAGTAAAAACCCCCAGCTCTTGAATACTGTGTACTTGTACGTAAGAATGATCCAGAATTTGAAGAGCTTTAACCACAGCATCTTGTTGACTTGCTAATGAGCTGTATAGGCAGGTGGAACAGCTCTGTAGTACTCTTCTGTCATAAAAGGTGAATTGGGTGATTGTTCATTTGCTTAAAATTGTCTTATGCAGGATTTGGTGACTGGCTTTGGCCACTTTTCCTTGGGCAGAAGGTTACTGGGGAAACTAGTGACTTACCCTGATGTCACTTACCTTTTGAAATGACAAATCCCTTTGAAGTTCTTGGCTGGATAGAAACGATGCAGTATCCTTTTTTCCTGGATGGCTAAGCATCACTGCAGGAAAAAATAAGGGGATGCTGTTAGAAGAACGTGAATGTGTTACCTGTTCACTAACTTCAGGAGAGCGGAGTTTACTTATTAGGAATCCTGTTCTGTATCTGCCATGCTAATTTTCACGTGGTGGTGATGATATTACGAGACGGTTTTGCACATATTTAAAGCACAAAAGCACCTCTTGTATTTGAGGAGATTTGTTGTGTTCTGATTTTTCTCATGTGACATTGCTACAGCTGTATGTGTTCCTGAAGATTTCAAAACTGGAGATGTGTGAGGTCTAATGTTCTGTACTGAAGGCAACTGTAGGTATTCATACTGATACCCTGATGTCTGTCCTGCATAACTCTTGCCTTCATATTGGGATTCAGTTTGGGGCTGCTGACCTGGGAAACTGGATATGGACTTGGATCCTGATTAGCTCAGGCTTTTTTCCTCCCTGTTAATTTTTTTACCATTGTAGCAGTGGAAGCTGGCAAGTGTGTAAGGCTATGAAGAGAGCAGTCAGGATGACAGATAATCAGCCAGGTTTGTCATCTTGGATTTGTCTTTCCTTAAGTGTGAAACTTTCACTTAATTGAATTCATTAGAAGGTGAATTCCTTAGATTCCTGAGAATTTGAGTAAAAATAGGAAAATTACTACAAGATTCGGGGGAAGGAAGGTAAAGTCTGTTTCATATTAAGCACATAGTAGCATTGATTTGTTATTATGTGCATAGGGAAAAAGGGTCTGCCTTTTAGTGGTATATGGACAGCCTAGCAAACAACTTCATTTCACCTTTTAAGCTGTGTTCTTTCTTTTTTGAATGTTTATTGCTGCTATTGCAGTTTTGGCTTCTAAAAGAACTTCATGGATTTTTCCAGACTCTTGCATTCTCTGACTTGTGATAAGAGTCAGTCGCCGGCACAAAACCACGTGCAGATGAACTCAAATTTAAGATTGAGCACCAGGGAGAAAGTGGCTTAAGTACATTTGTCCTCTCAAAAACAGAAGTACCTGGGCAGCTCTGTATTTGTCCGGGCAGATCTAGGTACATCCTCTGCAAACGTTAATCTGTAACATATATTAGGAGTGACGGTAGAGGCATTCAAGAAGGAAACGTATCAAAAAATTACTTTAACGCAAAATTTCAGAGTGGCGATTGGTGTTCCTATATATTGTAAGTTCAAAAAGGCAATTGGAGGTACAGGTAAGCATGTGTTAATATCAACTAAGTGTATTTAACTAAAATGATGGTGATTTTAGTGGAAAAATGTAGGGTAGGAGAGGGCTGAACAACAGAATAGTGTATTGTGTATCTACTAGAAAAAACAACATTTAGTGTTAAAGCAGATGCATTATTGAAAACATGATGGACTATTTCATATGGCCCTTCTTAAATTAGCAAAATTGAGAGTAGTTGCAAAAGAAGAATGTAGGAAATGGCCGGTGAGTTTCCTTTCAATCAGGATGAAAGTGAAGTGCTCTGATGTTTAGTATGAGAATTGTGTAGTAAACCAGAATGGGAAGGAAGTAACAACAAAACTATCAAAAGCTACAGAAACTTCAGAAACTCAAGTAAAATAACATCAAAAATAATTTATGAAATTCATACTTTTAGAAAAGGTGTACATGAAGCGTAAAAATAGAACTTGGTTATATAAAAAAATAAATAGTGAAGGGGCTTTTTGAGACAGGGAAGGTAAAAATAAATAAAAATAACAAATACTAGTCTGATAAGGAATGTGTTTTATCTACCACACTCAAGCAGACTTTGAAACTCCTTGCTATGGTGTTTGTTAGACCTGGATTTTAGCAGGAGAGGTTAGATATTATCAGCAGATAAGCATATGCATTTTGCTGTATGTACAAGTGGAAGGGAGAGAATTTTTTGGAAGTTAAAAACTTGTTGGAAGTGTATTTCCTTTCCTCAGCAACTTATAGTAGTCTGTCTTGTCTTTGTATTTTCTGTTATTAGCACTGGCTGCTGCACAACAGTTGCTATTTTTCTTTAAAGCTGTGTGCTGCTGAACAAGTGTTCTATTTGGCCCAAGAGTTCTGAAATTAAGTATAAGATGAAGTGACTTGTGTCTAAACTTTGAATCATTTGGGGAATCAAAGACATAATATTTTTGAAGCATTAATTTTATAATCATTGGCTTTATGAAATTATTGTTTAGAATAATTCTGAGCACAATACATTCATAAAACCAGTTACTGTGCTGTTGCAAATCAGCATACAGCAGTATTGGTTTCTAGCTGGGACCAATCAGTCTTTGTGTAGTATTCAGTAAGTCATGCTTTTGATTTGTAATATTTTTTCCATATTTTCTCCTTAATGCTGTCATGGGATGACACTTAATAAGTTAACTGATCTACAGTTAATTTGTATACTTAATAATATTATGAAATGAAGTTCAAAAAAGTTTCAGTGTTGCTCTAAGTATGTAATTTGACTCTTGTCATCAACTCTTGTGATACTTCAGAAATAAGCATCAGGGAAGCATACTATTCTTCTGGTGTTTTGACCCAATTTCACTGTTGCTCCTTGCTTTGCTGCTTCTTACTTTTTGAGGTTAAGTTTTGCATATACAACACCAGTTCTTGAATGTAGTTGCTCTTTTTGAAAGCAGTTGCTCTTAAAATTGCTATGTAAATGATCAAAGTGTTTATTCTTTTGAAATGCTTGTGCTTCTTAGAACGGGGAGTTGATGATACTTAACATGTAACCTGCTATGACTGTAAATATAAAAGGCTGCTATGGTGTTTTCAGGTTTTATTGGGGTGTTACAAACAGTTGTGCACAGCATTCCTGCTATGTTTGCTAAGATTGCAATTGAGTAATTCTAGTAAAAGAGATCAGTAATTATGTATGGCTTTATATACTGAGTATAAATACTTTATTGTATATAACTGTAAGTACCTGATGTAAAACCTATTTAAAGACCAGTCATGACAGAAGTTAAAGCCAGAGGTTGGAGGGAGGGAGATTAATATGTTAGTGTCTAGTTTAATTGCAAGTTTTGATATTTAGTATAATTATACTGTGCTTTTCACTTTCATGGTTCAAATATGAACTAATTTATCCTCATGACACTCCTCTAAAGCATGTAAGTAATACGTATCCCTAGTTTGCAAATGAGTAATGGGATTTGGTCTTGATACTGAACTGCACTGCAGAGATTAAATACAGAACTGCCTATGTTTCTCTTATAACCAAGTCATCTATCTGCTGAATCCTTGCTGTGCCCATTTGGGGCTCTGCTGCACCTGAGTGAAGCCACCACCTTTGGGTTGAACCTTCAGCTCTCCCTGGAGTTGAGCCTGAGTCTTCCTGCTGGCTATTGCTAGGGCTTCGTCTTGCAGCTCCCAAGGCAGCTTCCTCCTGTTGCTTGAATAGATAGTTCTTTTCTATCTACCCGGTCCCACGTCTTCAGAAGGAAAGCGACAGTGTAGAAATCTTGTCTATTGCCCAAGAGTGATCTGTGTTTGAGTAGGAGAGGAAACGGGCTAGATCAATCGGTGTTCACCTTCTGACTGTAAGTGAATGTAGTGATCTTGACAAGTGCCTGGTTGAGAGACATGGATATGGTCATGTCTTGACACCAAAACAAGAGTAATGTGGGTAAGGCAAGCTGAGACTTTTGCAGCAGCACCACTAAGACACCTGGTTACTGCTGTGGTGGGAAGGTGGTTTGGACATAGGCCTGATTGGGCATGCCATCTCTGTGCCTTGGTAGTGCACGGCTGTTGCTGAAGATTGCCAATGGGGGTGGAAGATCAGTGAATTTCAACTGTAGCTAGTACTGGTTACATGTGTACTGAAATTTCTTTATATATATGAATTAAAATTTTTGATTATGCTGAGTGTAGACAATATAAGATCTTGTAAGGAAAAATCACTGAGTCAGACGTATCCGTAGTACTGTGCTGAACAGTGTTACAGAACTGAAACCATTCTCACCTTGATGTCTTTGGCTTTTACAGTCTTCTAGCCTACTGGCATGAAAATAACGCTGGTGTAAGTTTAGCAATGCTGAGCCCCGGGAGAAGGTATATTTGGGATCATGCTGTGAGAAGAGGCCTTGATGGGGGCAGTGCTGCAGGCCAGGGGCGGTGAGCGCCCTTGTTCTTCTAAAGGAACCCTGTTGTTAATGAATCTGTGGTAGCTGTGTTGAAATTAAACCTTCTAGCACAAACTGACTGATGAGCTTTTGATAAAATGTAAACAGTTACGGAAGGAATTTTGGTATTTTCCCTAAATAGGGAAGCTTAGCTGAGGAATCTTGGGCTATTTTTAAATCAATTTAAAAGTAGCCATACCAAGATTATCTAAAGATAAATCTCAAATGAAGTGAGGAAAAATATAAATATATTTTGTGTACTAGTGGTTTTATATAGCCCTTTTCCATGCCTTTTCTCCGTGTTTTAGAGCAATGAAATATTTAAACTATTTGCAAGGTGATACTGCAAACCTGGGTCTGTGCAACAGCTGCACTGCTTGTACTTGTGTGGTTTATTTCCTTTTCTATCTTGTTCTTTGCAATTGAAGACTTACCAGTATGTATTATGTGCAGCTGACTGCACCAAGAGCTCTGTAAAACTAATATATTAAAGGTGGAAGCACTCACAGAAGAGGAAGAAAAACAGTCCTTAGTTTTTGTACGGTCCTGGGTGTGATTCCTTCTTTCTGAGATAGTTCTGTTACAGTTTCTGTGGAATGCAGAATTGTTCATTCAAATTTTCAAAGACACAATTCCTTATGAATCTAAATATACATGTGTATATACAGCAGTGCAGTGTTCCCAGTTGTAGGCTCTAGGGTTAGAGGCAGTTGAGGAAGTTGCTGAGCTGGAAGATTTTTATTTTATTTTACTCTCTCAGCAACTAGTAGACAAGACATCTGTCTGACCCTTAAAATCTTCCACTTGTTTTTTCATTGAATAAAGATTCCAGTATTTCCTGTGACTGCTTAAAAGCTTCACCTAGATGGGAGAACTGCAATTGTGAAATGAAGGCTTGAATCAATGGAATCAATGTTTAATTCCTGTACATCTGGAGAGCTGTAGCTATCTTTGCTTTTTGAGTTCTCAGGGCTTTTGAAAAAGCAAGTTTTTGCAAGTCTGACTATGTAATTTTCCTTCCTTGCCAGTATCCCTTTTTTTGGCTACAGAGGTAACATGGACTCAGATTTAAAAGAGATAGGTTGTGTAATGTGATTCAATTTCTAACATCTCGAAACCTAATAGAGATGGAGATTACATGGTTGTGACAAGCCCAAAATCAAAATGTCAAGTTAACTTGAGTCTGTGTGTGCTTAAAATACCTTACATTTGGTATTGTGATGCACTACCTTGCATTGTTTCCCTGACAGTCCAGGTAAGGGCTTTTCAGCCTTTTCAGCTTGAATACCTTTTAAAATATGTCCACTGGAAGTACAAGCATCTTTAGAAAAGGTCAGATTGGTAGATGGTGCATGAACTTGTGTAAATTAATTTTATCAGCCTTGAGAAGAGCTCACTGGTGGAAGATCACTAGTCTCAACTACAAAATTTGAGTGAGAACAGTCTGTGGCCAAAGCACTGATGGATGTAAATCTAGTCACTTCAGTTCATGCACTAGGTTAATTCAGATAGAGTTGCTCAGAGTTGACTCTGTGCTGATGAGATTGACTATGTAAAATGCTCCTTTGGAAGCACCTTGATCTTACACAGCTGTAACTCTTACTTGTGATGGAAATGCCTTTAGTGCTTTAAGACTTTGGATTTGTTTGGGGATTTTTTTTACTCTTTGTTTAGCTTTGCAGAGCCATCACAGCTCAGAGGGACCGAGGTGATGAATTTCCTCATGTTCATCAATAGCAGTGCTCACTAGCAGTCACTTAAACCTGAGCAAGATTGCTGAAGGTACAGGAATTACACAGGTGTTTTGGGGAAAGTGGTTTTAACATCACAGCTGTAGAAATACTATGCAAAGTCTAATATTCCTTGTAAAAGCGTTCTAATATAGCTGCTGAGATGGGGGAAAAAAACCTCATCTTGATTTTAACGTTTTAAGATATTATTTACTTAAATACCTTTTCATAGGCTGTAATTTCTAAGTGCTTAAAACTACTGAGAAGAAATCTATTTTGAAGAATGTTTAGATTAAAGCCAAGACAACCAAAACAGAACAAAACACAAATCCAAATCCCTCAGCAGTAGTCTTCTCCCCTGGACCTAAGAACCTCTCTTCTTTATATAGAACATAATGATTTCTTTCCTTGCTGTTTGCAGGTGCTCCTGACCCAACAGCAGGTGCTAGCATAGATGATGAAAACTGCTGGCATTTGGATGAGGAACAAGTCCAAGAACAGGTTAAACTCTTTCTGTCCCAAGGCGGATACCACGGATCAGGGAAGCAGCTCAATTTGCTTTTTGCAAAGGTGTGTTGACTACTCTAAACTTTCCCTTTTTTTCTCTCCCCCATTTCCCAAGCCAGTCTGTACTTGTTCAATCTTACTCAAAGTCATGTTGTTCTAAACCAAGACAAAGCCTTGGGAGCACGATGGCAACTTAATAATATGGAGTTGTACAGCAACAGACTGCAATCTGATGTGTCTTGAGATCAGTTTAAGGATATGAAATAACAGTTCAACCAGCTTTGCTGTTCTCTTCCTTCCTACCCCCAAAACGTTGGAGAAGTCTGTAGAAATTAGTCCTGCAGCAGTTTACATAATACACTTGTGGATTACTTGTGAAAGAAGTGTCTTTAAAGAGTTGCAATGTGATACTGAAATAAAAAATTGTTAAAATTGGGAAGGCAAACATTTTTTTTTTCTACTTATAAATTTCACATTACATCTATAAATTACATTTCTTATTTAATGGAGGTGGAATATCTAACACTGCAGCATATTGTCTGTACCATGATTTCATTGTATTTTCAAGTTTGTACTAAAAGACTTATTTCCTAGGTGCGAGAGATGCTAAAGATGAGAGATTCAAATGGAGCTCGCATGTTGACATTGATCACAGAACAGTTCATGGCTGACCCTCGTCTGTTGCTTTGGAGACAACAAGGAACTGCAATGACTGACAAGTATAGGCAGCTCTGGGATGAACTGGGTAAATGCACAGACTTCAAAATAATTTAGATGTTCATATGTTCAATTGTTTCTTTAATGAAGAAACAATTACATATTTGGGGTGAAGAGAAACTTTATTGTGGTATGAGGTGAAGCAGCTTAGTTTGCTGCAGTTTTGTTTGTTCAGTTGGGTTGGGTGAAATTGAATTTTTGATCTATAGCATGAGACTACTGCAGTTGAAAGAAAGGAGGCACGGTATGAAACAAGTACAATTGTACCAGCTTGTAAGTACTTGAGAATCTAAAAAGAACAAAGCAAAAAGTGGAAACCTAGCTATACAACTGAGGATAAGTATATAAGCCACTAGTTCTAAACGGGAAAGCTTAAGAAAGAAATCGATTCATGGCTAAAGAGAAATAGAAGGCAGAAAGAGAAGATTCATAGGAGTATGAGAAGATAGCAACAAAGGAAAGAAGTCCATTGCTGAGCAGAAAAGGAGATCAAATAACAGAGGGCTAAAACAATTAACACTGCTTTACAGGAAAGGTCAGTTGTGACCAGACACCTGACTTAAGTGTACAATGGAGAGAGGAAAACACAGGCTGATATGGGAAAGGGGTGTTTAAACTGGTAAGATTTGAGAACACTTGCTCCAAAGTGTTCCAGGAACTCAATAATACAGTTTCAAACTACTGCTTCAGAAGTTCTCAAAATCCATAGGATTTTGTGATAGGGACAGGAAATTCAAAACGACTTGAACATCAATGTTACCGATCTTTAAAGGTGGGTAAGTGAGTGAAAATAAGTAAATAAAAGCATTGCTTTCCTAGGTATAAGGTACTGTAACAAACTACTAACCAGTTGGTGTGTTAAGTGTGTAGAAGATAAAGGCAACCTGAATTAGTTAAAATACAGTGGTAAACCATATTTGTTTCTCGAAAAGATAATTTTCTGAGTGTATGAGTGAAGGGATTAATGTGTGTGTCTTAGCTGTAGTAAGCTTTTTGATGCTGTCTTGGGGGCTTTCTCAAAGCAAGCTGAAGACAGGCAGCCTAAATAGAATCACCTTGTGGTTCATGGAACTTGGAGTAGTTACCTGTACTCTCACTCAGTCTGGAAAGACACTTCAAATCTAGACTTATAGCAGTCATTGAGATATTATTGTCAATATTTCTATGCTTGATTGATGCAGTGTGGAACATAGAAAAAAATACTAAATAACGAACAAGCAAACAAAGAACCTTAGAAGTGATGCCTTACGTGACATTACATAAGCACTGCAGAGTCAAAGACCATAAAGCTTTTCATATATTTTAAAGGTCAAAAATTAAGCTGAATGAAATTAAATCCAAACAAAAATAACATGCTTCATTTAGAAAAGAAGTGACAGAAGCAAAATTTAAGTTTTCCTCTGTTAAAGATGACCATGGTTAATTGCACGTTGACTGGTGCTCTAAGACTGGACATAACCTGTTCAGTGTAAATTACGTTCGCTCTAAATGAAGCATTAGGCTAATAATGCACTAGCTTTCTAAGTGAGATTGTAGACTTCTGTGTTGGAAAGCATTTATATCAGAGCAGGCAAATCCCTTTCAGAGAGTGTAGGTATAACTACTTGTCTTCAGGTCTAACTTGTAATTTTTATCATGCCTTGGCTTGTTGGGGATTAACAGTTTTTGCCAAGCAGGGCACGTGCTTAGCTGGACATGTACACAGCAAAATTGTATCCCACTGAAAACTGGAGGGTCTCATGCTTCATTGCTTATGTGGGTTGAGCTGGAAGGTGGTGGGAGAGGCAGAAATGTGTTCTCCATCTGTTACCTGTAGCAGTGTTAACCACATGCTGCTAATAAACAGAAAAGGTTTTGTTGAATTTCCGTAGTGGCCTCTCGTTTCATCAGTTTCATATTAACATCATTTCTTGACAGCCCCTGTCTGTAGTAGAGGAGGTGGAATATCTCTGCCTGCAGCATAGCATAAGCAGTGGTTTAGATTAATGGAATTGATTAGTTTACCTCTGTTTAATCAGAATTATAGGTGCCACTCCCAAGAAGACACCGTGAACCACCAGCCTCACCAATACCTCTGCTTCTGTATTTGCAGTCTGAGGCAGACCCTCTTGTTTCAGTCCTGAACTGCTCTGCTGCCTCTAACAATATCAGAATATGTTGATTGTATGCCATGGTTTCAATTACAAATACACTTCAATCACTTCAGGTGTGCAGTAGGCTAAAGGTAGAACTTAACTTCGTTCTTCAATGTCTAGTGTTTGTTGCTAAACTGCCCACTTCTTCCTCACACCAGTAGGTTTCCTTCCACTGGTGCTTAGCAAGTTCCCTCAAAATTGTGATTAATTGGACGAATATCTGATCTTGACTTCTACCTTGTGTGAAATTTACAAGCTGCTGCTTGTAAACCTTGTAAACTATGCTGCAAGGTTTTTAAGCATAAACAAGTAACTTCAGCTTTGTTTGACTGGGTCACTCAAGCCTTTCATTAGAACTTAAACTGTTGCTTCCTCTCTGACATTGGGCATTGGCAAGCCTACTGGAAGGACACACTGGGTTCTGATCTGAGTGCCTGCTGAAGTCTATGGTAAATTGTTGCCTTCAGGGGAAGCCAGGTTGGGTTTGAATGTTTGGAGGTGGTGAGTTTAAAAAACAAACAAACAAACCCCCCAAACAAACAGAAACCCCCAACACACCCAAAACCCACAAATATTTCACATCTAAGTGTGGACCTGGTGATGTTCTACTACAAAGTCCTAATTTTGTAAGCAATTAACTATTCAAAAGCCTCAAGTTAATAAAAAATCCTTATGCATAACTAGCTAGTTGCTCTTTAAAGCAAGGTCAGGAGGAAGAATATAATAATTACGCTTAGCAGATTCCCCAGTTGTACGTCACTAATGTGTTGAGCTAAATGCTGCTTACGGAACTCCAAAGGTGTAGTATTGAAAAGATCAAGATTACAGGTCAAAGCTATAAGGCTTGCTTATAGACTTCTTGTACTAGAAGAATTTATTTGCAGAGTCAGCAGTGCACTGTTAATACTTCCAGCTTGCCACAGTAATACATGAATGTGCTTTCCAGAGTTTAGAGCAGAGTTGGAATTCTTTATGTTGCAGTTTAAATGTAGTCTCAGTAGGTGAATTTCACATGCTGATCTTTAAGTGTTTTAACTCTTGGTGACCATGGTTGAAGACTTCAGTATATCAAAGTGATTAATTACATGAAGCTTATTGCTTTCCCTTTTTAATTAAATTGCATTGATAAAATGGGGGGATATGGAAATGTGTGGTAAATATCTGCTGGTGCCTGTTGAGCTGAGGTCTCCAATTTGACGAGAAGGTCAGTTGACCCTCTTTGGAGTCTAGAGGGAAAAATGGACCATGCAATCCTTACTACAGCAGTAATATTCATCCATGAAAAAAATCAGTAAAAGTTGCTTGTTCTCTACTGAAGTGAAAAGATTTCCTTAAAAAAGGGGAAAAAATTGACTTTGTGCCCTGGCCCAGGGACTGTGATGGCTGTGAGGCTCTGCTTTGGAATTAAATGTTGAGCACTGCCAGATGCCAGACATCAGGAATAGGCTGAGTTTTGTCGGCAAATGGGATCTGTGAGTTAATTGGTGTTTTCTGCAGGCTTTTGGCTGTGAAATGAAATTGGAAGCCCTTTAGCCACATGGATAATACAGGACCTGAATACAAATGTCACATGTCACCATCAGGGCCCACTGTGAAACAATAGTGTTCCCACTCGAACAGTGCGCCATTACAGATCATTTAAATATGGGGATTACATTTAAACTAAAAGCCCCATTTGCCTTTTACTGCAATTTAAATGTCCTCTTAGCAAAAGCTAAGTGACAAATTAAATGAAAAAAGTGCCCACATTTTTAAAGCTGTAATGCAAAACAACCTTTTATTGCTTCTCATGTGCCACGAATGAATCATTATACTTGTCAACCCTAAACCAAGCCATAATTGGAGCAGCTACTGTTATCAAAGCGGGGCTGCTCTTGTGACAGCTTAATAAAGCTGAAACTGTTAAATTAAATCCCAGATGCTTAATCTGATGAAAGCAGTCAAGTAGAAGAATCTAAGACAAGTATCTACTGCTTGGTGGAGTGATGGAGCCCAACAGCTTGTCGACACGTAGATTACAGGATCAGATATTTTTTTTGTGAACTACCACTTTCAGTATCTTCATATCATCTTGCTTTCCTTCATGGCGAAGAAACTCCATATAATTTGCATGTTTCAAAACAAACATTTCTAGTAGATTTCTTCCATTTTGATATTTAAGAACAGTTTAAGGAGGAGGAGAGCTGGATTTTTTTAAGTCAAGAATTAGTTTTTTGTGGAACAAAATATGATGGCTGTGTCATGAGGAAGAGGGTGTGTCCCAAGAGCAAACTATTGCAAGGCAGGGCAGTGGATAAAATTGGTGAATACATTCTGGTCTCTGTTGGCCCTCTTATTTTAGGATGTTGAGAGAATTTAAAAGATATTCTGTACTTCTAGCTGGGTGGCCTCCACATTTTAATGCATAAGCTTCTCCTGTCAACCTCAACCACTTATTTGGTATCTAAAGTTTTTAAGTGGAGGAACCTCTCGCAATACTGCCATGAGCTGGCATCCTTAGAATCCTTTCTGTCATGCATAGTAAATGGGCTGTTGTGATAAAGTTATTTCCTGGGTGTAATAACATGCCTTTGTCTTAGTAGTTCTAGTAGTCTTTGTAGTTTTTTCACTAACACTTTAGTACTTTGCCCTGTTGTGGGCTGCTTTTTAAATCTTGGAACAGCCTGATGATCTACTTGAGTTCACATTTGCTGATATTTTGGCTACTTTCTGGATTAGAGTGATACATTTTTGAGTTAAATTTTAAAACTGAAATACCATTTTACAAGATCATGTCATGTGGAGAAATAGTGAAATATATTTCCTGAAGGATCATGCCTAAATTTTTATTAGTAACACTTTGCTCTTCAGATAAAACTTAATTCTAAATGTTGAGTTTAGTCAAGGAATCATTATAGATTAATTAAGAGAGATTTAATTACTTTTTCGCCATGAGCAAACTAATGATTGAGTGTTAAATAATGCATTTTTGATTTAAAAAACACTCTGAATTTTTCTGATGCAAGTTTATATTCGTCTCAAGAAAACAGCAAGATTCTTTTAACCTGAACTAAAAGAAGCTATACCCCATCTAAGTTCCTATCTCAGCTATTCCTTCCCTTTGCAATTAGAGAGGCAAACTTGTATGAATGAGGCATGCCAGTTGTTCTAAACAGATTATCTCGGCTCAGTACTGAAGTGGAGGGGGAGAAAAGGACAAAAGCAACTAGGGTTGTTGCCAATATGCCCCTAGAGAAATTCCTTCCTGATGCCAGATTTGATGACTACTTCAGGGCTGCCATAGAAAAGAATCATGAAAGTTAAGCATTCATTGCAGTTTTTGTGGTCTCATACCCTTTTACTGGAGCTGCATACTTCATGCAATCCCGTTAGGATTAGCTATGCAATAGAAACATTCATTTTCTCCCATATTTTATGGTATTTAAAAAATGGTACAGCAAGGCTCGAAGTTTCAGATTTGAGTGCCAAGCTTTTATCCATATATTGATTATTTTTTTTTTTTGGGTATCCCAAGTTCTGCTTGCATCTTGCTTAACTTTAAAGCTAAGGAGAGCAACAGCGCCCTGCATCTGTAGGAAATGAAGTTAGCTCAGTTTTTTTAAGTTTCAATTAATCAATTACACATAGTACATTTCTGGTATGGAAGTGAAAGCTGTAGGAAGACCTATGTTTCAAAGTTGGTGGGATGCACCATGCTTTGCACCATTTCCCTTGGTTGGGACTTCTAGGCAGAGTAATATCTTACACATATTTCTGTCTTCAACTGTATCATATCCAGTAGACTGTCTTTGCTAAATTGATCATCCTTCTCCTTTCTTTTGTTTAGCCTTAGCTGCTATGGTGTGGTTATTGTACAGGTATAAAACATATGTAGATTCAGTTCATGAACTTCAGGTTACATCTACTTTTGCACACAATAAGCTGTTAATATACATCAGTGCATTAAAGTGATTTTGTGCTATTGGAGGCACTAAATTAACAGTACTTTTGAATTTGCATCAAAAGACAGTTTTGCTGTGCTAAGGCATGACTTAGGGGTGACAGCTCAAAGAAATTGCTATCCTGGCCCTGGAGTGTCTTGGTTGTTGCTATCACTTTCATTTCCCTGGTGAATGAAGTCACGCTGCAGTTCTGCAAAGATGGGTTCTGTACATCTCTGAGGATGATTTCCTTCCTTCTTCATTATTGGTATATGCCATAATGGTGTTTGAAATGAGGGTAGATGAGGCCGAAGTATGACAGTAAGTGGGAGCTATTTTCAAAGAGGGTATTCTTTCCTGTGACATTTATCAAATTTGAAGAATAATGGTCAAAGTAATTAACTTTAGTCTATAACCATAGCTTGAGGGGCTTATTTTTAATGCCATACAGAAAGTTTGGGTTCCCATTTAGTTCAGTTGGACAGAAAGTACTTTTACATCAGGAGCCAAATTTCTTGAAGTACCCACATTAAAACAGTTTTTGAAGTTCTTATTCCTAAGATGTTGAACTGATTAACCTATAAATGTCCTAAAAAATAGTTCTGTATTGGAGCTCGTACAAAACTCATTGTGGCCTGAGCTATGAAATTGTGACTGCTGCGATTAAGGGCAGAGATTTACTATGAGCCCATGCTGGTACTTAGCATTATTTTTTTCTTCCTCTCACTCTTTATTTTTAATACTTCAGTAACAGTAAGCTGCCATTTTATTTTCCAATGCTACTTACAGTAAATACCAGAGCTAGAGAAGAAATAGATTTCTAGAGAGGAATTACTGAATCTTCAGTGATTTCTTGGAGCTTTACTATGGTCTGGTAATCTAGCCTTGTAATATTTTTCCCAGCTTTGTCTTGAATGGATACTGGAAAAATAACTGAAAAATTTGTGAAGTAAATTAAAGTGAGAGGTGTAATAATCTCAGTTTGTTCCAGTCTGTCAAAGCAAGACAAAGGAAATCCTTCATAATTTAGCATAACTATGTAGAGTAAAAAATGTATAGGGAAGACACTTCTGCCAAGTAAACACAGGGTAGATGAAAAATGTAATTGGAGCGAGGCAAATTTAACTAGAAACTAGAAAAAAACTTAGAATTTTGAATTGCAGTAGTCAAGCAGTAGATCAGCTAATCAGGAGCTGTGCTAGATTCTTGTATTAGAAACCCTAATTAAAGTATGCTGGTTTTATGAACACTCAAAAATTGCTTCTGGACTGGAAGATGAAAGTAACTCCAGAAATCTCAGAGCAGGAAAGAATTCAGACTAGACAATCATATTGTGTTCTTCTGCCCAGTTACAGTGTGTTATTTACATTCTGTGAGTGTAGTTGTGTCAATCATACTTTTTTCTGAACTTCCCACTATGCAAGGGACTGTTTACATAGTTCTACTTTTCTTAAAATGTGAGGTATCTTCATCCCTTTCTTTTATGAATATCCCTTGTTTGAATTTATCAAACTTTCCAGTTTTGCATCTTCCTAAAACAATTAAGCGTGAGAGGAGTTAATTTGTATCAGTGATAAATTTACATGGAGGTAGTCACAACTAGTGGGTTGGGTTTTTTTTCTAGAAATTGCAGAAGTATCTGAAAAAAGATCAAACCTCTGTTTTGGTCAGGACTACACTTTGTGTTCACCACCTAGCCATAAACATTGGCAGTCACTTAAAATTGCGAAGAATCATATTAAGATACTCAGAAAGGAGTATTTTTGTACTATTTGTGCTAGCATTAGCAATGCTTGTACCTTCAGTTCATTGACTGAACAAATGAATAGTTTTGTGAATATTAGGGAGATCAGAGAGATTAATTTGTAATTGCTTTATGTGTTCCTCTGCTTTTGTAGACTAATAACCCGTGCCGTGCTACAGCGGTTAGGTTATAGAGTACTGTAGGTGCATAGAGGGGCATCTAATGGACATGTGACAGATGTGCTCTCTTAGGGAGATTGTAGTGTTGGGCTATGATACTGTAAACTGCACCTCTCAACCATTTTATGCTCTTATGTGAAACCCTGTGGGTCAAATGGCAGAGTATCTGCAAAGATGCAGAAGTTTTTAAAGGAAACTCAAAAGAGCATAATGCAAAGCAATGGGCTTGTGCAAGTGATGGAAGTGCCTATTTCCTTTTTTTTTTTCATTGTGCTAAATGCTGAAAATGCAGGAAGATGGAACCAGGAGTTTTTTTGTTGCTTGACACACACTGATCAGAGTATGTAGTTGATGATAGCTTAGAATAGAATCTCAACATGTAAATACCGGTTTCCTTTCAGCCAAATACACATATATGCTTGAAGCAGCAGTATGCAGTAAGAGAGAAAGGGAAGCTTAAAGAATTAAGCATTTATTTTTTTGTCCATGGGTTACAGCTCCACTCCCTCTAATGCACATTTGGAGTCTAGCGTGCAGAAGAGCAATGATTCCCTCTTGCCATCAGTGCTGCAGGTAATCTGTTGCATTAATCAGATGGCTAGTGTGAGATGCATGGAGAGTGATTATACTATCACACAGAATACAATCAGCATGAAGCACTTGTCAAGACCAATACATCAAAGTTTAATTCAGTAATAGAATGAATTAGAGCAAAATGAAACATTCTGTTCTTGAAGAAACACAGCACCCATAGAAAGTCTTTTTCTTTCTGAAGGCTGCACAGAGAAACCAGAATGCATTAAGGAACTGTTTTTTATGAATAAAATTGCAAGTTGGGTCTGACTGAATACTGAGAGGACTTTTGCTTGGGGTTCTTATCAAGGAGAGAACAGCACTGAAGTGCTTTGCCTATATTCACTATTCTATAAAAGCAGGTGTTTAATTGGAGCATTCTCCAGTGGGACTTCCAATTGTGCTTCATTCTAATGGACATCTCCATCTTCCTCCTCATGCAGGAGGAAGGTGGCTTTGCCAGTCAATCTGAAGGCACTTGTCCTCTTTGAGAAGGAGTAAATACCATACACTACTGTCTTTGATATTTCCAAATGGCTGTCCCAGTGAAAGTGTGTATGTGTTTAAAAAACAGGCATAAACCACTTTAAAATCCTTTGCTGACACTTGTAGTTGAAAGGGGCCATAGGTTCTGTTTTCTAATATTGTTTCTGTTCTGGCACTTCCAACGCTGGAAAATAATGCTTTTGTCATGGAATTGATTAGACTCACATGGGGCACAGTGGCAAGTGCTGAAGCTGGTTTGTCTGTTGCACAAAGGGAATGATCTTGATTACATGGTTCCATTTTCTTTGTAATGTCCAACAAGTCTCAGCTGTGGTTACACAGGTATTGTAAATGCTGACCCAAGGTTAGCTACACAGCACCCTTGACAAGTTAGTGCAATATATCCAGGAAAAGCAGATGTCATGGGAAGACTGTAATCAAACAGTCAAGCAGAACTGTATGCTGCATCTTCAGTCATGGCCAGTGGCCCACTAAAACTGCTTCCATCACCACCTTCCCATTTATTGGAGCAAGAGTGAAGTATAATGGGGTTTATGAAAACAGAGCAATGCTTAATCTCTTGGAAGAGTCTCTATACATTCCTTGCACTTCCTTTAGCATTATGAATATATGCATACACAGGATGTGTGACTATTGCAACATCTACTTTTACAGTGACCAAATACTTCTTTATATTTTTCAATTTACATATTTAAATCCTAAACAGCGTAAGGGCATGCTGTCCTTTTCTCCCCCAGAAATTCAAAGGTATGGGTGTCTACTGAGAAACACAAAAATACTGATGCTCCACTCTGTGTACAGGGCAGGCATACATTGCATTGAAGCAGCGGTGTAGCTTTTTTTTTGTGATGGGAGGCACACTAAAGAGGAGTGACAACTGGGCATTTTCAAAGAAGGGCTGTCTGAACCAAAAGTCTGTTGTGGCAAAGCTGTCTTTTTCTAGGTCAGAACGATTAGTGCTGAACCAAAATGGGCGATTCCTCATGGCAATATGACAGTTCTAATATTCATTCCCTTGTGAAATTAATATCAAATTGCAGTCACAGCATGTTTTATTTTCCAATTATCTTCTTGGGGAAAATTTTGGTATATTGTATTGTGATCATTTTGCCACTGTGCTTTGAGAAATTTGGTATTGGAAAGACATAGGTCACAGTCAAAGAATCCAAATCAGAACTTTTGGTTTAGTAGTGTGTAGTTCCAGGAGAAAGATGTGTCAGCCTGTTGAGAATCAGTATTAAAAGGTACTTGTTACCTGTGGAAAGGGAGACAGGGAGAAGAGAGTGAACTGCATTAGAGAGAAAGACAGTGTGTAAACACAAAGGCGTTCTCTGAGGTTTCAATTTGTTTTGGGCTTTTTGTGTGTGTGGGGTTTGGTGGTGGTTTATTTTTTTCATTTAATGAGACACTTGTTAATATTGCAGGTGGTATCGGTGACATCATTAAACCTAGTCAAACAGGTAAACTTGAGAGTGCCAGGAATGTATTTTGGGAAAATTCTTTTGAGTATCGTCTGTTGCCCACAGCAATTTGTAGGCTGAAGTCGCTAGAAAAGGATTTAGATATGTTCCCCACAGATCACAACTAGCTGCTTTTCATTTTTCCATAAGTCTTATCTGTGGTAAGGAGTAAGTGTGGTGAGTAGTTTCCTGGTATGGGAGACATGAGGCAAAAAATACGGAATCTTTTTGTTTGTGGTCAGTGTAAACCTTTAGGTTGGTGTTGACATATAAGGGCCAGCTCAGGGAGATCNTTTTTGTGATGGGAGGCACACTAAAGAGGAGTGACAACTGGGCATTTTCAAAGAAGGGCTGTCTGAACCAAAAGTCTGTTGTGGCAAAGCTGTCTTTTTCTAGGTCAGAAGGATTAGTGCTGAACCAAAATGGGCGATTCCTCATGGCAATATGACAGTTCTAATATTCATTCCCTTGTGAAATTAATATCAAATTGCAGTCACAGCATGTTTTATTTTCCAATTATCTTCTTGGGGAAAATTTTGGTATATTGTATTGTGATCATTTTGCCACTGTGCTTTGAGAAATTTGGTATTGGAAAGACATAGGTCACAGTCAAAGAATCCAAATCAGAACTTTTGGTTTAGTAGTGTGTAGTTCCAGGAGAAAGATGTGNAGCCTGTTGAGAATCAGTATTAAAAGGTACTTGTTACCTGTGGAAAGGGAGACAGGGAGAAGAGAGTGAACTGCATTAGAGAGAAAGACAGTGTGTAAACACAAAGGCGTTCTCTGAGGTTTCAATTTGTTTTGGGCTTTTTGTGTGTGTGGGGTTTGGTGGTGGTTTATTTTTTTCATTTAATGAGACACTTGTTAATATTGCAGGTGGTATCGGTGACATCATTAAACCTAGTCAAACAGGTAAACTTGAGAGTGCCAGGAATGTATTTTGGGAAAATTCTTTTGAGTATCGTCTGTTGCCCACAGCAATTTGTAGGCTGAAGTCGCTAGAAAAGGATTTAGATATGTTCCCCACAGATCACAACTAGCTGCTTTTCATTTTTCCATAAGTCTTATCTGTGGTAAGGAGTAAGTGTGGTGAGTAGTTTCCTGGTATGGGAGACATGAGGCAAAAAATACGGAATCTTTTTGTTTGTGGTCAGTGTAAACCTTTAGGTTGGTGTTGACATATAAGGGCCAGCTCAGGGAGATCTCCATGGAGCAGCATCAGAGCGAAGTAAGAATATACTCTAGGGTTCTTCCAGTTTGTGTGTGGTAAAAGTCTGGGCACATGTGAATTTTTTGTCAGACTTTTCAGGACTAGGAGCAGGACAGGAACTGGTGAATTGAAAGAGCCAGAATGGAGCAGATGTCAGGGGAGGGGGAAGGTGTTTAGGGAGCAGGGGGAGGAAGAAATATGAATACAGGCAAGCACACACACAGGGAGGAGGAGGGAGGAATCACAAACACACACACACAAAAACCACCCCAAACCTGGGAACCCAAATAGGCTGAAGAGTGTGGAGTCATTGGTATTATGCATCATTCTCCCAGATGGCAGCCTTTGTAACACTACAGGAGTTGAGCCTGAGGCTCTTTCTGTTCCCTGGAAGTTTTGTCTCTCACTCCTCTTCCTGCAGGGGATTCGGCAGCCGTGAAAGCTGGGTGAGATCTCAGATCTGCAGGCAGCTCGCCCTGAAGTCAGTTGGGCTCTATTGATATTTTAAGTGGTTTGTATGTAAGGTTTATTAGAAATACTCTTGTTGTGCTTCATTTACATAAAAATAGCCCGGGTTTCTGAGACAATTGCTGCTAACAATGATGTTATGCTTGACATAGCTTCCTTCTTTAAACCAAAGAAGTTTTTAAAGGATTTCGGGGTATTTCTTCCTTCTCCTGCCTCTTAGGCGTACTGAACTCACAGTGGAGCTTATGAAGGCAGTGAGTGAATTCCTTTGCCTGTAGGGGTGTTTAAGATGTTGAAAAAGAAAAGGCTGCTCATTTTCTAGGGACATGGTGTAGTGTTCTGCTTTGCTGGATGATTTAAATACTTACTAAGTGCAGTTAAGGGGTTCCATTTTGCCTTTGCTGCAGTGTGAAAACACTGGGAATCTGGTTACGAAATATTAAATTTATTTTGGGTGGAGTTTTTTGTTAGGTGCTAGGAGGTACAGTGTCTCCTTAGTATCAAGTGATGCTTGATTTTTGAAAATAAATAAGCAAGCCCCAGTTAACTGTTCTCCAAAGCTTCCCATTGGGCCCCATCTTCTGTTTTGTCTAGCAGACTGCAAGAAATACAGCTGTTCTGTCTTGGACAGTGCTGGATACATTGATGCTTAATAACAAAAAACAGTTGTAATTTGACTCTGGAGAGTGAAAGATGTTAGTGAGTGTGTCTAAAGAAAGTCACATGATTTGATTTTAAAAGAAATTTCTAAAAATAATATTGGCCTTATTCACTCCTAAGCAAGTTTCAGACTCAAACCAAACCAAAAACCTAAAACACTTCTTATTACTGCACAGTTGTTTTTGCTACTGTGCAGTAATAATCTGCAGTAATGTAGTGTGTCTCTGGTATTCTGTACTGTACCATATCGACCTTGGATCCTTGCAGGATCCTTGAGGACCAAGCTGTGTTTCCACGGGCTCCTGTGCTGTGGCATACTGACATGTGACTGACTTTAGGAATGAATGTGATGTGGTGGCCTGTGCTCTGGGTATCCATTTTGCATTCTTAGTTAGCAAAGCAATACTTGAACGTAAAAGAACCAGCTGCAGTTTTTATTCTTTTTTTTCAGCCTGTCATGAAGATTGCATAGTCTGAACATATTCTTTACCTCTTGTAGTGTATAAGGCACGTTCTCAATGAGCAAATGAACTGTTGCTAAACAGTACTTTCAGATGTCTTTATGCTTCTGTTAAAGTTTACACTGATGAAGAGACAACTGATTTAGAGAAAAATCTTTTCATTTGAAAGTTGTTGCTAGAGACCTTGATGTACTTATGCCTGCCCTGCTGTATAGTCTCAGGGAGTAGGTTCCAAAGTGATGGTATGTGTGAAATGTCAGCTCAAATTAGCTTTCCCATTGAGCTTCATAAACAGAAAATGTAAAACAAATTTTCTAGTGTAACCAAGTTACTGAAGTAATTGCAGTAAAAGTGTCTTATTCCTATTAGACTGAAAAAAACCAGTGTTTACTGGATCTCTAAGACCCAGATGTGTTTGGGAATGAGTTACATGATCAACAGTACTTCAGCTGGGTTCTGAGTGTGGAAATACGTGTTTACAAAATACATATCTTACTAATGCACTTTTTTGGTTCCTGTAATGTGAAGCTGGAAGGTACATAGTTCTTGTTCTTAGAAAACAACATATGCTTCTGGTACAAAAATTAGAAGAAGAATTTGGGTTATTTCCTGCTGTAACCTTATGTGAATTCTTGTTTGCTTTTGACTGATGATCCTGTCTGATGATCCATACGTTGTGAACTCTGGATTTGCTAATATAAAAGACTTCTTAATGCCTTGTAATTGAGAAGGTTGGCTTGGAACTTGGAAATATCTTTCAACTGCTTCAGAAAGGCCACACCAGCTCCAAGACGCTGCACCAGGAACTCAGTCTGCCTGGTGTTAGGCGTAGATGGGAAGCAAGCAGTGTAGACTTTGAGGGGAGAAAAAAGCATTACAGTATAGAAGTTTGCAATTAGTCATTGGCTGCCGCATTTTTAATAGAAAACATAATTTAGCAATTTTTTTAAAATCAGGTGCTCTGTGGATGTGTATAGTCTTAAATCCCCACTGCAAGTTGGAGCAGAAGGCCAGTTGGCTAAAACAGCTGAAAAAATGGAACAGTGTGGATGTTTGTCCCTGGGAAGATGGAAACCATGGAAATGAGCTGCCCAATTTAACCAATGCTTTGCCTCAGGGTGCAAATGCTAACCAAGGTGAGCCTAAACATATGCACTGACTGCAACGTATAATATAACCTCTATCTTATATACCCTAGCCTTGCAGAATTCAGCACTCTTTCCTGGGACAGGTAGCTTTCTTGTTGAAGACTGACCGGCCAAAATTATTTTCACTAATACTATCCTAGCAGAAAGGATAAATAGGTAGCTTTTCTTGTGCTGGGGCTGCAATGTTTTCAAACCAAGTATTTGTGTTTAGGTAGGTCTTCTAACTTTTCACTTGGTGCTTCTAAATACATGTTGCATGAAAATTGGATGCCCTTGAAGTATGTCATATAAAAGCCTGTTGTTTCTTTGCTTGACTATAATCTTGTATTCCTTCTGGTGTTGGGGGTTTTGTTTTGTTTACGCTTACAAAGCCTTTGAATACCTATTTAAAGAGAAATCTGTTGCAACTGCATTAAACTTGGGTGTGTGAGAAACTAAAGCAGCTCTCTGTGAGAAGTGTTCTGTATGTGCAGTCTGCATTGTCAGGTGGGGAGCAGGGGAATGTGCAGTGACAACACTGCCATCTTGGAGGATGTGTTTCTTCTTACTTGATATCATGCTTTCTAATCTAAAATGTGATTATCAAATCTGACAGAAGCCTTGTCCAGTCCTCTTCAAGCAAAGATGGCTACTTGGCTAATATCTGGGGAAGACAACATATATTTAACTAGGAAAAATCCTCATAATCTTCAAGCCCCTCAGTATTTTGACATGCATTTCATGTAAGTTTGATAAGGCTAAAATTAAATGCATGGGAGGTGGCAGATTTGGACTTAGGTGGGTTTTCCTTGTTCCTTTTTCTTGGAGAATTACCTCTGAAGGAAGTAGACAGTTTTCATTTTTAAAACTCACAGCTAGCCAGGGATAGAAGTTCATTCCACGTATAACTCCTTACAGAGGTGTTTTGTTTTCTGTATCTCATGGTGTTCAGCACAACCTGGGCAGTGTAGTGGTAACTGACACGGCATCTCAACGTTTTTAGACATAGTGCCATGTCCACAGAATGATTTTGCCATAGGAGGTTGTCCAGTAAGGATTATGTCAGTCCCATGGCCTCAGTACCTCACGTTCTTTACAGTATTTCTATAGGTTTATAATAATAAAAGTTACACAAATGCTCAAAGTTAATGTTACTTCTCGAACGGAACAACTGAAAATTTTCCATGTTTATCTGTCTGAGGAGGAGAGAAGATGGGGATGCTTGGGTAGCTGTGTGCCATATACTTTCTGGTTTATTTTTAGGGGAATTCTGTACATGTTGTTGAATGCCCTTCATCTCTAGCTGTTCCCTCTACAAATTCCTGTTTAGCATCAGCCATGCCAGTTTGTAGGTCTTGCTCTCTGAATGCAAAGTGAATGGCACATATTAATTTGAGCCATTGGATAATAATAGGATATGAAATGTCATCTGTGGGCTGCTCAGTGTGGAGGGGAGCAAGGCAGGCTGCTGTTGCTTAAGGGCTGGTGAATAGGCAGAAGACAAGAATACTGTGACTGATTCACATCTGAATAAGTAAAAGCTGATGCAGCTTTCTGAACTTGTGAAAATGACAGATTCATCGAACAGGCCACATCGGACGGTGTTCACTCGAGCCATTGAGGCGTGCGATCTGCACTGGCAGGACAGCCACTTACAGCATATTATCAGCAGTGACCTATACACCAACTACTGTTACCATGACGACACTGAAAACTCACTCTTTGACTCTCACGGGTGGCCCCTCTGGCACGGTAAGTGGCTAAACCGGAAAGACGTTTCCATGACTTGCTGCTTTGTTCATTTTCTATGGCATTAGTTTTTGGGGGGATGGTGGGAAGATGAATGAAAAGTCTAGCAGAAAGAACAGAGGCTCACTTGAAATGTTGGCTCAGAAGTAGTCCTTTAAGTCTCTTGCATAGTTTAAAAAACAAAAACAAAAACCAAGACCCAACAAACAAAAAATCCCCTTTTGAGTAACCTAGCAAAACACAGGCCATTGCAGGCATGGAAGCATTACTATTCCTCAATTATGTTCTTTATTTTTAGAACACGTTCCTACAGCCTGTGCAAGGGTGGACGCATTACGATCTCATGGATACCCACGAGAAGCACTGAGGCTAGCAATAGCTATTGTTAATACGCTAAGAAGGCAGCAGCAGAAACAGCTGGAAATGTTCCGGGCTCAGAAGAAAGGTAAATGTGGGGAAGAAAGAAAGGCAAAGCACATGCTGAGGTGACAATAACACTGGACTGGAATTCTGCATGAGGAAAACAGTTTTGAAATTTAAGTGAAAGAGGTGACGTTAACTCTTTGGTTCAGATGATCGTAGTGGTAATGTCACATTCTGGATGTTGAAGGTTTTCTGTAAGCTGCATTGTGAGCTGTGCAGGGCAAGAGCTCAGTTCTGCCTTCTGCAATATGTCTGTCATGATGGGGCCTTTATCCCAATCAGGGTTTTTGATTATGTAGTGAAAATACCCTGTGTAATTCACAGGCTTTTAAATTAAGCTTTGCATTTGGCATGCCAAGTGTACAAAATATTTGTTTTTCTCTGACATATAATTTAGATGAACTATATATTTCTGAGGTGTAAGGCTAAAGCTGGCATTGAGGGCAACAGTGAGCCAAAATCTGCACTACAGAAATTAATCAAATTTGGTAGCTTGTTCCAAAAAAGTCTCTTAAAATGCTTAAAATATTGTGTTACTGAATAAAGTTGGATTGCTTTGTGGCTGTTTTTTTTTTTTGAAACAATATTTCTTATAAAATGTTCTGTGGTGTTCCTTTGAGCACTATGCCTGTTTGGTTTTTGTTGCTTTGGGGGGTTTTTTGAAGTTATGTTCTCCTTCAGATATTGTTTCTGTGCCATGTGATTGTTGCTACCCAATGTAATCCCACACTGAACTTTGTTAGTTTGAAGAGGCAGTGGAAGAAGGGATGGCTTTGCGGTTAACGAATGTGTATGGAAAAACTGGAACTACTTTCTCAGCTGCTACAGGAATCCCTTCATTCAAATTTTAATTTAGCTCTTCATTTCTTCTTGTAACTATATTTATCTTCATGCATTATAGGCAAAAATACCAGTATGAAGTACATACCAGTATGTGTAAATTTTTCAAGTGTGTGCACCAACAAGGAGGGACTGGTGGGGAATACCATGCTCAAGGGCAGCCTTGGCTGCAGCGACCACAAGATGGTAGAGTTTGAGATCCTTAGGGCAGTGAGGAGCGTGCACAGCAAGCTTGTTACCATGGAGTTCAAGAGAGTAGACTTTGGTCTCTTCAGGGACCTGCTTGATGGAATACTATGGGATAAAGCCCTTGAAGGAAGAGGGACCCAGGAAAGCTGGTTAATATTCAAGGATCACCTCCTACAAGCTTAGGAGCAATGCCTCCCAACAAAGAGGAAGTCAGGCAAAAACACCAGGAGGCCTACATGAATGAACAAGGAGTTCCTGAGTAATCTCTAACAGAAAAAGTAAGCCTACAAAGCATGGAAACAAAGGCAGGTAGCCTGGGAGTTGTACTGCAAAACTGAGCAGCATGGAGTTAGGTTAGGAAAGCTAAAGCCCAGATAGTTAAATCTGTCCAGGGTTGTCAGTGGCAACAAGAAAAGCTTCTATAGCTATGACAGTGACAAAAGGAAGACAAGGGAAAATGTGAGCCCACTCAGGAAGGAAATGTGATACCTGGGCATCAAGGGCAAGGAGGAGGTTGAGGTACTCAAAGATCTTTTGCCTCAGTCTTCACTGGTAAGGGCTCTAACCTCACTGCCCAAGTCACAGAACGCAAAGACAGGGGCTGGGAGAAAGAGGTTCAAGACCAGCTGAGGAGCCTGAAGGTCTGTAAGTTCATGAGAACTGACGGGATTCACCTGTGAGTCCTGAGAAAAGATGTGTATGAAGTTGCCAAGCCACAGGATGGATGGGCTTAAGAGATGGGCCCGTGCAAACCTCATTAAGTCCAACAGGCTAAGTGCAAAGTCCTGCATGTAGGTTGAGGCAGTCCCATGCATAAGTACCAACTGTGCACAGAATGGATTGAGAGCAGCCCTGAGGAGAAGGACTTGAGGGTGTTGGTGGATGAGAAGCTCAATGTGAGCTAGCAGTGTGTGGTGGCAGCCCAGAAAGCCAACTGAATACTGGGCTACATCAAAAGAAGTGTGAAGCAGGTTGAGGGAGGTGATTCTGCCCTTCTAGTCCGCTCTTATGAGACCCCNTAGTTGTAGATGTCCCTGCCCATGGCAGGGGACTAGAGCTAGAAGGTCTTTAAGGTCCCTTCCACTGTAAACCCTTCTATGATTCTGTTTTCTCACAGAAATGAGCATTTAGAAGATGAAGTAGACATCTGACTGAAAGAATTAGCTGGCAGGTCCTGTGTGCCTCCATTTTTTCTTTCCATGGTAGCCAAGGAAGAAGTGGATCTTTTTGAGCACTACTGTGGATCCTAGGTTTAAATAAAACTTAAAACACTTTGTATGATTATTTAGGAGAGTCTGTGAAGTCTTTTTATCATGTAATATACCGTTCCTGAATAAGCATTCCCTTAGAAGCTTTTCAGCTTTTCCAGCTTCTCAGGCTGGACAGGTGAGAAGAGGAGGCCTATGTCTGTGTGTGTATGTGTGTATGTACCGTTGGCAGGTGTGAAGGGTCTGCTGCAAGTGCCCTGGTTGTAGTACTGCTCCTTTTCATTTCCAGTTGCCATTGCAGTATCTAGACATCAATACTTCTATTAAGGTCTTTTCCCTCTGAGCAGTTTCTATAGCTGTCAACTAATATTACGCCATTATAAATAAAAAATAGAGTGTATGAAGTGTGATCCATCCTATCCCAAAACAAAGGAGTCTGTTGTTTCTGTGTTCTCACTCACTGCTTTTTTATTTTTTTCCTCTTCTACGTGGAATGTTTAAAAAACACTCTCTTGGTACTTGAAAATGTGCTGGTCTTATCTAAAGCAGATGCATGATGCTGCTACAGCCTAGCTTTCTGGTTTAGTTCAGCAGATACCATATGCTTCTGCTTAGCTCTTATTCCTGTGACTGACCTGATGTCCATGGAACCACTTGTGTGATTTAAAGTTAAATGTCTATAGGACTGGAGGACTGAAGCCTTTGGTATGACACAAGTGAAGCTCATAATTATGCTCTATTTATTCTGTTGTGCCAAAATGAGTCAGCAATAAGTTGCTGTGATAAGCCTTTGGTAAAAAAGGACTATACTACTTGCTTCTGCTTGTTTTATTTAATACATGCTATTTGTTAGTCAGACAATTATTTACTTGTTTGGATTTTTTTATATTACATATCAATGGATTCCTTAGTACAACCTGCCTTCCTGACAGTGTGGCTGAGTTTCATTTTTGTAGTTCCATACATTGAAATGGGCAAGAAGCATAATTTAAAAGCTCTGTATACATAAGATTATTCAGAAAGATGGCACTTTGTGGAGGCAGGTACAAATTACTGTGTAACAGGCAGAGAAACAGAGCATCCATAACGGCTGGTATACAGTATTTAAATGGTCACACCTAATGCATCTGATCTCTCATTGTTCAGTTGTCTGTGTCTAGAAGGAAAAAAACTTGGGAGATGGAGTCAAAGAGGAGCTGGTGCAATAGG